>OY796885.1:1614656-2043656 GCA_963680785.1 Diplosoma virens
GGGTCATTCAAGTACATTTTGTTAAAAAGTTAATATTGTGTCGCTGGAACTTGGTTTTATATCTGAAATCTACGTTAAATTCTGATCAATGTGATATCAAATTTGTCATTCGAATCGATAGGGAACATGGTCAAAATGAACTTTCAAATAGCGTAAATCGAAATCACTTTAACTCAAAATGTATTTTAACTCAAAATCACTTTAACTCAAAATGTATGATTCGAATTTGTCATTCGAATCAATAAGGAACATGGTCAAAATAAATCTTGAATTAGCGTAACTCGAAATCACTTCAACTCAAAATGTAATAGACGCTAATTGTTATCTCGTAAAGCGGGGGTCATTCAAGTGCATTTTGTTAAAAAGTTAATATTGTGTCGCCGGAACTTGGTTTTATATCTGAAATCTACGTGAAATTCTGATCAATGTGATATTGAATTTGTCATTTGAATCGATAGGGAACATGGTCAAAATCAACTTTCAAATAGCGTAAATCGAAATCACTTTAACTCAAAATGTAATAGACGCTAATTGTTATCTTGTAAAGCGGGGGTCATTCAAGTGCATATTGTTGAAAAGTGAATATAGTGTCGCCGGAACTTGATTTTATATCTGATGTCTATGTAAAATTCTGATCAATGTGATATCAAATTTGTCATTCGAATCGATAGGGAACATGGTCAAATTAAACCTTCAAATAGCGTAAATCGAAATCACTTTAACTCAAAATGTTGTCGATGCTAATTATTATCTCGTAAAGCGGGGGTCATTCAACTGTATTCTGTTAGGAAACTAATATAGTGTCGCCGGAACTTGAATTTATATCTGATATCTTCGTGAAATTCTGATCAATGTGATATTGAATTTGTCATTCGAATCAATAGGGAACATGGTCAAAATAAACCTTGAATTAGCGTAACTCGAAATCACTTTAACTCAAAATGCTGTCGATGCTAATTGTTATCTCGTAAAGCGGGGGTCATTCAAGTGCATTTTGTTCAAAAACTAATATAGTGTCGCCGGAACTTGAATTTATATCTGATGTCTATGTGAAATTTTAATCAATGTGATATTGAATTTGTCATTCCAATCAATAGGGAACATGGTCAAAATAAACCTTGAATTAGCGTAAATCGAAATCACTTTAACTTAAAATGTTGTCGATGCTAATTATTATCTCGTAAAGCGGGGGTCATTCAAGTGCATTTTGTTCAAAAACTAATATGGTGTCGCCGAAACTTGAATTTATATCTGAAATCTACATGAAATTCTAATCAATGTGATATCAAATTTGTCATTCGAATCAATAGGGAACATGGTCAAAATAAACCTTCAAATAGCGTAAATTGAAATCAGTTTAACTTAAAATGTTGTCGATGCTAATTGTTATCTTGTAAAGCGGGGGTCATTTAACTGTATTCTGTTAGGAAACTAATATAGTGTCGCCGGAACTTGATTTTATATCTAATATCTACGTGAAATTCTGATCAATGTGATATTGAATTTGTCATTCGAATCGATAGGGAACATAGTCAAATTAAACCTTCAAATAGCGTAAATCGAAATCACTTCAACTCAAAATGTTGTCAATGCTAATTATTATCTCGTAAAGCGGGAGTCATTCAACTGTATTCTGTTAGGAAACTAATATAGTGTCGCCGGAACTTGAGTTTATATCTGATATCTTCGTGAAATTCTGATCAATGTGATGTTGAATTTGTCATTCGAATCGATAGGGAACATGGTCAAAATAAACCTTGAATTAGCGTAACTCGAAATCACTTTAACTCAAAATGCTGTCGATGCTAATTGTTATCTCGTAAAGCGGGGGTCATTCAAGTGCATTTTGTTCAAAAACTAATATGGTGTCGCCGGAACTTAAATTTATATCTGATGTCTATGTGAAATTCTAATCAATGTGATATTGAATTTGTCATTCGAAACAATAGGGAACATGGTCAAAATAAACCTTGAACTAGCGTAACTCGAAATCACTTTAACTCAAAATGTTGTCGACGCTAATTATTGTCTCGTAAAGCGGGGGTCATTCAAGTGCATTTTGTTCAAAAACTAATATGGTGTCGCCGGAACTTGATTTTATATCTGATATCTACGTGAAATTCTGATCAATGTGATATTGAATTTGTCATTCGAATCAATAGGGAACATGGTCAAAATAAACCTTCAAATAGCGTAAATCAAAATCACTTTAACTCAAAATGTTGTCGACGCTAATTGTTATCTTGTAAAGCGGGGGTCATTCAACTGTATTCTGTTAGGAAGTTAATATGGTGTCGCCGGAACTTGAATTTATATCTGATATCTACGTGAAATTCTGATCAATGTGATATTGAATTTGTCATTCGAATCGATAGGGAACATGGTCAAATTAAACCTTCAAATAGCGTAAATTGAAATCACTTTAACTCAAAATGTTGTCGACGTTAATTGTTATCTCGTAAAGCGGGGGTCATTCAACTGTATTCTGTTAGGAAACTAATATAGTGTCGCCGGAACTTGAATTTATATCTGATATCTACGTTAAATTCTGATCAATGTGATATTGAATTTGTCATTCGAATCAATAGGCAACATGGTCAAAATAAACCTTGAATTAGCGTAACTCGAAATCACTTTAACTCAAAATGCTGTCGATGCTAATTGTTATCTCGTAAAGCGGGGGTCATTCAAGTGCATTTTGTTCAAAAACTAATATAGTGTCGTCGGAACTTGAATTTATATCTGATGTCTATGTTAAATTCTGATCAATGTGATATTGAATTTGTCATTCGAATCAATAGGGAACATGGCCAAAATAAACCTTGAATTAGCGTAACTCGAAATCACTTTAACTCAAAATGTTGTCGACGCTAATTGTTATCTCGTAAAGCGGGGGTCATTCAAGTGCATTTTGTTCAAAAACTAATATGGTGTCGCCGGAACTTGAATTTATATCTGAAATTTACATGAAATTCTAATCAATGTGATATCAAATTTGTCATTCGAATCGATAGGGAACATGGTTAAAATAAACCTTCAAATAGCGTAAATCGAAATCACTTTAACTCAAAATGTTGTCGATGCTAATTATTATCTCGTAAAGCGGGGGTCATTCAACTGTATTCTGTTAGGAAGTTAATATGGTGTCGCCGGAACTTGAATTTATATCTGATATCCACGTGAAATTCTGATCAATGTGATATTGAATTTGTCATTCGAATCGATAGGGAACATGGTCAAATTAAACCTTCAAATAGCGTGAATCGAAATCACTTTAACTCAAAATGTTGTCGATGCTAATTATTATCTCGTAAAGCGGGAGTCATTCAACTGTATTCTGTTAGGAAACTAATATAGTGTCGCCGGAACTTGATTTTATATCTGATATCTACGTGAAATTCTGATCAATGTGATATTGAATTTGTCATTCGAATCAATAGGGAACATGGTCAAAATAAACCTTCAAATAGCGTAACTCGAAATCACTTTAACTCAAAATGCTGTCGATGCTAATTGTTATCTTGTAAAGCGGGGGTCATTCAAGTGCATTTTGTTCAAAAACTAATATGGTGTCGCCGGAACTTGAATTTATATCTGATATCTACGTGAAATTCTGATCAATGTGATATTGAATTTGTCATTCGAATCGATGGGGAACATGGTCAAATTAAACCTTCAAATAGCGTAAATTGAAATCACTTTAACTCAAAATGTAATAGACGCTAATTGTTATCTCGTAAAGCGGGGGTCATTCAAGTGCATTTTGTTGAAAAGTGAATATAGTGTCGCCGGAACTTGAATTTATATCTGAAATCTACGTGAAATTCTGATCAATGTGATATTGAATTTGTCATTTGAATCGATAGGGAACATGGTCAAAATGAACCTTCAAATAGCGTAAATCGAAATCACTTTAACTCAAAATGCTGTCGATGCTAATTGTTATCTTGTAAAGCGGGGGTCATTCAAGTACATTTTGTGGAAAAGTGAATATAGTGTCGCAGGAACTTGATTTTATATCTGATGTCTACGTTAAATTCTGATCAACGTGATATCAAATTTGTCATTCGAATCAATAGGGAACATGGTCAAATTAAACCTTCAAATAGCGTAAATCGAAATCACTTTAACTCAAAATGTAATAGACGCTAATAGTTATCTTGTAAAGCGGGGGTCATTCAAGTGCATTTTGTTGAAAAGTGAATATAGTGTCGCCGGAACTTGAATTTATATCTGATATCTAGGTTAAATTCTGATCAATGTGATATTGAATTTGTCATTCGAATCGATGGGGAACATGGTCAAAATAAACCTTCAAATAGCGTAAATCGAAATCACTTTAACTCAAAATGCTGTCGATGCTAATTATTATCTCGTAAAGCGGGGGTCATTCAACTGTATTCTGTTAGGAAACTAATATAGTGTCGCCGGAACTTGATTTTATATCTGAAATCTACGTGAAATTCTGATCAATGTAATATTGAATTTGTCATTTGAATCGATAGGGAACATGGTCAAAATAAACCTTGAATTAGCGTAACTCGAAATCACTTTAACTCAAAATGTTGTCAATGCTAATTGTTATCTTGTAAAGCGGGGGTCATTCAAGTACATTTTGTGGAAAAGTGAATATAGTGTCGCAGGAACTTGAATTTATATCTGATATCTACGTTAAATTCTGATCAATGTGATATTGAATTTGTCATTCGAATCAATAGGGAACATGGTCAAATTAAACCTTCAAATAGCGTAAATCGAAATCACTTTAACTCAAAATGTAATAGACGCTAATTGTTATCTTGTAAAGCGGGGGTCATTCAACTGTATTCTGTTAGGAAACTAATATAGTGTCGCCGGAACTTAAATTTATATCTGATATCTACGTGAAATTCTGATCAATGTGATATCAAATTTGTCATTCGAATCGATAGGGAACATGGTCAAAATAAACCTTGAATTAGCGTAACTCGAAATCACTTTAACTCAAAATGCTGTCGATGCTAATTGTTATCTTGTAAAGCGGGGGTCATTCAAGTGCATTTTGTTCAAAAACTAATATAGTGTCGCCGGAACTTGAATTTATATCTGAAATCTTCGTTAAATTCTAATCAATGTGATATTGAATTTGTCATTCGAATCGATAGGGAACATGGTCAAAATGAACCTTCAAATAGCGTAAATCGAAATCACTTTAACTCAAAATGTTGTCGATGCTAATTATTATCTCGTAAAGCGGGGGTCATTCAACTGTATTCTGTTAGGAAACTAATATAGTGTCGCCGGAACTTAAATTTATATCTGATATCTACGTTAAAATCTGATCAATGTGATATTGAATTTGTCATTCGAATCAATAAGGAACATGGTCAAAATAAACCTTCAAATAGCGTAAATCAAAATCACTTTAACTCAAAATGTTGTCGACGCTAATTGTTATCTTGTAAAGCGGGGGTCATTCAAGTACATTTTGTGGAAAAGTGAATATAGTGTCGCCGGAACTTGAATTTATATCTGATATCTACGTTAAATTCTAATCAATGTGATATTAAATTTGTCATTCGAATCGATAGGGAACATGGTCAAATTAAACCTTCAAATAGCGTGAATCGAAATCACTTTAACTCAAAATGCTGTCGATGCTAATTATTATCTCGTAAAGCGGGGGTCATTCAACTGTATTCTGTTAGGAAACTAATATAGTGTCGCCGGAACTTGAATTTATATCTGATATCTACGTGAAATTCTAATCAATGTGATATTAAATTTGTCATTCGAATCAATAGGGAACATGGTCAAATTAAACCTTCAAATAGCGTAACTCGAAATCACTTTAACTCAAAATGCTGTCGATGCTAATTGTTATCTTGTAAAGCGGGGGTCATTCAAGTACATTTTGTTCAAAAACTAATATAGTGTCGCTGGAACTTGAATTTATATCTGATATCTACGTGAAATTCTGATCAATGTGGTATTGAATTTGGCATTCGAATCGATAGGGAACATGGTCAAATTAAACCTTTAAATAGCGTAACTTGAAATCACTTCAACTCAAAATGTTGTCGATGCTAATTGTTATCTCGTAAAGCGGGGGTCATTCAACTGTATTCTGTTAGGAAACTAATATAGTGTCGCCGGAACTTGAATTTATATCTGATATCCACGTGAAATTCTGATCAATGTGATATTGAATTTGTCATTCAAATCGATGGGGAACATGGTCAAATTAAACCTTCAAATAGCGTAAATCGAAATCACTTTAACTCAAAATGTAATAGACGCTAATTGTTATCTTGTAAAGCGGGGGTCATTCAAGTGCATTTTGTTGAAAAGTGAATATAGTGTCGCCGGAACTTGAATTTATATCTGAAATCTACGTGAAATTCTGATCAATGTGATATTGAATTTGTCATTTGAATCGATAGGGAACATGGTCAAAATAAACCTTGAATTAGCGTAAATCGAAATCACTTTAACTCAAAATGCTGTCGATGCTAATTGTTATCTTGTAAAGCGGGGGTCATTCAAGTACATTTTGTGGAAAAGTGAATATAGTGTCGCCGGAACTTGATTTTATATCTGATGTCTACGTTAAATTCTGATCAACGTGATATTGAATTTGTCATTCGAATCGATAGGGAACATGGTCAAATTAAACCTTCAAATAGCGTAAATCGAAATCACTTTAACTCAAAATGTAATAGACGCTAATTGTTATCTCGTAAAGCGGGGGTCATTCAAGTGCATTTTGTTGAAAAGTGAATATTGTGTCGCCAAAACTTGAATTTATATCTAAAATCTACGTTAAATTCTGATCAATGTGATATTGAATTTGTCATTCGAATCGATGGGGAATATGGTCAAAATAAACCTTGAATTAGCGTAAATCGAAATCACTTTAACTCAAAATGCTGTTGATGCTAATTATTATCTCGTAAAGCGGGGGTCATTCAACTGTATTCTGTTAGGAAACTAATATAGTGTCGCCGGAACTTGAATTTATATCTGAAATCTACGTTAAATTCTGATCAATGTGATATTGAATTTGTCATTTGAATCGATAGGGAACATGGTCAAAATAAACCTTGAATTAGCGTAACTCGAAATCACTTTAACTCAAAATGTTGTCAATGCTAATTGTTATCTTGTAAAGCGGGGGTCATTCAAGTACATTTTGTGGAAAAGTGAATATAGTGTCGCCGGAACTTGAATTTATATCTGATATCTACGTTAAATTCTGATCAATGTGATATTGAATTTGTCATTCGAATCGATAGGGAACATGGTCAAATTAAACCTTCAAATAGCGTAAATCGAAATCACTTTAACTCAAAATGTTGTCGACGCTAATTGTTATCTCGTAAAGCGGGGGTCATTCAACTGTATTCTGTTAGGAAACTAATATAGTGTCGCCGGAACTTAAATTTATATCTGATATCTACGTTAAATTCTGATCAATGTGATATTGAATTTGTCATTCGAATCGATAGGGAACATGGTCAAAATAAACCTTGAATTAGCGTAACTCGAAATCACTTTAACTCAAAATGCTGTCGATGCTAATTGTTATCTTGTAAAGCGGGGGTCATTCAAGTGCATTTTGTTCAAAAACTAATATAGTGTCGCCGGAACTTGAATTTATATCTGAAATCTTCGTTAAATTCTAATCAATGTGATATTGAATTTGTCATTCGAATCGATAGGGAACATGTGTAGATAGTTATTCCACAAATAATTGAACACTTTCTTTGATTTGTTTATTCTTATTTAACAGAAATTAAAAGAACATATATTTACAATCAAAATAACACACTTCATTACAGTTATATCTTTATTATTCTTGTTTTTATATCCACCACTTATTACTTCCTCGTTTTTTAGTGTTGCCCTTCCATTTATCATTATTCTATAGGAACTTGTAGTGATCTATATAGGATCACTACAGACTTCCCCTCCTGACAAAATTTTGCAATTTTTAAAAAAATAGACGTGTAACATGGGATGTGTTATAACAATACAGTATTTACAAAATATCATACAGCAATTAGCATTGATGCAATATAACAAACTTATTCTATGTTAACAACACAGTCCCGCAGCCTTTGGGGAAAAACAGTTTTTCTGCGAGGACGTGGCTGTGGTGGCGACAAGATGGAGCTTTGAGTAGTGTCTGGAATAGGTTCAGTTTCAGGTGTTAAGTTAGAAATATTATGAATAAAGCCGGGTTTTACATTGTTAATGCCAACTGAGATTAATTTGCCACGCTTAATAACTTTGAAAACGTCATTATTGCGGTCTATAACCAGGTATGGGCCGGAGTAGGCGGGGCATAAATTTGGGTGAATTGGATCGTCTTTAATGAATATGTGGGTACAATCGTTTAATGTTTTTGGAAGAAAAATTGATTTTTTCTGTTCCACTCTTGTTGAGGTGGGATATAATGATTCTGTGAAAGCGCGCATGCTGTTGATTATATCTGAGGAGGAAACATTCTGGTTCTCATGTGTTGGAGAAATAAGTTCACCGGGGAGTCGTAAACATTGTCCGAATAATAATTCTGCAGAACTGCCTTGTAAATCTTCTTTAAACATGGTATTAAGTGAAAGAATGATGGAAGATAAATGAAAAGCCCAATTAGCTGAATCTAGTTTTGCAGTTAGTGCCGTTTTAATAGTTCTGATAGCTCTTTCAACAAGTCCATTTGATTCTGGATAACGTACACTGCTGATTCTGTGAGTTGCTCCAAGAAATTTACAATAATCTTTAAAGGTATGTGATGTAAATTGGCTTCCTGCATCAGAGTGAATTTCTACAGGTGCACCAAATGTTTGAACATGAAGATTTAAATTTTGAATGACTGAGGCAGTAGACATGTCTGGCATTGGAAAAGCTTCAGTCCATCTTGTAAATGGATCAATACAAACCAAAACATGTGTATAGCCATTTGAGCTGGGAAAAGGTCCAGCTATGTCAATGTTAATGCGTTCAAAACGAGCATTAGGCATAGGTATTGATGTGATTTGTTTAACAATGTGTCGGTTTGTTTTCGTTCGTTGACAATTGATACAAGCATGAACAAAATCACGAATTTTCGATTTCATATTCTTAAAAAGAAATCTGGCACATATAAAACGTTGAGTGGCCTTTATGCCTAAATGATTCATATTATGGTAATAAGATATTATCGTCTGTTCCAAACTAGGGGGAATTAGTATGCGGTCATGTGGTAAACTGGTATCAATTAAAATGCAGAAATTAGTTTTAGGTACTGGCACAGATTTGATATTGATGGATGAGTCAGTAGGAAATGAAAAGGCATCTGATTGAGACTCATGTTGCTGTGCGTCAGCAATTGATTCCAGAGAAATAGGCATAGGTTCTTCAAGAATATTGGCTACAATAACTCGGGATAGGCAATCAGCCACAATATTGTTTCTGCCTGGCAAATGTTGAATATTACAATCAAATTGACTGAGATAAGACAATTGACGCACTTGTCTAGGAGAGTGATTTTCAGAAGGTTTTGCAAAACTGTTAACTAAAGGTTTATTATCTGTGAAGATTACAAAGGGTTTATCAAGCAGCATATATTCAAAATATTTAACGTTTGAATAAACACTAAGAAGTTCGAGGTCATAGGTTGAGTAATGTTTTTGAGCATCTGTTAGTGATTTGGAATAGTAACCTAAAACTTCGATTTTGTCGTCATAAATTTGTTCAAGTACACCACCAAGAGAGGTAGCAGATGCATCTGTTTTTAATTGCAATTTAGCATAAGCTTTAGGATGAGCCAAATAAGCAAGATTGGCAATAATTTCTTTTACTTTCTTAAAGGCCTGCAGTGCATTGCAATTCAATGATATTTTTGTTTCATTTTTTACTTTACCTTTGAGATAATCTTGTAATGGAGAAAGTAATTCAGCTGCATTTTCAATGAAACGACGTTGATAATTAACTAGACCAAGAAATTGACGTAATTCTTTGATGCTTACCGGTGCAGGAAAATTTTTTACAGCTGCAATTTTTTCATCAGATGCAGTTATGCCACTGGCATTTAATTTGTATCCAAGTACATTAAGTTGAGAAGCACCAAGTACACATTTGTTCATGTTTAATGTTAATCCATAAGAATTGAGTCTATTAGCAATTTCTAAAAGATGTTTTTTGTGTTCAAGCTCATTTTTGGAAAATATAATAATGTCATCAATGTAAGCAAAACAAAAAGTATCAGTATTTTGTAGCACATGATTGATAAAACGTTGGAAGCTGCTGCTCGCATAAGTTAAACCTTGTGGAAGTTTATTGTACATGAAGTTACCACGATGAGTGCAAAAAGCCGTAAATTGTCTATCAGTGGGGCGGACATCCAGTTGCCAAAAAGCACTTTTTAAATCTAATGAAGAAAAAATGGTTGATCCATGAATGTGTTGAGTAAAATCTGTTAGCCTTGGTAATGGATAATTTTGTTTTTTGCAACGTTTATTGATAAGTCTGTAATCATGTACCAACCTAAAGGAACCATTCTTCTTTTTAACTAAATGTACTGGTGAGGCCCAAGGGCTGGTAGTTGAACTAATAATATTTTTTTCAAGCATGTCATCTAATATTTTATTGAGAGCATTTGTTTTTTCTAAATTGAGTCTTCTTGGTCGAAAGGCTACTGGGGGTCCATCAACTTCTAATACATGTTCAAAAGGATGTTTCTTTTTTCCGACTTTAATTTGTCCAGATACAAGATGAGGAAACATGTTTAAAATATCCTTATATGAATGTATATTGTAGTCAATGCTGGGCAATGGAGTTAAAATATTTTCCTTTGTAGAATTTGAAATGTCAATTGTGCTTGCAGCTGTGTCAATTACAAAGTTGTGCAATTTCAAAAAATCCAAACCAAGAATAGCATGTTTAATGTTTGCAACAATAAAAGAATGAGTAAACTGCTTATTAGGAAATTCCTGAAAATGTAGTGTTAGTTCAATGACACCTGATTGTTGTATAGGATGACCATCAGCAGCAAATAATCTACAGGGATTTGGATTTGTCACACAAGTATATCTGTTAGAGGGAATCAGTGACTTAGGGCTAGCTGTATCAATAATAAATACAATGTTATTGTGTGTGTCAGTTAAGTGAATATATTTGTCAGCAGATTCAGGCAATGCATTGCTGACATTGATAGTATTTATTTGCAAGTCATGATTTATTGGAGCATTGCCTTGTGAGTTTAAATGTTTATTCTTCATATAGTTATCAAAATGAGTGCAGCCTTGGACACAGTATCTGGCAGTAGTTCCATATTTTTGGTGGTAAAAACACAGACCATTAAAAATCTTATCTCTACCTGGAATAGTGAGATTCGGACCTGGTGGTGGTTGCAAAGTAAAAGAAAATGGTAATTGTTGGGATGAAGTTGGGAAATGATTTTGAGGGTTTTCATTAAAAGACTTGGAGTGAGATCTATTGTGTGATGGGTAAGTGAAATGAGGTGTGGTAGTTTGGTGAGAAATTTTACGCAGAGCCAAAACTTCAGCTTTAAGAGAGGAAAATTCTTTTAACATAGCAGAAAAAACATCATCAGTGGAATTAACTTTAGGTGAGTTTAATGATTTATCATTTTGTATTAGAGAATCAGCAATGGGAGCTAGTTCTTCAACAGATTTGAAAGGGAATGCAGCTAAAATGAATTGTATATTGTTAGGAAGCCTATTCATAAATTCAGTTTGTAAGAACCAATTTAATGTTTCATCTTGAGGGTCAATTGTTCCTAAAATGTTTTTTAATTCATATAATAATTGTGTGGGAGAACGGTCTCCCAAAGGAGGAGCAGTGCAAAGCTGGGTTAATCTTTTGTGTAAAGGAAGACTGTATGCTTTTATTAAGGCAGCCTTGAGTGTAGTATAGCTGTTGACACTATCTCTTGACATGCAAAGTGATGCTTTGTGAAAATGTTCAGAAGATAAACATTTAATCAATTCAAAATACAATTGTTCTTCAGTTAGATGCTTTCCAAAATAATGTGCATCAAATGTGTGAAAAAACATGTCAATGTGAGAAGGATCAAATTGGAGTTGTGGAGAATTTTGAATTATTATAGTAGGTGGTTGAGTATTTTGCAATAAAGATTGATGTACAGAAGTAGATGATGATAAAGGTGTAGAAAAGACTTGAGAAGTAGTAGTAGGTAGAATTGAAGCTGAACTAACTGGAATTTCATCAGCACTTTGTGCTTGCAAATGGGTTTGTGTTGAAGAATTATTTTCAGCCAAGGCTATAAGATTATCATTCATATTAAATTTAACACTTCGTAAAAAATATTGATTTGAATGCATAAATAGTAATAATAACAAATAATTTTATAGACAACAATAATAATTTTAAGCAATAAGGTAATAATTATAATGTTCATACAAGTAATTAGTAAAATTGTTTAAAAATTTGTAAATAATGTTCTTTATAGATTGAATACAATGCTTGAGATAAGATAGTCTTTTAAAATAATTGGTATAGATTAATATGATCCAAGTCACTTTGTTAGTTGTTAGTTGTCAGTTGTCATCAATTGTAGATGTCTTGTTAGTTGTCGGGGTCACCAATTGTAGATAGTTATTCCACAAATAATTGAACACTTTCTTTGATTTGTTTATTCTTATTTAACAGAAATTAAAAGAACATATATTTACAATCAAAATAACACACTTCATTACAGTTATATCTTTATTATTCTTGTTTTTATATCCACCACTTATTACTTCCTCGTTTTTTAGTGTTGCCCTTCCATTTATCATTATTCTATAGGAACTTGTAGTGATCTATATAGGATCACTACACATGGTCAAAATAAACCTTCAAATAGCGTAAATCGAAATCACTTTAACTTAAAATGTTGTCGATGCTAATTATTATCTCGTAAAGCGGGGGTCATTCAACTGTATTCTGTTAGGAAACTAATATAGTGTCGCCGGAACTTGAATTTATATCTGATATCTACATTAAATTCTGATCAATGTGATATTGAATTTGTCATTCGAATCGATAGGGAACATGGTCAAAATAAACCTTCAAATAGCGTAAATTGAAATCACTTTAACTCAAAATGTTGTCGATGCTAATTGTTATCTCGTAAAGCGGGGGTCATTCAAGTACATTTTGTTGAAAAGTGAATATAGTGTCGCCGGAACTTGAATTTATATCTGATATCTACGTTAAATTCTGATCAATGTGATATCAAATTTGTGATATCAAATCAATAGGAAACATGGTCAAATTAAACCTTCAAATAGCGTAAATCGAAATCACTTTAACTCAAAATGCTGTCGATGCTAATTATTATCTTGTAAAGCGGGGGTCATTCAACTGTATTCTGTTAGGAAGTTAATATGGTGTCGCCGGAACTTGATTTTATATCTGATATCTACGTTAAATTCTGATCAATGTGATATCAAATTTGTCATTCGAATCGATAGGGAACATATTTTAAATTAATCCTGAATGGTGGAAGATTGTTGCTCTCTTTTGTAGCATAGAAATGAATGAAGGTTTGCGTCATTTGCGTAAGGTTTTTTCGCTTTTTTTCTTTTTTCTGTAAGATATGAGAGTTATTCTGCTAGAATCACAGTGGTATATTTAAACAGGATTAAAACTAGATTAATGTTGAACTGCAATAGTTAAACCGAAAATTGCAGTTGTTGCATTTTTAGAAAACAAAAGATCTTTTATGTCTGGGGTTCTCACCAAATGAGCCACAGCAAACTTCTAATTGGGCCACACAGAGATGATGTGAAAAGTGGGTGGAGAAAACCAATTAAATTTGAGGGCTGTATTTTGTTGTGAAGAAATGATTTGGTAAAATTAGGTATGAAATAAAAGTGAAAACCTTTTTTTTTGGTCTTAACCTATAATTTGGAAACAATTTTGTGAAATTGGGTGTGGAATAAATGTGAAGATTAGACACATTGCAGCAATTGCATTTCCAGCTTTTGGGGCCACAATGTAAAAAAGATTGAAAACTTTTGTTTTATGTATTGAGCACCAATTCTGGTTCTCAAGAATTTTAATTCTGCAACATAGTCTTAAATTGTATACTGTGCCATATTTTGCAAGAAAAAATAGCAACATTTTATGTATTGATAATAATTAATGTAACTTTTTTTTTCTTTGTTTTAACAATGTTAAAAATTAAGTAAACTGAACCATACAAAACTTTTTCAAGTTGGTTTGGCATAAATCTAATTAAACGTAAATGTGCTACAAAAATGACAAAATTTTAAATGAGAAAGAATTACAAAGTGTGCAATTTGTGTTTTTTATTTTAAATTAGGTTAAATGTAAAATCAATTCTTTTATAGTTTCTTTAAATGACATAGAAAATTTAATAATTTTGTCGATATTATTTTAAAGAAAAGCATTCACTCTGGGTCAAACACTAACAGGATCATGTTCAAGGGTTTACCCTTTTACTACTACTACTGTCTGGATTAAATGCTAGCAGTGATAATGTTCTATCAGAATTGGGTTTATCATTTGGAACTTACAGACCTCAAGCTTTATGTGATACCCAATGTATAAAGCACACTATTAAGATGTGAATTGTGGTTTGTTTAGTGGCACTGCGCTTGCAATCTAGTGAAAGAGCAAATTGCCCAACACCAGTTTGTAAGAGATTGCATTCAACCAAACCTGTTCAGGGTAAACCCATTACAACAGGCCTGGTATTACTCATGTAAACAAAAGAGCCTACCTTAAATGTACTCTTACAATAGAATACTTCACATTTTATCTATACTCCTTTTGATAAAAGCAGATACCTAGTTTGGCAAGATTAATTAAATAGTTTATGCAAAGCTAACACAAATGAGCACCAAAGTTTTTCTTGCCAGGCATTCAGGGACCCATTCAGAACTTTGAAGTATAAGGTCAAGTTGCAAAGTGTTATGGTTGGTCAGCAAAGCTTAGCTGGCTGAATAAAAGTATGGATTTTTAAAAGTAAATGGTCTAATGCTGTCAAGTAATAAAGAAAAAGCCAAAATTAAAAAAACAAAAACCAAGATGTTCAATTAGGTATAACAGCATAAACAAACCTTTTTATGGACCTTATATAACTTTTATGAAAGGCTATATTTTAACTAGAATTGTATACAAATTACCATGTATAAAGCTCCAGAAAGACAAAGGTTTTTAATGGAAAAAAAAATTACATGCATATAGATAACTAGTAATATTAAAAACAATCAAATATAAAAAAACTTGGATTTTTTTTTGTAAAAATAGTGATAAAACATAAAAGTTAAAGTTACGTATTATTTAGATATTTATTATAAAGCAATGCAAATAGATTTATTTGTAACCCTAGAATTAGCTGTTATGTTTTGCATGAATTCAATATTATGTGTTTATTATTGCCAAAGCCTAATGACTTTTGTCATGTAGAAATATGTTGAAAATACATTTAAAGTATTGGTTGCTTGTTGTGGCTATTGTCTGGAAAACTGGATCTTGCAACAAATCAAGTGAAAACGCAAATGCTACCAATGATTTTTATGAAAAACACTTATTAGAAACAAGCAACTTTTATATTAATCTGAATTGTATAAAACAGTATCATATTTTTGAAAAACTATTAGCAGATAATGCAGAAAATTGTTCTAATCTTTATAAAGCCTATGGAAAACAATGTGATATAATTTTTTGGAACAAGTTAGTAGTCTTTTTTCATTTTTTATCCTTTTTTCAACATGTGATTGGCAATTAAAGTTTTCAGATTGAATTAAACAATATCCATACAGAACTCATACCATGTATATGATGGTTTTGTTGTAATAAAATCTGGTGTCTATAATTGGCTGTGATGCTGATATAAGTTGGTTTTTTGTGCAAAAAGCTCAGATGGGCATTGCAAATCACAATAATTGCATACTGGTAATAAAAATAATACATATGTAATTAAAATATAAAAAAAAGTACTTTTCAAGATGAAACAAAAAAAACACAACAATATGATAAACTAAGATTTTAGAAGTCTTAAATATGTGTCAGAATAAACTTGCACTTTCATTTCACAACTTTTTTGAAAAACTTATGCCTTAATTGCTTATATCTTGCAAATAGTACCATGTTCATCTAATCAAAATTTAAAATTTATTTACAGAGCAAGGAGTTGTGCTTGTCTGAACTATTCATCATTGGACAAGTGTCCACTTACTGCAATTCATGGCAAACAAGATATAATTGTATTTTTTTATATATCTTTGAAAACTCCAAGTTTTGTAAAAAAACAATTGATAGATAATGGCTACAGGTAAACATATGTTTATACAGTGTTTATGCTTATTTGTTTAAAAATTAATTTTTTTAGAAATCACTTAAAAGAGATGTTAGCCTGCAACAATAGCAATTTTCTTTGTAATAATTTCAAATGCATATCTCAAGAATTCCGTTGCGATGGTATTGCACAATGTTTAGACAACTCTGATGAAATCTTGTGCCATGGTTTGTTTTGCATGTAATTTTAATTATATATAATATGTTTATTTGTTGCATGGTGAAGTTTAAATTAAATGCATTTTGGCTAGATTTTATTGAAGATTTAATCTATTAACCTGTACAATACTGGTATGTGTGATTTTTATTCAAATATGACGTCCCATCTGAATTTTTTTATTTGAGAAATATTCAGCTTGACGTAAACAATGTCAATCATAATTATTATTACTATTACAGTATTATTTTTTAAAATCTTTTTTATGTAATCTCTTAACATGCAGGAAAATGTCTGAGGCACAGGGCAAATATCAAATGGCTGACCTGACCTGCTTTTGGAGATGCCCAAAAGATGCTCTCTGATGAAATTTTATATTTAGTTTTTATTTAGATACTGGTATGATTGTAATTTAGAACTGCTTGCTGAAACTGCCAAACAAAAGAAAGTGCCATTAACAAAATCAAGACAAGTTTGAAACTTAAAAATCTGGTGCCACACAATGACTGTATTAAAAAGTTAAAATCAATTTCAATCAGAAGATCATCATCAGTTAACAATTCTATCAATTCTGTGGAAAATAGAAATATAAAAACAACAAATTTGGATAAAATTGAGCCTAATAATTACACTGTAATGAAAAAACTATTTTGAAAACTTTACAAATTTAAACTGAAACATTAACTACAAAAAATGTGTAACTGGCATCACACTGTGATACAAGCCAAAACCAAAGTGATGTCAACTGTATTTTCAATGCGTTACTGCATGATGTCAGTAACTGTTGGTTACTGCTATAGTAAATTGAGAAAGATATATATTTAATTGTATGAGTTCAAACCAGTGGTTTTCAACCAGGGTTCCGTGGAACCCTAGGGTTACGCCTGAACAGTCCAGGGGTTCCGCAAGTTTAGATTCAAATCCGAGAGTCTATTTTATTATTATATGCATATTATTTAAATATACAGTGATTTTTGATCTATTAAGTCCCATTGCAATTATATAAGTCTCTGTTGCATTCAATTAAGTCTGTGTTAGTTTTTAATAGTATTACGTATATTTTTATAGTATAGACGACTTCAGCTAAAACACACAGCACGTCATAATGCTGATTGATAATTATCAATTATGCTACATCGCAATGCAAACTAACTAGTAACAAACAGGGAATTACAGTACATTAGGCTACTTTACTGTACTGTACTATAATTCCCTGTTCATTACAATATCCTTACAGTATTAGTTAGTTTGCATTGTGATATGGCAAAAGTGATAATCAATTTTTAGAAGAAAGTGACAATATGGAAGAAACGCATAACTGCAGGAAATTTGGAAATGTTTTGAAGTACTTCAAGCAATTGTAAAAAAATTGTACAACTAATCTTGAACCACTTGGACACTTTGTTAATAAATCTTGACAAATATTTTCCATCGATATCTGTTGACCAGTATGACTGGGTTAGAAGCCCATTTATGGAATTTGAGCCATCTGAAGAACAATTTACATTTACAGAAGAAGAACTTGCCAGTGTTTCAAGTGTTAGGACATTACAGTTGAAGCATTCTGAGCTTAGCTTGGATGCATTCTGGTTGTTGGTTGATAAAGAATATCCTGCCATTGCTCAAAAAGCGCTTCGACTTTTTGTGCAGTTTTCAACCTCCTACTTTTGTGTGTTTGGATTTTCAGCTCTGACAACAATCAAGTACAAGAGGCGAGCACAATTGCTGTCTGTGGAAGATGAACTTTGTGTGTGTCTATCAAAAACACAACCCAATCTTAAAGAGTTGTGCAAGAAACATAAGGCTTAAGTTGCTCATTGATATTTTTACAAGAGTAAATATAATTTTTTATAGTTTGTATTAATATTTTTATAGTAAATAAATCTGAACATGAGTATTTTAATCTCATTTTACTAATCAAATGATGTTTTTTTGAATAAGACAATCAAATTATTGCACAGGGGTTCCTCAAGCCTTTGGAATGTTTCATTAGGGTTCTGCTCCACCAAAAAGGTTGAAAACCACTGGTTCAAACATTGCAAATGGTAGAAAATAAATTATTTAATTATTTAATTTTAGGTAAAATTGCTTTGTTTATATTAATTTTAGCATCCAATTTAGAAAACCATTGGTCTTCACACCAGTCCAAATTTATTTTGTTTGGTTGTTCAACAAAAATAACCCTAAAACAATCGGAAATGCAAGGCTTATTAACTAAAATGTCTTCGTGATAATTAACATAATGTTTTAGTAGGGCAGCTTTGTCATTGTTTTCTTCAAATTTAAATTTGTTCCAATTCGATCTGTGTGCAGTCCAATATACAGAAAATTTATTTTTAGTTTGTTCAACATATTGCATATTACAGTTTTTGCATTCTGCCACATAAATTCCATAATTTTTGCAATTTAATTTTTGTTTCAAATTTATATATTTAGTATTACATCTAATAACTTCGGTGTGTTGTACCATGCTAATATGTTGCCCATATCTACAGAGTGCATAGTTTCCACAAGGAAAAGAGCCCGGTCTATTGTGATTAGTCTGAAAAGCTAGTTGTTTATAATTTAGTAGGTTATTGGCAAGAGTTGGGCAAGTTTCTATCAGTTACTGTAGCTTCAATTTTTAGTGATTTTTCTTTGCTTGTGAGTTTTAATAGTTTGGGGAATGAAGCAAGACAATTTGTCGGCAAGCCAATTTGTCAGCGAGCCAATTTGGCGGGAAAATAAATAAAAATGATTTACCTTCACTAGCATTGAAGCGACAGCAAAAAAAGTTTTGTTATGTCACAAAGGCTGTAATTGCCGTAATTTTTTTGTTTTTTTCCTTTTGCCGACATTTTATCGATTTGTTTAGCTTTACTTTTTGTACTTGTTTTCCAATTTTTGATTGGTTTCTGACTAACCCTATAGACGAAAAAAACTGTTAGAACTAAAAAATAGTTAAAATAAAACTGTTTATGCGTGCCGACCAGAATAGATTTGTTTAGGTATAGTAAAATGCTTGTTATGACGTTATAACTTCGCCAGTAAAACTCCAAACCTGTCGTCTTTGTAGTAAGCTACATTGTTGTACTTTTTTGTAAAAGATATATGTTAAACGACCATGATTCAAAAGTTTAACTATTCAAGTACCTTTTTTAATTTAAATATTCGAAAATAAGTTGTTGTAAATTGAAATAGATAAACATTCGGCTGGAAATATCCCTAAATTTAAGGCATTTAACAACTTTAAATTAAAATTTTCACTCTTATCGGCTGAAGAATTACAATTGCCTTTTCAATTGCCTTTCTGACATAACAAAACTTTTTTGCTGTCGCTTCAATGCTAGTGAAGGTAAATCATTTTTATTTATTTTCCCGCCAAATTGGCTTGCGGACGAATTAGTCCCGCCAAAATGTCGCGTACCTTTTAGGGAAAGGTGTGGTCCACACTGTTCTACTACAAGCTTTCTTATTCTTTATAACTTTATGGTGGAAACGATTGGTCCACCCTGAAGCTAATCTAATTGTCTTGTTGGTCAATTTTTATTAAAATGAGACTGGTAGTAAGGCATTCCAAAGTTTTCAAGTAAATGCATTCCAAGTAATGTTCTTGTTTTTCATTCAACCTCCTCAATCGGACTGCCTCTCCACATACGATTGGTTTGTAAACACTTAGGGGTGGTGTGAAGAACCATTTAAAAAGCATTGATTCTGGGCTATTTTCTTAGTAAAATTTTTTCTAATAAATTCTCCTTTAGCAGTTTAATCCGTCACATGCAAAACATCCAGAAATTCTAATTGTCTATCTGGTTCTGACGTATCAATTTGTTTAAAGACCAGTTTTAAGTCATGTTTTGCAAATTCTTCTGTAAGAGCTTTTATTATTAAGTAGTTATTGTGATTACTTGCTATCCAAACAATATCATCAATAAAATGTTTGAAGATGGAAACCTTATTTAAAGTTCCTGATATAGGTAACAAAACAAAATGCATAGCAATATTAGCCAAGGACACTGAATGGATGTCCCCAGTAATTATTCCATTAGTTTGCATATACAGTAGAATTTTTTTTGTATTGTAAGATCACATTGTTTAAACAAAATACGAGGTCTGTTCAAAAAGTATCCGACTTTTTTGTATAAAGCACACAACACAATAAATTTTGCAAGTTTTATTCAATCTCCTTCAAAATATTCCCCTTGGTGGTTCACACACTTATCCCAGCGCTTCTGCCACTTCTCAAAACACTTCATAAACTCCTCCCCCGGAATGCTCTGAAGCTCCTCCGTCGCTTTTTTCATAATGTCTTCTCTTGACTGAAATCGCCTCCCTTTCAGAGTTGTTTTTAGCTTAGGGAACAGCCAGAAATCACACGGTGCTAAGTCGGGAGAGTAATGAGCCTGTCTAATAAGTGGCATGCTGTTTTTGGCTAGAAAAGCTTGGACCACATGTGCAGAATGAGCGGGAGCATTGTCGTGGTGAAGCTGAAAATTCTTTGCTGCCCACATGTTTGGCCGCTTTCTTCGCACAGCATCACGAAGGCGACGTAGAATCTCCAGGTAGTACTCTTTGTTGATTGTTTGACCTTCTGGTGCGTATTCATGATGCACGATGCCACGGGAATCAAAAAAACAGGTCAGCATAACTTTCACATTGCTGCGGACTTGCCGAGCTTTTTTTGGGCGTGGTGATTCCGGATGCTTCCATTGTGATGATTGAAACTTGGTTTCTGGGTCATAACCATAAACCCAGGTCTCATCACCAGTGATGATTGTCTTGATAAATTCTGGGTCATGATTTGCAACATCCAGCATGTCCTCCGAAATTTCCTTCCGGAGTTCCTTCTGTTGCTCCGTCAGCAGCTTGGGGACAAATTTAGCCGACACTCTCCGCAGGTTCAAATCCTCAGTTAGGATTGAATGAACTGAGCCTGTGCTTATTCCCATTTCTGCAGCAATCTCTCGTACTGTTAAACGACGATCCTCCAACACTTTTTCACGAACCTGATCCATCGCCTCCTCGTTTCGGCTTGTGGATGGCCTTCCTGAGCGAGGATCACTTTCCACTGATGCACGGCCATCTTTAAAGCGTTTAAACCATTGCTTTATCTGAGTTGGGCTTAAGGCCTCATTTTCAAAAGCTTGTTGAATCTTTCGAATTGTTTCAACTTGAGTATCACCAAGTTTTTGACAAAACTTGATGCAATACCTCTGTTCGATGCGTTCTGTCATTGAAATGAAATTTTCTAAAAATCAAAAAACCGATGAATACGTACTACACGCCTGCACTAAATGCTTTACACAGAGAGATACGAATGACGAATCGGCCTGAAACGCTTCACGATTACGCGTGAATGTGTGTGTGTGCAGCCACGCTTTGCACGGGCAGTTTGCTCATACCTTATTGGCGAGAGGGAAAAAGGTCGGATACTTTTTGAACAGACCTCGTACAGTCAAATTAACCAAGATTTTTAGTGCTTTATAGTTGAATTAGAGTGGTGTTTTAACGCATGCCATAACATAAAGAATTTTTAACCAAATCTCTGTTTATACTTGGGTATAACACCTGTATATCAGCCGTGTTACAGTGTTTTTCGATCTATTTCGTCTTTGTCCCGATCAATTTCGTCTTTGTCTCAATCAATTTTGTCTTTATCACGATCAATTTCGTCTTGTCTCAAATAATAATTTTTAAAAAATAATGTTATAATTTAACCCGATAATTTTTTTTTAAATTTTTTTAATAACAGATTTTATAATAACTAACCCAATAGGGTCTATGTATACATATATCGTAAATAATATGGGGTCTCTGTATTAGGTCTCCATAATCTATAGTCTCCTTAATTAGGTTTCTCTAATATAGTCTCCATAAAGTATATATAAAAAATTAACAATAGCGAAATCACGGAAATAAAAACAAAGCTAAAACTCAACAGACTGTTTCACCCATAAATGGAATCACCAGGGGTATCTTATTCAAATAGAATTTTATTCTATTCTATTTGAATAAGATACCCCTGATGATCCTGAGATTTTATTTGAATAAGATACCCCTGATGATCCCTTTTATGGGTGAAACAGTCTGTTGGGTTTTAGCTTTGTTTTTATTTCCGTGATTTCGCTATTGTTAACTTTAATTCAAGCTCTAACTTTGTTATCGAGCACTTTAGAAGAACTGATTTTCATACAGTGTTAAAGTATATATAGATAGGTATATAGATTTATTGGAGATCCTACATGGAGACTCAATATTATGGGGACTATATTATGGAGACCTAATATCTATTATTGAGACTACTTTATGGAGACCTAATATTATGGAAACTATATTATAGAAACTTAATTATGGAAACTATAATATATCATGGAGACCTAATATTATGGTGACCTAATACAGAGATCCTATATTATCTACACTACAAGGCCAAAATAAAAGTCGCGTGTCTCATAATTTATTAATAGTCAATTGGACCACTCTTGGCTTTGATGACAACTTTCATTCGACTAGGCATTGAATCTACAATATTTTTCAACCTGCAAAGATCAACTTCTGGCCATAATTGAAACAATCTCTCCTCCAAATCAGGTAAAGTTCTAGAAAGTGGTGATGAGTTTCGTAGCTTCCGCTCAAGTTCATCTCATAGGTTCTCTATAGGATTCAAATCAGGGGATTAGGGCGGCCAATACATGTGCTGAAATGATCCACTGAATGTTTCAAACCAATTTTCCACTTTTCTAAATCTATGAATGCGAGCATTGTCGTCCTGAAAGATTCCATTTCTGTTAGGAAAATAGAAATCCATTGCAGGTTGGACATGGTCCTCCAGTATCTCGAAATAGTCATTAGAGTTCATTTTATTGCTGCATTTAGTAACAGAACCTTGCCCATGCCAGCAAAAGCAAGTTCAAATCATTACACTGCCCCCAGATGCTTGAACAAAAAATATCACTACAAAATTCAAATTATTGCATAATTGACACAGTTAATAAGAAATAGGTAAGTGACACAGGTTTAAGTAAAAAATAATTCCTCGGCCTTTATTTTGGCCTCGTAGTGTATATATTTGATCATATAGAGTCTATATAATTGATAATATAAGGTCTCTGTATTATAATTAGATCTCCATAATGTAGTCTTAATAATAGATATTAGGTCTCCATAATATGGTCTCCATAATATAGTCCCCATAATATTGCGTCTCCATATAGGATCTCCGATAGGTCTATATACTTATCTACAGGGTGTTGCAGCTAAATTCAGACTAATTTTAACAAAATAGGAAAACCTCAAATAAAACAATTGTCATCAATACATTTACTTGTAATTCATATGGTAGCTTTATTACAACATACATAATCAAATTATTCAATATGGCCGCCCTTCTCAACGACGGCCTCGAGGCGATGGCGGAAGGTGGAGCAGGCCTTCTGACCTCCATCCTGTCCATGGCCCTTACTATAACATCCTTCAGCTCCTGCTTGGTATTGTATGGTCGGTAGTTAACCTTTTCCAAAATGCCCCAGACATAATAGTCCAATGGGTTAAGGTCAGGTCTGGAGGGTGGCCAGAGGTCCAGCGGCCAGTGGCGGGTTAGTTGCTGGTACAACCAGGCCTGGGTCGTACGGGCCATATGCGCTGGTGCAGAGTCTTGTTGAAAGACATAAGGCCTCTCGCCGACCACTCCAACCATCCAGGGTTTGACCACAGTTTCTAGGATCTTGATGTAGTCGTTAGCGGCCACCCTGAGGCCCTCGAGCAAGAAGTAAGGGGGCATGACGTCTCCATCGCTGACACGACGCCCAGGACCATAACAGAGGTAGAAAACTTTGTTGACATCACAATGGGAACTTCTTCAGGGTCGTCAGTGATAAAATTTTTTCTCATCTGAAAAGGATCTGACATGGCCGGACGATCCATGCTTTACCTCATTGAGCAAGGCAGTCCCCTTGATCAACCGTCGCTCCATTAGGGCAGCTGTCAACAAGTGACGCTTCCTTAAGCAGTAGCTTTTCATGTTGGGTCCTTAGCAACTGTCGTCCCGGAGATTGTGGACTTGTTGACGTTTATTTCGAAGGCCAAGGCGGCCATGGACTTGGAGCGCCGGAGGAGTCGTTCTGGATCCTCTGCTTGACTTTAGTGACAAACTCGGGGCTCCTAATGGCATCAGAACATCGTTTGTAAGTTTTCCTCTGTCCAGTGAGGGTCTCAGGGTCATCACAAGCTTCAAATTGCTTTTTAATTCTATAAACAAGGTCCTTGTTGTAATTGAAAAAATCAACAATCTCCTTAGCAGTCCTGCCGGCGCGGAGGGCCTCGATGATGGTGTGCCTTTTCGTTATTTCTTGAGACATTGTGTTGGACACTCTCAAAAAAGCAATGCCATTTAGTACGAATATAAAGCCTAAGTAAGTATTTTAAGTTTCACGTAAATCGGACAAGTCATCTCGGAGATATTTAAAATTGAAAAAGTCTAAATTTAGCTGCAACACTCTGTATATATACTTTATGAAGACTATATTAGAGAAACCTAATTATGGAGACTATAGATTATGGAAACCTAATACAGAGACCCCATATTATTTACGATATATGTATATAGACCCTATCGGGTTAGTTATTATAAAATCTGTTCTTAAAAAAATTTTTTAAAAAATTATCGGGTTAAATTATAAAATTATTTTTTAAAAATTATTATTTGAGACAAAAACGAAATTGATCGTGACAAAAACGAAATTGATTGCAAAGGAGACGAAATAGATCGAAAAACACTGTAATAATTAAATTTTCTGTATAATTGGTTTCTAGACTAAATTTCCAGGATTTTAGTTCAAAAAAATAGTTTTTGTTATCTTGGCAATGTTCATTTATGGAATTTGTACAAAAACCTCTCACTGATCGTGTTCAATAGTGATTCCAAAAAGCTGAATGTTGGGTGTAGTTAATAGTTATGTCCCAAGCTGACTGTGAAAGTTTGATGGAAAATTCTGTAAGTGCCATAGTGTAGAGCTCCTCATTTGTTCATTTATGCGTTTTAAATAGTGGGTAGGCATATGCTGACACATACCAAGAGAAATGTTTAGCTGTAGGGCCAGATGTTCTGTGGTATGTGTTATTAGTACATTTTAGATCCATTGTATGAAATAAAAATTTGTTGTCATTATAATTAGGTGTGTTTGTAGAGTTCAATAAAATGGTTGTTACAGTAATTAGTAAGTTTGTCTAAAGTCTGAACTGATTGTTCGTATTGATATCTTTCAGTGTTGTAAAAGCTTTGAGTTGTTGTAACATTTATTACATCATATTTGTCATAAATAATTAAGATTTTTCCGTCTTTGTCAGCTCAACAAATGACAATCTGTTTGGATCTTACCAATTCTTTTAATTTTATTTAGGCGTTTTTACATATCTGTTGTCAAATTGTTACCATAGCAAAAATTTTGTATTACTTTAGGTTTAAGTTCCTAAGTTTAGTAGTAATTGCATCGCAATAAGCCTTTGTTTTGTCATTCAATAAATCTGTTTCCGGTCTGGATGATTTGGGGATGTTTAATTTTTTGGTATAGAATTTTCTAAACTTTGATCTTGATCTATCACATCATTATGAAAAATATATGTCCATTCGATTCTCCTTATGTGTGAATGTACGTTTTTCCATTCGTAATTTTCTATTGATTGAGACCAATTCGGTGTAGGCGCGAAATTTAGTCCTTTTAACAATAGTAGTTTTAGCAATATAATGTTAATAATAATTTAGTTTAAATTTGTTTTCTAAATAATTTATTAGGCTCAATTTTATCCAAATTTCTTGTTTTTATATTTTTATTTTCCACAGAATTGATAGAAATGTTAGCTGATGATCATCTTGTGACCGAAATCGATTTTAATTTTTTAATACAGTCACTGTTCAGCGCCAGATTTCTAAGTTTCAAGCTTGTCTTGATTTTATGCAGGGATAGACAGCGACTAGAAATCGTCGTTTTTGCCTTCAGTACAAAGGGTTCGATTCTTGTCCATATCAAATGAAAAATTAAACAAAAGTGCCATTAAGTGATTTTTCTAAGGTCAAAACAGTGATGCGAGTAAATTTTGCACTGACTGAGTTGATTACGTTTCACATCCATACAGCGCTCTCATCGATTTGACCACGCTGCCAACTGAGATGTTACATTTAATTAAAATAATCTCCACCTTTGGTGCAATTTTATTTCAAATTTCATGTGTTGAATATTTTATTCAACTTTCTAATTATTTGATCAGGAAGCAGACTAGTACAAATTTTGCAGCAAGTGCAAGTCTACAGTTAAACTGAAATTAAAAGTCCCATTTGAGATGCTTCCAAAAGTAATTTTTTACAAATTATTTTAGCCAAATATACCTAATTAAACTAATGTGTAAATTTTATTCTATGTTTCCAATACCAGTAAGTGTGTAATTTTTATGTTAGAAAAAATATTATTGAGAAAGCTGAATACAATTTAATTTTTTAGCAATCAAGTTATAAAGTTTCAAAATTATTACTGACAAAGTAATTGCAAGATTGGAAACAGCGGCTAAACAAAATACTTTATTACTCGCACAACGTCAATTATGTGCGGTCGCTATACCTTTAAAGTAGCTAAGCTAATTTAAAAAATGAAAGAAAAAAGAAACGGATAAGATAAATTAAAAAAGTGTATTTAGTGTCGCTTTAGTACGGAGCGGTACACGGGTCCCGGTTAAAAAACGTCAAAAAGTGGCTCTCCTAAGCAAAATATTGCTCCATTTATTCATATTAGGGCTTTGACGGTAACCCCCTTGCCTTAATACCAAGCACTACAATAAGATTAGAATGACTGAATTTGTTTTTGCTTAAAACTAGAAAGGCATTCTATAATATCCCTAATTAGGTTTCGTATTGTTTAGATTCGGTCTAGCAGAAATTTTCAATGCAAATTAGCTCTCTCCAACAAAGAAATGCAAGCTGTTTTTTCGCAGATGACAAGAAATGCTATGGACGAAATGGAAAGTATTATTCAGTCGGAAAAGAATACGTTCCAAACAGTGAACTAGATCAATGCAAAGCTTGCATTTGCGGTTCGAATGGCCTCCCTTCTCACTGTTTTGCCCCACTGTGCGGGATTCGTTTGTACTGCAACAAACAATCAACCAGCATATGCTGTCAGTGCTTTGGAAGTCAGTACTCTAGTAAGCTCCAATTTCTATTTGTGCTTCTTTTCTCTTGCTAATTGTCCGATGCACTTCTCGGTTTTTTGATTTGCGGCCGAAAGCAAAAATTGTGTCGTTATTTAAGTTGCTTTGGCAATAAAAACGTGGTTGGTGTGATCTCCTTACCCCATCTTTTTTTATTTCTATATTTATCCTCCTGACTCGCAGGAAAGCGACGGAGGCGCTAATACATAAGGTAGGCAATTACCCTGACCTGCTTCCGGAGATGCCAAGATATTGCTGTCCGCTTGTAATTTAATAGAGATATGACTTTAATTTAGAACTGCTTGCCAGGATCACCAAGCAGGGAAAAGTGTCGTAAAGTGTTATTCCCAAGGACACAACAGAATGGCGCGAGCGGGTTTTAAACCCAGATCGTGTTGGTCACGAGCCCGGCGCTTTAACCACTCGATCACGCTGCCGACAATTTTTAGATTTTAGATTCTTTCCTAACCAGGAGAAATGCGCTTCTCTGACATCTTTCGATATATCATTTATTTATTTCCTAAAAGAAAATGTAATGGCAAAAATAGTAATGCGCAGTTTTGTAGAGTCATTAAACTTTGTCAGCATCGTGGCGAGCGGCGTGATTGTAGTAGACACGGTTAGAGACAATAGACATAAGTAATTATATTCTGTTGTACCTTTAGAAAAGCCACTCCGGCAACTCCCCTGCTTTGCGGGCAGTTTAAATAAATTTAAACGGGTCAGCAATATTTTGGTGTTGCTGGAAGCAGGCCAGGCTAATTGCTTGACTGTTGCTCTGTGCTTAGCGTCTCCTAGGTTTTCATGCGAGTAAGGAGGATAAACTACTTGACAAATCTTTTTAAGCCGAAAAACTGGCTGCTTTACGTGAAACGTGACTATCGTGGAGCAAGTGGTTCTCCAATGAACCATATCTTCTCGATCTGGTCACGAACTGCGTTGCAATCTATGGACTACCTGCACATGTCATATTGATGTCGTTTCAGCAGTAAAAATAATCTTCTGTTTAGATTCCGATTTCGAAAAGTACTCACGAAGGTTATTGTTGAGCTGCTTGTCTGTCATCTTCCTCGTGTCGATGTTCCTCATCTTCTCTCGAAGCTTCCTCAAGCAATCCATACGCCACCGCAACATAGGGGGTGTTCAGTCATCTTGGTTTGCAATGTACGATAGAAACGGAAGACACGCACGTACGCGGACCGCCCGCTCCATGTTCGACAGAAACCGCGTGGTCCATCACAATGTCGATTTCTTTCACCAAAACATCCTCCCAATTGATGTCCCGCCCCCTTACAACGCGGTCAAGCGGCCAGCAAGCGAGCCCGATGAAGAGCGGATGGGTCCTCCCCCTTCGTATGACGTCAACACGACCAAGCTCGGTTTGTACTATTCATGTCACTCGCTTCAATTTCATTTTATCCAAGATCTAAAGCTAACATCAACTTCCTCCTAGCCGCACCCGCTGTGGATTTGAATCAGAGACAAGCATCGTCATTATGACATTGCTTTAAAGCTCAATTATGACCTGCGCTATTTGCTACATCACAACTCCTTATTAGAAATAACGTTTTCAACTAAATTAAAAAAATTGCAATCACCCGACCCGCTACGGGAGACGCCATGATATTGCTGTCTGGTTGAAATTTTTCTTTTTTTACTGTATTAATATATAGAGATAGGACTGGATTTTAGAGCTGCTTGTTTATGCCGCAAAACAGGGTAAGTGCCCTAGAAAAAAAATAAAGGGAGGGAAAATTTATGCCAGGAGGTTATAATGTCTTGTCGAATGATTATACAGGGTGTCCATAAAGTCCTGTTACAATTTTAAAAAATTATTGCAAGGGCAATCGATGAGATATCTCAAAGCGGTTGGTTTTAATTTAATCAGTGTTTATTTAAGTTTTTATTCCGATTAAGATTTTGTGTTTTAGATAAAATTTTTATGTGTTTATTGAATGTGTTTAGCAAACCCCCATAAAATAATTAGTTCTAAAAAAAAAAGCACATTTGTATCCTGGTTTATTGATGTGACTATTTTGCTGAAGCTCTCTAATTACATGAGGGTGTTCTGATTCTCAAATTGTTTTTGTTTAATTTCCCTGAAACATGACAAGTCGCCTAGTCACTAAAACAAAATCGTTTGAGGAATGTTTTATCCTCAAAAATTCATTTGTTGAAATAAACACATAAAAATTTTATCAATCATAAGTAACAAGGATTTGGGCTAAATCATAGAGCAACTATAAATTATACAATGAGAGTGTAAAACATATTTATTACACAAGGCCGTCGTGTAATAAATATGTTTTACACTCTCATTGTATAATTTATAGTTGCTCTATGAAAAAAAATTTTATCTGAAACACAAAATTTTCATTTGAATATAAACTTTAATAAACACCGATTACATTAAAACAAACCTTTTTAGATATCTCATCAAAACAGGACTTTATGGACGTTCTGTAATTCGTTCCTATGGAAAGTTAGCATTCATATGGACGTTGCAATTGCAGATCAAATATCTATTCATGTCGATGGGTCGGCGTCGACTGAGAATAGAGCGACACTTGGTGGTGAAAGAGAACCTCCGGCTGAGCAAACATCTCCATCGAGGGCAACGTCACAATTACAATTGTTGCGAGTGGATTCTAATGACAGACCAAATCCGGAGTGAAGAGACATGTTGCCAAGTGTTATTTACTTAATATACCCGATAGCGCTATCCTTTGCATTTTACTAATCTGTCATATATGTACTGCCGGCCATGCATTCAAAAGCCTCGCGGAATTATTGGTGTGTAAACAAACTTACTAATCGTATTCTACCTCATATTGTGTTGGTGTTTGATGGAATAAAACGCTTGTAATGTGACTGTGCGCAACTTTGCAGTACGCAATTACACAGCTTTATTATCAATTAAGCGTTTCAATTAACATTCCTTTACATAATTTGAAGCGACAAAAAGCAGTAAGTGCACAAGCTGGGATCGAACCCAGCAATTACAACAGTAATTATATGATCTGGAGCGTTGTAGCGTGGGTCGTGACATATGAGCTTAGTACCGCGTCATACAGTGAGCAGCGTGTGGGCGAGAGACAAGAAGAACTTGCAACAAACAATCGAGTCGCAGATATGAATCGTTTAGTAGAAAACCGCGACGGCCGAACAACGTCTCGAGATCCTGCGATGTACGCTCGAAATAAAAAATATGAGCAATATAAAAATATAAAAGAAAGACGAAAGGATCTTGTGAAATCAAAGAGGCCAGTGGTGACCCGGGAGAGCAAACACCTTGTCAAACTTTATTTGGTTCTCGCTTCTTGTTCGTGTTCAGAGGCTTTGATTGTTCTTCGTCGCTTGTCTTCGACTGTTTCTTAGCACGATGAACCTAGAACACAAATTAAATTGTGGATAAACGAGTAACTAGTCTCGGCATGAAGTTAACCTTTATTCTATGATCGATAGTTAGGTGGCCGCTAAAGAATATTTGAACAAGTGGTTCGTGGTACAGAATTTGAAAACAGCCAACAAAAAATTCATCTCCAAGCTTTTCGTTCGACACTTGTCAGGAAATAAACGTCGGAATAATGGAAAAAAAATAGACTTTCTAATAAAGCTAAAAGAATATCCGCCTCAGTTCTATGCAAAACACTCTTCGATGAAACTTTTTTCCGAAATAAAAGACCACTGACTTAAAGAACTGCTATTTCTAAACTACAGTGCAGATAACAATATTCATTTTATTTTTATCTCTATATTTATCCTCCTGACTCGCAGGAAAGCGACGGAGGCGCTAATACATAAGGTAGGCAATTACCCCGACCTGCTTCCGGAGATACCAAGATATTGCTGTCCGCTTATAATGTTTAATAGAGATATGACTTTAATTTAGAACTGCTTGCCAGGTCCACCAAGCAGGGAAATGTGCCGTAAAGTGTCTTTCCCAAGGACACAACAGAATGGCGCGAATGAGTTTTTGAACCGAGACCGTGTTGGTCACAAGCCCGGCGCTTTAACCACTCGACCGCGCTGCCGACATTTTTATTTGGAGCAATTTCTACTTCTATTACACGATCGTACATTTTATCCGAAGCACCGTGGACATGTGATAGGGTATGATCATTATCATCATCATCACTATTTCCTGACTGATTGGAAGCGTTAAACGTATAGTAACTAACCGTCAAGCAATTACCCAGACCTGCTTCTGGAGATACCAAGATATTGCTACCCGGTTGAAGTTTTTATTTTTGTTTTTAATTTTATATTTAGAGGTACGACTGAAATTTAGAACTGCTTGTCCAAAATATTTTATCCAAGACTAATAGCAATATACCTCGTACACGAGGTATGTAAGGTTCTATCGGATTAGCCGATATCTTAGCAATGGTATATTGCCCCATAACGAGTTAGCTTAGATAGTCGAATCAAGTGTAGGAAGATGAATTAGCTACTGAGAAATTAACTGCCCCTGAAATGAAATTTTTGAAGGAAAGGTTTGCTTTTTAAAGTTCTACAATAAATTTGAAAGTACAGTTTAAACTATTGTGCATCACCCGACCTCCAAGTATCATCTGATCACACCACCCTATCCGAGCATCCTCCTGCTCATGTCAACTCACCATGGTCCCGGCAACAACAGCGACCACCACGAACAACCCCACGAGGCCCCCGACCAGCGCGGCCGTGGGGAAGTTGCTTGAATTGTTCTTCCGACGGGAACCAAGACCAGCAAAGGGGTACTGAGAGGACTGGGTGTGCTCCTGCTGTGTGTGCCCCAGATTGGGTGAAGGTGTGATTGATACAGAGGAAATCCCCAAACTGTCCAGGAAAAGAGGAGGGATGTCGAACCGGTTCGTTTCTACACAGAATAATTAAAAGGATTTGAAAATTCAATGATTTAGAAGTGGTGTCTGATTCGAAGAAAAACCGATTGGAGCGAAAGTTAGTTTTTGGGAGAAAGTAGTTGGTTTAAGAAAAACTAAGTTCTTCTTGAGCGTCTTGACAAATTTTTAAAAATCCTAAAAATTTTGGGCTCACTTTGGGCCCGCAAGAACAATTTGCGGGACGTTTTTTTCTCTTTTTATCTCTTTTTGTTTCTTCTTGCTCTTACCCCGATCGGTTTTTCTTCGAATCAGACGCGACCCCATTTGGATACGAGCAGAAAATTACTAAAAATTAGCACAAGCCAATAATATGACGCACTGTTTTGCACTAAACTCATAAAATTGAATGAATTAGGAGTTCAAAACTCAAAACAAAGAGCGTTGTACTGTAAGTTTTAAGGCAAGCGTGGGCACAAAAAAAAAAGCAAAATCATCTAAATAAAGAACATTGATATTTTTGAAGATATCGCTGTCAAAATAAGCCCAAACGAAGTAGTAAGTGGTGGTTGACTTTTTATTTTCATAACAAGCAGTTACAGAGAGTAATTTGTAATAAGGAATTTGGTTCAAAAAACCGCCTTGCGAGTCGTAATTGTTTTTGAAATGTTTTTATTGGCAATGTAAGTAAACACCTAAAAAAGTCTTTGCTTGATCTTTAACCGAAGCAAGCTTTTTTTAATCATTGAAAATTTTCTATTTTTGTTTTTATATTGACTTTTTATTTTCATAACAAGTGATGATGAAAAAAATAAAATACAAAAGTGAAGAACTTTTTTTGTCTTCATCTGATATAGCCAGTATACTAATATACTATGTTCGTAAGAATTGCTTTTGATACCGGTAATTAAAATTAACAAAACTAACCGTTTAACTCCAAGTACATTAAAATTCTCTAAGACAATCTCCATAACAATGGCACGGATCTTTAAAATAAGCGCGAAATAATACCCCCCCCCAGGTTACAAATTTGAAACAATTTCAACCTTCTTCGCATTGCACGGGATCGCCATCGGCGTCGACGTACATCGCTGTGCAGGTGCAAGGGTCAGACTTGCACAGGGCGTCGGGGCGCAGAGAGCAGGTCGTCATCTCGCACATCATATCAACATTGATCGAGCACTCGCAATCCAGCTCTTCAGCTGCTCCTGCACCAGCAAGTTACATTTATAAATATGCCTGGTTTCATTCTATATAACTGTCTCTAGAAAGCGCGTTGAATGATCGAAACAAACAAGAACGATATGACTTCGAATACTTAAAAGATGTCGCATCTGGTTATATCGACTTGACGTACAGCCTCTTGGCGGCTGATGTAGTTGCGAGAAGCAATGTTACTTTTGTTTTATCACTGGCTCATGCATCTGACTGCATACCAATCAATATAAGCCCCACCAACGATTGGTCGCCGCCCGTGGTGATGGGTGGGCCCTGTATTTTTACAGGAATAGGAATGACCATCAAAGTTCTCGGATTATTCTATATCAGTGGTATATTGCGAGCATGATTTTTGCTTCACCTCCGGATGTGTCTGGGCATTGGCATTTTGCTCAAGAAATGGGAGGAGATGTTTAATAACCTTTCTTAGGCGTAATGGTTCAAAATGTTGAATTGAAAATTTTCAGAAAACCCTTTGTGACGTCACAATGCCCGAGCAAATGCGCACGTTAGTTTATATACGGTTGCGTTTTGATGCGAATTCGACAATTTGAATTCGAACCATTCTTCGGTGTTACAGCGCGGTCTTGCTTAATGCTCAAGTACCAAGAATCATTTTCTTGCATTCTGTTGAGGAATGGAGGCTCCAGCCCTAGGTGTGAGCCGAAAGCAATTTTCAATTTTGTACTCATGGAATTGTAATCTACATATTTTCAATCTATCAAAAATCCAAATTTTTTTCTCTGCTCCAAAAATTCTCATTGAGTTCTTTACAGTTCAATTATATTTATTTTTCAGTACATTTGCAAACGCAATATAAGAAACAGATTGGTTTGTTTATCATCTTAAAAAATTCGCAAAAAAAAGCTTTGCCATGACAACTAACATAGAGTGCTCCTTGATCGCTCCAAGAGCTGAGTGATAAAATTTTTATGATCAAAGAAAAAAATTTTTGAATTTTTGATCGGTTGAAAATATGTACGTAGATTACGATTCCATGGGTACAAAATTGAAAATTGCTACCGGGTAAGCACAACAATATAGGGTTTTTCGATCTAATTCGTTGTTTTTGCAATCAAATTCGTTTTGCCAAAACTTTTATATATATATCTTTGTATAGGGTCACCCGATAGGGTCTATATACATATATACGTAATATGGGGTCCCTGTATTAGGTCTCCATAATATTAGGTCTTCATAATTAGGTCTCCATAATTAGGTTTATATATATAAAGTCTTCATAATGTACTGTATATATAGATAGGTATATAGAGCTATCGGAGATCCTATATGGAGACCCAATATTATGGGGACTATAATATGGAGACCATATAATGGAGACCTAATTTTGGAGACTTATATATATAATATTATGGAAACTATATTTTAGAAACCTAATTATGGAGACTATATATATCATGGAGACCTAATTATGGAGACCTATTACAGAGACCCTATATTATATATCTATATATTTGATAATATAGAGTCTCTGTATTAGGTCTCCATAATATTAGGTCCCATAATTAGGTCTCCATGATATATATAAGTCTCCACAATTAGGTTTTTATAACATAGTTTCCATAATATTAAGTCTCCAAAATTAGGTCTCCATAATGTAGTCTCAATAATAGATATTAGGTCTCCATGATATGGTCTTCATAATATAGCCCCCATAATATTGGGTCTCCATATAGGATCTCCGATAGCTCTATATACCTATCTATATATACAGTACATTATGAAGACTTTATATATATAAACCTAATTATGGAGACTATAGATTATGGAGACCTAATTATGAAGACCTAATATTATGGAGACGTAATACAGGGACCCATATTACGTATATATGTATATAGACCCTATCGGGTGACCCTGTCACGCTACGATTTCAATTTTATCAAATGAAGACATTGCACCTTTTTAAATTAAGTGTTTAAATCGACACCTTTTTAAATTAATTGTTTAAATCGAAACCTATTTGGAATAATTATTCAGATCGTAACCTTTTTAAATTAATTGTGTAAATCGCATTAACGGTGACGCGATTATTTAGAATTTATTTGTGACTATTTGCCGTTGTTGCCCTGGACAGCTGTCTGGATTACGGATTTACGCGGTGAAGTGACTTTGTTCTCGTTGTTAAAAAGAAACGGGTGTAAAGCGTTCCTTCACTTGTGCTCGCTAAAAAGGTATATATACGGGGTGGCAACGAGAAGACATTATTGAGAGTTGCAGATATAAAGGCAAATTCGAGATGACGAACGTATTCTGTGTATATTTTATGTATGTGAATGTATCTGTCGGGACGGTAGTTTGGTATTAAGCGTTAGAGGGAAAATTTATAAAATTCATTATATTCTTTTGCGGCTCTGTAAATTCGGTTAGGTAATTTGTATGTGTTTAATCTATTGGTAAATTGTAGCATCTCGTGTATAATTTTGGCGCTTGTTCTTATTTTCATTTAATCTTTTTGTCTTCGTTTCTTCAATATAATTAATTCAGATTTTAATACCTGTCTGTCCTTCTAATTCGCTAGGCCCCGCCAGTTCAACACTCGCATAAGCTCCTTTCAACAGGCTAGTGATTTTCTGCGATATTAACGTAGGGTTCGCCTCTAGTATCTTGTGGTTATTTTGGTACTAAGTAGGTAGAGCGTGACAGACCCTATACAAAGCTATATATATATAAAAGTTTTGGCAAAACAAAATTGATTGCAAAAAAAACGAATTTGATTGTAAAAACAACGAATTTGATTGCAAAAAAACGAATTTGATTGTAAAAACAACGAATTAAATCGAAAAACCCTATAAACTCGGCGTTGCGACAAGTTCGCGTCGTTGATACACGCGTTTGCACCTGGGCGCCAGAGCTAAATTATGCATCACAGAAGCAACGGGCCTTGATAACAATTGTGAAAGATTTGGCCAGCTTAAAAATCAAAGACAAGATTACCTTAGCTGAGAGCAGAAATCATGTGACACACAAAGCGATTTACTATAAATACTTTCTTACAATCCATATGCTTAAAAAATAAAATCTTAAAAAAACTAAAACAATTTTGAATGCTACGATATTTTTCTAACAATAAATGCATTTTCTTAAGTCTATTACATTTGTCACAATTATGGATATTTTTTGTTTAAATATTTGGATATTTTAAAGTATTTGTTCGTTCAGTTAGTGCTCCGTCATTTTGGCAAATGTCTTCAAAAAGTAGAGTGAAGACTAAAAAATAAAAGATCTTCACATAAAATTGAAGGCGAAATATTTTTTTCACTTTTTTAAAGAGCGAAAATCTCCCCTTCATTTATATTTTATTTTATATCTATATTTATCCACTTGACTCGCAGGAAAGCGACGCAGGTGCTAATATATAGGGCAAATAATTAAGCTTCTGGAGAATCCAAGATATTGCTGTCCGATTGAAATTTTCTATTTTGGATTTTTAGTTATATAGAGATATGACTGAAATTTAAAACTGGTTGCCAAGACCGCCAAGCAGGGGAAAGTCCCGTAAATGCCTTTACCAAGAACACAACAGAAAAGCGCGAGTAGGTTTTGAACTGTCACCAAGTCGATCACAATCACTAGATTGATCACTTTACAAGGTTGTGAACCCTCGATAGATTTGTGCGGACGCCACTGCGTTTAGCGGGAAAATTCAGGCGATTTCTAATTCATCAGAAAAACCTTAATAAACTTAACCACAGACTGTATAAGTCAGCCTGTGATAAAATGAAAGACGATTATTATTGAAGTTTTCTGCCCATGTCTAACAATTAACAAAATTAACAATGCCGAAAGGGGACACAGCTGGTGCGCATCACCGGTGACGCAATGCACGAATCTTATGGAATATTCGAATTGCAAGCAAACAGCAAGTGACGTCACAAATCGATCAACATTTTTAGTTTCGACGATTTCGACCAGCTCGCGCGCCTTCGTCGCTTCCACGGGGCGCGCCGGGCACTATCGCGTCAACATTTCGTTCAATTGTACTTCAAACGTAAACTGCGCGAATCCGGACAAAGCGATCGAAACGACGCCCTCGCGTTCAAACGAAGCATCTTGCTCGACAAACAAACTATATCGCGCGTTTCTTGACCTGACGCTTTACAAACAACACAGAGTAATCGCAAAGCGACAATGCAACAACAGGATCGTTCAAGCTTGCTATGACGTCACTTCGCAAGTACTAATTTCTAAGAAAAAATGTAGCGAAAACGCCACGCTTTGCATGCATGGCTCGATAGCAAGACGTTCGGACGTGGTTATGTGGTGAGAGTGCTGATTGAATGGCGGCCGAGGTGAACATGGTCTCGGTTGAACTACTCCTTTTGCCATATTGCTGTTTCCTTGAAAAATTTATTTTCCACGATATTTTTAACTCGACCAATCGGGAATATCTCGGCATTTTCAAATGCAGGCCGGAAAATTGCTTGACGTTGCCCTCAGTTTAATACCTAAGCCGTTGTCCTTCGAGACAAGAAGGATAAACAGTTCATATTACATGAAAATGATGATATATTTAAAACTTCACACATGTTCCGTAAGTAAATCGAGTGGCCACCTCGAGTTCAGAATCAAATTAAAGACGGTGACAGGTGATACTTAAGAGTTGAACGTAATTCTTCAATTTCAAACGAAAATGAAAATACGGAAATCGCTTATTTTCAATCTTCACTTTAATTAAACAGAACTGCACTTTTTCAGCAAATTAATTGTGAATTAAAAAAAATTAAGTAAATTAAGATTGAAGAAACCAGCTCACCGTCTGGAGACTGATTGGGACTGGGTAGAAGTGAGGGATGAACGAAGGGGAGTTCACCAATTCCGGGGGCATAAGGCCCTAAAAATTTGGTAAAATATATTTGTACAAGAACTATACTTGCCTGTGCAAGCATAAAACTATACTTTACCTGAATCTTTGGTAGTACGGCAACAAACAGAAAAAGAATGATGCGGCACGAGTGTGCAGGTGTAGTCTATAGGACACTGGACTCCGTTAACATTGCATATGATAGGAGAAGAAACATCAAAAAGTGGCGCCAATTGCCCACAAGATCGTGTGAGATCTACAACAACAAAATATGTTATGTAAGAAAAAAAGCAGTATTTCAGCAAAACCATAATATTCAATCTTAAGTTTATTCTTGTCAGTTGACAAGATGTCCATGCTCATTTAGAACAACCATTACAAAGTTTTGTTGCTATCTTAGAATTGTTTACAACATCATTTATACAACAAAAATGTCTTAAACAACAATCCACAACAATTTGATTTACAATAAACTAAAATGAAATTTCAGAATAAAAAGTATAGCGAATATATTTTGAAATATAGTTTATTAAGGACGTTTCGGAATTATAACTCATTCCATTATCAACTTGTAAAAAAGTTGATCTGTTTGTTTGAGAATAAGGTTTAATTTCAAATAATGTTTGTTTCAAAATATATTGGCTATACTTTTTATTCTGAAAATAGTTAAGTGTTCCCAATTTTATGCTGCTAAAATGAAATTCTTTAATAAAAAATTTGATTGAAACTAGTTGTTCACTAGTGGTTCAATGCTAACATAACATTTTGCTACAACCAGAACATAAGATTTTCATTCATAACACAAAACTCACCCACACATGAGGGAATCCCTGGACATGGGAAGGAGCTGCACACAGCTGCTTCTATGACACACACATACGGAGGAGAACAGGAGAAATCCTGAAATCAGAACAGTTATGTTAACTCAATTATATTTTGTGCATTGCTAAGTATTTTTCAATGCTAATTCAACAGTTGAGGATTAAGAATCAAAACTAATCTCTTTGTAGTTTATTTGTCATTTGTTATACTTAATACCATAACAAGGTTTTGTTAAAAAAAATTTAAACTCATCATAGTGATATAATAATTGTATTTCTTGTTTGCCAATTGTAAGTTTAAAATAATGTAAACTAAAATTTAAAACAAGTTTTTTTTTGGGACTATTAGTGTTGATTAGTATGTGTTTTGATATGATTAATTTATTTCAAGGCTTTCAAAGAACCATAATCAAAATGCTTCAGCAAAATATTTACATTTAAAACAATCAATCAGCATACTACAGTTTCAAGTGCTTTTTCATGTCATAGGAGTAGCTAGTGCTAACAAATCAACTCAGTCAAAAGAGTCATATTGTTTGAAATTGAACCTTATTCTCACACAAACAGATCAACTTTAGACAACAATAATGTTGCAGGAAGGATTAAGGTGGCGCTGTTTACATCTAAGAAGATTGGGCATACTATGCTACATGCTTTTGTGCAACCATTGAAAGCACTTTAATGTTAATGCCAGAAGTAAGCTGATTAATTCAGATTTTACACTAGAAGACATTTGCCTTGAGGCTGTTAAGAAAACAAAAGTACTTGACAATAAATCACATCAGAAGATTATGGAAGTCATTAAAACCATTGTTGAAGTTAAAATTTCACAACTTTTATTAAGTTAATTTATCACCAGCCATCAGATAAGTAGAAAATGATATAAAAACCATCTGATAAACAGAAGATGTCCATTAATAATATAACTCTTTTGAATATACAAATAATGATTTTCAACTCAATAAACTTTAAATTGAATAACTGACTTTAAAAAACTGAGAATAATGAAATGTCCATTACAGTAAAAACTGACTGGAGTCAAAAATATTGACACCAGAATTATCGCCACTGGAATCTTTAGCTAATTTATAAGTTACCTGCTATTTTACTTATTTTACTGATGTTAACATAACACCAAGCCTGGGTGTATTGCAATGCAATGGTTTGTGCACAAAAATTTTATACAATTTCTTTAAAAGCAAAAATATTTATTATTATACGAGGGTCAGTCAATAAGTAATGAGACTTTCTCAATTACTTTGGTGTTCTTGGAGTTATGCAACTGAAATTTTATGTGATGATTATGAATGGAGTTGTCATCTTATTTACAACAAAACTTGTTTATTTTCAGATTACTGTAGGTGTGACGATAAATTGAAATGACTACTAGGCTAGGAAACAGCTCATGCTTGGAACAAAGAGGAGTCATCAGATTTCTGTTGGCAGAGAGTGTAAAATCATGTGAGATTCTGTCTAGAATGCAAAGACAATATGGTCCTTCCTGTATGTCTAGAGCAAACTTCTACAAATGGGTGCAAGCATTCAAAGATGGACGCGAAAGCATTACTGATGATCTGAGAAGTGGAAGACCTGTGGATGTCTCTACCCCAGAAGCAGTACAGGCAGTTGAAGACCTGATCAAATCTGATAGAAGGGTCACTTTAGATGAAATTGCTACAAACTTGGACATCTCCCATGGCACAGTGTACGCAATTGTGCGTGAGAAGCTGCGTTTTTCAAAAGTCAGCTGTCGCTGGGTTCCAAAGATGTTAACGGATGATCACAAAATGCAGCGCCTGATGGCTTCCAGAGCATCACTACGCAGATACAGAAAGGAGGGAGATGTATTTCTATCGAGAATAGTGACAACTGATGAGACCTGGGTCTTTCATTATGAACCTGAATCGAAACGACGATCAATGGAGTGGAAGCATGTTTCTTCCCCAGTGAAGAAAAAATTCAAATCTCAGAAAAGTTTAAGGAAAGTCATGCTCACTGTGTTCTGGGACAGAAATGGGTCGATCACTATCAGTTTCTTGGAAAGGGGCAATACTGTGAACTCAGAGAACTATTGTGAGCTGCTAACTCAAGTGAAAAAAGACATTAAGAACAAACAGAGAGGACTTCAATCAAGAGGTGTGATTCTCCTTCAGGATAATGCAAGGCCCCACACAGCAGCAAGAACCCTAGCCAAAATTGAAGATTTAGGCTGGAAACTTCTAACACACCCACCCTACAGCCCAGACCTTGCACCATCTGATTTTCACCTCTTCGGCCCACTCAAAGAGAGTATGAGGGGAATTCACTTCCAGACTGATGAAGAAGTGAAGGCTGCTGTGAGCAACTGGCTAAGGACCCAGTCCACGGAATTCTATGCCAAAGGAATAGACAATCTAATATCAAGATGGAACAAGTGTGTTGCAAAGGAGGGAGACTATGTTGAAAAATAAAAAAGCATTTTTTGATTACCAGTCATTGCAAACTTGAGTTATTAAAAAAGTCTCATTACTTATTGACTGACCCTCGTATTTATATCTATTTATCCTTTTGACTCACAAAAAAGCTATATTTAGGGCAACTGTCAAGCAATTACTCTGATGTGCTTTTGAAGATGCCAAGATATTGCTGTCTCTTATTTGGTTTTTAGTTTTTCATTTAGACACATAACTGAAATTTTGAGCTGCTGGCCAAAACAACCAAACAGAGGAAAGTGTTGCATAAAGTGTCCTTGCCAAGGACACAACAAAATGATGTGGGTAGGTTTTAATTTCAACACACAGATAAAATCAGTTGCATTTAATCTTTAAAAAAAGAATCACAAGTAATGTGTCAACTACAATATGCTAACATATTGCTTAGTTTGCAGGAAAGAATAATGTTAAGTTCTTTTGAATAGTGAAAAATAATAAAACCAACATTAAAAAATGGGCGTTTAGTTTTTGAAAGTCTTTTCTTAGAGGAAAATATTAAGCGATATATCAAGAATGTTTTTACAAGCTTTGCTTACAAGAAAAAGTATAGGATCTAATACTACAAAAAAATTTTGGAAGTATTTTTATGAATTTAGGGCAGGAGTTTTCAACCAGGGTTAAATTTGACTTAACTTGGGGCTAATTTTTTTAAGAAATCACTATGTTTTTGAAATGAAAATGGAGAAATCAGAGTCAAATTCAAAGTAAATACTTTTTTTTAGAGATCACTACATTTCTGGAACAAAGAGTTTTTATAACATAAAGAGTTTTTATAACATGAGCTTTTAGGGTTTTTTAGGGGTTAAAAAAGTTTTAATGGGGTTCGTAAGGGGTAAATGAGCTTAAAATGCTTGAGAACCTATGATTTAGAGCAATGATCAAAACAATTGAAGTACAAGTGATTAATTACAATTATTACAATTACAATAATTACAAGTTAATAATGTCAAAAATAAAATTTTATTTAATCATAACAAAATAACAAAATTTAGAAATTACTGATTTTCAAGTAAAATTGAATATTAACCAAAAGAAAATGTCTCAAAAAAAGATTTTTAAATGATGTTGATCAGCAAAAGTAAGCAGGTGAGACAATAAAAACTAGAAAGTTAAACTACTTCAATAATTTTATGCAGATTAATTTTATATACAGGGTGTTTAAAAAAATTTGACATCATTTGACATGTAAATATTACAGAAACTACATAGTCAAATCAAATAAAATTCAACATGGTTAATGTTGAGCTAAACAAGATTTATTCCTGTAAATTTGAATAAGAAATTCAAAGGCATGTGAATTCCATGAAAGGTTTCGCAAATGTTCAATATGTGCACTGCCTGTAATGCAGCACACGTGAAGTCAGTACTCTGGCTCCTCCTAAACATGCTGCAGCATGTCTTGGGTAACAATCTTCAGTTTAACTTTTATGCAAGACAGGTAGTTAACAAAGAAACACCACTGCACAAGAGACTGTTACCCAAGACAGGCTGCAGCATGTTTAGGAGGAGCTGGAGTACAAGACTTCACGTGTGCCGTGTCACAGGCAATGTGCATATTGAACATTTGTAAAACCTAAAACCTTTCATAAAATTCAGGTGCCTTTGAATTTTTTATTCAAATTTACAGGAATAAATCTTGTTCAGCTCAACATTAACCCTGTTAAAATTTTATTTGATCTGACTATGTAGTTTCTGTAATATTTACATGTCAAATTTTTTGAAATACCCTGTAGGTTAATCTTGCTTCTGCCCTTCAAATATTAAATATAAAATAATTATGTTACTTTTTTTAAACAAATTTATTCAAAGTCATTTTGATTACTGTTGAGATTTATCTAAACAAAACTAATTAATCTATTCTGACAACTACAGGGTGATTCAGCAAAGTGTGCACAAATAAAAACTCATCTTTCGGACTTATAATTAGGTCAAATGAAACAAGTTATATGCTGTGAAGATAGTAAATTTAATAAGCTTTCAAAAAATATACAAGTTATTCAATATAACCCCCTTTGTTTTTGATTACTTTCCGAAGTCGTGGCAGAACCTGGGCACATGTGGCACGCACCACTTCTGGGTCAATTTCGTCCCATGCCGATGTCAATTTTCGCTTTAGAGAGTCCAGATTTGGATGAGAAGTACGGCAGGCTTTTGTCTCTAAAATAGACCATAACCCAAAATCCATAGGGTTCAAGTCTGGTGAAGACGGCGGCCAAAGCTCTTTCTCCCAAAAACCTTTGAAATTGCATTGACACCAAGCTTGAACTGAGTTGGCCATGTGGGAGGTTGCACCGTCCTGTTGAAGAGTAACTCCTTGTTCTCCGACTACTTCTTGGACCCATGGAAGGACTTTCTCCTCCAGCATTTGCCTATAGATGGTCTGGTTTATCTTGACCCCTTTTTCAATGAATATGAGAGAAGTTTTCAGCCCTTTTGATGTTGCACCTGCCCATACCATTACGGAGGCGGGTTTTTGTCTTCTGAAAGAGCTGCAACGCTCAACTGGGACCATGTTTGTCTGGAAGCCAAATCCTGTCATTTTGATGGTTATGGACAGCTTGAACAGTGAAAAGTTTTTTGTCTGTCCATAAAACTTGAGGCTGCGTGCCATCGACAAGTTTCTTGACCAAAACCTTTGCTCTATCAAGCCTTTTCTTCTTAGTGGCCTCCGACAAGAGATGTCTTTTGGTGAACTTGTATGGGTAGCTCTGGAGATCATCCTTGAGAATCCTTTGCATGCTGGACACGCTCACAGAGTAGTCTTTAGCAAGTTGTCTGGCACTTCTTGCAGGATTTCTCCTCAACTTTTCTCTGACCTTTTTGATCAGTTTCTTCGTCCTTACAGTTCTTTCAGGGTCACTCCTGATTCTTGGAGCACAAGTCCCAGTGTCCTTGAACCTTTTTACGGCTTTATAAACTCCTCTACGGCTTACAACCTCCTTCATCAACCAGAAAATTTCACTTGGTGGGAGCTTCTTCTTGCAATACTCTTCTATCACGTCATTGATCGTTTTACTCATCGTTTATTTTTATTTCAAATAATACCAGATTTTAAATTTTAACTCTTAAATAATAAGAAACTGAAATGTTAATAATTGAAAGTTAATAATGGACGAAATACATGTACATAAAACTAAGAAAAGTATTTGTGCACACTTCGCTGAATCACCCTGTAAATCTTCATAAGCAGTGCTTTTCAACTGGGTATGTCATGCACAAAAAAACGCCTATTTGCATCTGTGGCATAAACAACCAACAAGCCCATCAGAAGCTGTTTTCTTTTCACAAGCACCAAGTTAGCAGTGTTTGTGATAATGCACTTTTTTTTCTTTTCCAATTCTGTTTATCACATGTGAGTTAGTAAAATTTTAAAGTTCATTAGCATGTGAATCAAGTGGTTAAGAGCATTGTGATTGTGATCAACATGGTAGATTCAAAACTACTCATGCCATTCTGTTGTGTCTTTCAGAAAGACACTTTACAGCAATTTTCCCTGCTTGGGAGTCAAAGGAAGCAGTTCTAAATTTCAGTCATATCTTTATAAAAACTAAAAAAATCAAATAAATAATCTCAACTGAACAGCAATGTCTTGGCATCTTCAGAAGCAGCATTGAGTTTCATCATCCAAAATTGTCAGACCTCGTGCTCCATGTGGTGCTTGATGTATACTGTATATATATTGATGGTTTTGGATGACAAAACTCAATGCTGGCTTAATAACATCACTGCCAGCATCCAATCCAGGCAGTACAGCAGCCTGGGGTAGTAAAAGGTAAACCCTTGACTACAGTCCTGTTTGTGTCTGACCTGGAGTGGATACCTCTTCAAACAATAAATCCAGAAGCAGATCTAGGTAATTGTTTGACTTATGTATAGAGCCTCTGTTGCTTTTCTGCAAGTCAGGAGGATAAATAGAGCAAAAAAATAAAAAATGGACTACATGCATCAAAATTAAAATTCCTCCAACAAGATATTAATAAACAAAAGCTGAATTTTTTAAATCTTAAACTTAAATTTCTTAAAAATAAAGTAAAGCACCAAAAAAGAGGGATAATGAGAGAAGAATGTAATATGATGTATAACAGCTAAAAAACAAATTTCACCTTGAAATTGAAATAACCTTGTATGTCAGCCTGTTTGTGTTGCTTTCTGCAGCAAAAAACTGTTTTTTTCTTCCTGATATATGTTTTCTATAAGAGTCAAATTTTATTATCTTCAATGGTAGAGATTTTTAAAGGAAGTTGACTAAAATTGACTGCAAATGGAAAGACCAATTTCTTAATGGTCAATTGAAGTTGACTGTGCAATTCAAAGGGTTAATTGTTTTTGATGAGCTTTTAAAAGTCAAAACCATAATCATTCAGAGCTCAAGATAGACCTAGACCTGTCTGATGAAAACTTTAAAATTTTTTGTTGCAGCACTCCACCTTTATAATAAATCTTTTATTAATGCAACAATTCATCAATAGAATACACAAACTTATATTTGAAACAGCTTAATCCATTTTAAATATTATAATTTCTTGAAATATAAGGCAAAGCCCTTTTAGTATATCTTAAAACATTCATAAAAATGTTCATTACATAAATTTTATTGAGCATTAATTTATTGCATTACACTAAAAAAAAAGATAACTTGTTGGAAAAATGTTTAAGCATTGTCTCCTTAAAATATAAATGTTACTTACAAATATAAAAAGAGCATGACTTATGCCACAAACCCTGTATATAAATAAAAAAAAAAATTCAAGTAATTAATTTCAACCAATTAGACACCATCATAATCATCATCTACATTTTCCCAAATCTAGATAAAACAAACATTAATTACAATAAAGAAAAATATAAGAGTTCTCTAGCTCATTAGCTCATTAACAAAAAATATAGGATATAAATACAATGTAAGAAAGCGCAAAGCTTTAAAAATATAACCTTGCCAACTTACATCACATGTAGGTAAACACTGGCAACTATCACAAAATAAAAATCCTTCTACACAATTGTTAGGGCAATTGGGACATCTTAATTCACTTGATAAAACACAGCTTATTCCACCTGAAACAAAAACATTTTACATAATTCAAAAGCAAAATTCTTGTATTTACTAAGATTTGATAATATGTTCCTATAACATAAATTGATAAACTTTTACTCCAAACCACTAAAAGTAAATTTATTTTTTGTTTTGTTTTAAAAAGGTTATCTGCTGTATAATGCAAAAGTTGGGTTTTACCATCTAATCGCATATGTAAGAAACATTGTAAAAATCTAATATTTCAATTAAAAGATTAATAAAATTTTGAATTTAAGTTGATAAAAAAGTAGATAGTTAAAATATTTGATAAAATTGTTACTTTTGAGATGTTATCATTAAATTTAGTGCTTGTTACAACTACATTGAAATGAATAGATCAATACAATAGTTATTTTAGATTGAAAAATTGTTTTAAAAAGACATGACAAATCTAAAAAAAATTGTTTGGACATAAATAATACTATCATTTTAATTTCATCATCAACAGGTAAAGAAAAAATTGGTATTTTGTGTTTGACAGAAGAAATCTTTTTATTGAAAACAACTTACATTAATGCTGTTGCACTAAACAGCTTTAGATTTTAAATGAAGTTTTAAAATGTTTCAAATTTTTACAAATAAAAAAAACTAAATTACTGTATTTATTCAAGTATAACGCGCAAAATTTTCCACCAAAATAAAAACTCAAAGTCTGGGTGTGTGTTATTTATGAGGGCTGGGCAAGTTAATTTATACCAAAAGTTTATGACAATTTTTAATTGAAAATTAAAGGATGTGTGTTATACATGAGTGTGCGTTATATTTGAATAAATACGGTAGATTTAGAATATGGCATGATAATGAACACAAAAATATAAAGTCAAGAATATATTAAACAGTAGATAACTCATCTGATCAGTTAAATCTTATTAATTATTTAATGGCAAAAAGAACCAATGAAAAAAAGCCATTAAGAAATAAAATGTACACAAACAGACATGAATCTAAATCAATTTATATATCATGGGTAGTGATTAAAATGACTTATTGTCCCTTCCTACCCCAGCATCATCAATTTATAGTGCACTTTGGTTTAATAGAAATGGCTTATTATAATTAATCAATTTGTTTAATTTCAATATGTAAAAATCATTGTGTTTATTTTAACAGGTATAATATTAAAGAGATTTTGATGCAAATGAACAGATCTCTCTCTCTCGAATGACTCATTAAGATTTGAAGAATTTTTTTGAAAAAAAAAAGTAGACAACTTTTTTTCATAATTTTGATGCTCTTTTTTGCTTTCTTGTAAGTTTAATTTTCAAATATAACTAATCCTCTTATTTGAAGGTACAGTTGACTAAATAATTGTATGTTTTTTACACTGTCTCTTATGTAAACACTGCTGTAATTTTTATATCAAGAAGTGTTTTATTGCTATTTTCACTGTTCACAAAAATAAATAAATGTAATGTTGTTTTTTAAAGGTAAGAAGCTATTTCCATATTTTTTTTTGTTAATAGAAACATTTTTCTATTAGACATGGTATGAAGAATAACTAGTAATGACTATATATAGTTAATATAAGGATTTAGATGATTACTTAGAAATCAAGTCACTTAAAAGATGAGAAGCACCAAACTTAAATCTCTGTGTACCAAAAACTAAAAAATATTGGACAATATTGCATGTCATAAAACATTGTGACTAAAAATAAAAAGGAAATTTTTCTAATTGGGTGATTTGCTTTTGTAAAAAAGTTTTTCAAAAAAGCCGAAACTGTTGTTTTACAATAGAAATATTCAAAAAATTTAATTCTGTGTATGCAACCTTTACATAGCATTACTAAGAAATCAAGCTGCTTAAAAGACGAGAAGCATCAGACTCAAGTTTCCCTCAAGTTTTGCTCTTGTTAGAGAGCTTGAACAAGCTTTAACAAGAGCGAAACTCGAAATCATCATTTTGAAACTGCCTCTAATTTCTTCATTTTTGCAGACTTCAGCTCTGCTTGTGGCCCCCTTGTATTTTTCCATCAAAATTGGATTGCAATGTCTTAAATCTCCATACCTCCCAAAATTTTGCCATGCCCCAGATTGAAAACCACAGAGCTAAGAACTCCACAATGTATTGTAGCTGTAGCTTTGGGCATGAGCAAGGCATTTAATACTGTAAACACAGACAAATTTCTACCAAAGTCACACTAACCAACATTCCAAATGTCATCGTTAAGTTTATAGCAAACTACATAAAAGGAGAAGCATGGACTCAATACAACAGCACATTTTCAAAGCTTAAACAAATCAACACTGGAATGCCAAAAAGTTGAGTTCTGTCTCAAACATTATTCAGCATTTACAGTTCTGACATTCTGCTCTCCCTAAAAGATGTACAAATCACAACATATACTGCTCACATAACAATCACAGCATCTCACACTAAACAACATAAGGCCCAAAAACTCATTCAACCATATCTTCACAAAATATGTGAATGGGACACCACTAATAATCTTCATATAAATACAGATAAAATTACCAGCACACTTTTTATATCAGACCCAGCTGAACATAGCACAACTCTATCACTTAAATGAGCAACCAAACATTACCAAAAACAAAACATCTGAAAATTCTTGGAATCACTCTAGACCCAAAACTGACATTTTCACATATACGTGGGTGAGTAAATCTGAGGCTGATCTGAGCTAAAGACCTTTTTTTCTTTTTTTGGAGAACACTATGATTTTGAGACAAAAAGTCAAAAATCTAAGACTGATCTCAAGTGAAGATTTTTTTTTTTTTGAAGAATACCATGATTTTGAAAGAAAAACTGGTCTTCATCTCAGAATCCCAGACAATTTTATGTCCTATCTATAAAGTATTGCATGCCAATTGCATGCCTAGCTTTTGCATAACAACTGCATGACCTGCCTCAGAGGTCACCGCATGCCACTGACTTATAGTTAACCTACTTTGTTTCATTTTTCCTTCTATTGTGTTAGCACTAAGCAAGGAGTATGGAAGTAAGATGCCTGACCTTCAGATTGGTAGTAGTGTGTGCCATGTTATCACTGTGTAAACTTTCAATTTGTAATTTTCTATGGTTTTAATATAAAATTTAAAAACTTTTCATGTGTCTGAGTGCTCAAAAAACATGTGTTGTAAATAATGTTGTTTTATAATTCATCAGTAGCTAATTAATTACATTGCTATAACAATTGCATCTTTTTAAGTGTATAAATACCATTATGTTGATCATTGATGTTTCAGATCTTAACATTAACGATATGGAGAACTAAGCTAATCATTATTCATAATGCCTAAGCAAGGTGAAAATCCCTCATGGGATTACTTCAAAATAAGTAATAAATAATAATTAGCAAAATTGTCTGCATACTTTTATCAAGAGGGAGCAAGGACCCTCACAAAATGACAACAACAACAACAACAACAAATCTTTTCCAAAGCTTTGGCTTCAGCCAAATTCTGGCTTTGGCACATCCCTACTTGTTACACCAGACCCAGCTGAATATGGCACAATGCTATGAATTAAATTAAACAATCAAACACTACCAACAACAAAACACCCAAAAATTCTTGGAATCACTGTTGACCCAAAACTGACATTTTTACAACATATAAATGTCACCATCACTGAAGCAAAATGAAAGCTTAACATTCTCAAAGCAATCACTTACCACCAAATGAGGTAAACAAAAAAAACTAATCATTTCCACATTCAAAGCTATCACTCACCCGGTTTTGAAATATGCAAAAACCATATGAAGCTCTATCATATCAAACACCAACATCAAAAAACTGCAAACCATTCAGAATACAGCTCTAAACTTTGCTACTGGTTACACATGAGACACAAACACTCAACAATTAGATAATAAAACCAAGGTCCTTCCAATGGACTCTCATCTCAAACTTCATGCTACTCAACTTAAACAACTGACTCAAACACAAACAGGCTCTTCACATGATCTTAATCATACTCATATCCACCCAGAAATATGAAAGCCACAATCTTTCTTAAAAATGAGCACACTGACATCATCATTTCACAACCAAACATAACACCTGAGAAATGTAGAGAAAACCTCAAACACATTCACACTACCATCACCTCACAATACTTCAGTTCTAGAAAAAACAACAAAGTTACTTAACACCACACCCTATGACATTTATTAATCTGAACAAGCATAACCATGTATAAGTGCATACAAAACTGTCATACCTTAGAACCAACAAATCACTATTCTTGCCTAAGTTACCCATGTGCAGTAAACCCTGATGTTTACATGCCACAATGCCTACTATACTTGTCACACACACAACACTAATTACCTCTTTGACTGCAGTCAAGTACCAACACAAAACTTATGATTGAATAACTACTTATTATTTTATTTTATTTTTTTCTTTGTTAATATATGCATGTTTTTTGTCGTTTTTTTGTTTTTATTTATTATTATTATTTGGCTTGTTTGTTTTGTTTTCCTATTGCTTTTCATTTACTAGTACGTATAATTGTTTTAAGCATATTTTGTTACATTTTCTTGCTGTATGTCTTGTCTCTCCTTGCTTGTTAGAGTGCTTGGGTGTTGATGTGGGCACCATAGCGTTGTATATAAAATAAAATAACACCATTAGTCTGTGGAAAAAGCCTTTAGAAGCAGCAAAGATAATCCAAGAGTGGAAATCTAGATTGGCTTATTTAAGAGTTTAAGAGATGGTTCCTAAGTCATATGCTTGGAGGGGTAACAACAACAAAAACAACAACTTTAAAAGCTTATCTCAAAATAAAATAATTATACAAAAATAAGGTTTGAGAAAGGCAATTGAAAAAAACACAAGGACAAAATATTGAAAATGAAGACACAGCTACAAGACAGCTTTCAGTTGGCAGTAAAAAAAATATGCCTTTTTTTATTTATTTATTTTATCTCTATATTTATCCTCCTGACTAGCAGGAATGCAACAGATGCACTAATACATATGGCAAGCAATTACCCCAACCTACTTTTGGAGATGCCAAGATATTGCTGTCTACATAAAATTTTTTATTTGTTTTTTTAGTTTTATAAAGATATGACTGAAATTTAGAATTGCTTGCCAAGACCACCAAGCATGAAAGTGTTGTAAAGTGTCTTTCACAAGGGCACAACAGAATGGCATGAATAGGTTTTAAACCAATACCATGTCAAACACAATCATGGTGCTTTAACCACTCAACCATGCTGCCAACAAAAACACTTGATAACAATAATATATACAGAAAATAATTGAGTTTTTCAACAAGTTAAATTTAATTTTGTGCTAAACTGATTAGTTGGTACACGAACATTTATATTTGCATTACCTTTAAAATGTAAAAAGTTACATCCACTTTTACAAAACATTTGTTATGGATCTATGCTTACTACTGCAAATTTTTATCATTATGTGTTTCAAAACACTAGATATTATGCATGGGCATTTACAGTGTTAGAAATGCAAAAAAAGAATAAATGATGTAAAAATTGAAAATTTTATTGTGTAAAAAATGTAAAACAAGATTTAAAAGTTATAATGTAAACTTTCACTTGACCATGTCATTCACTATACACTGTGGCGAAATATTTTATTCCCTTCACCATGGCATAATAACATGATCAAATCAAGCTTGTATTCATGATTGTTATAATAAAAACTTTTATTGCTTTAAAAATGTAAAATGAGATTTAAAAGTTACGATGTTAACTTTTCATTTAGGCAGTTTGTTTACTATACACCATGGTAAAATAAAGGTTTCAAATCAAGCTTAAAAAATCCAGCTTGTATGCATGATTGCTATAATGATTACCTTTACTGGGTTACAAATACATAACAAAATATAAAAGTTATAATGCGAACTTCCATTAACCATCTCATTTACTATACATCTTGACAAAATAAATTGATCCCATCAAGTATAAAAAATCATGCTTGTTGAAATGATGTAAAAATTGAAAACTTTATTGTGTTAAAAATGTAAAATCAAATTTGTTCTTATTTGAAGCGAAATAAAGAATAAACAGATCGGGAGTTGTAAGATTGTGGTAGGAGGAAAAAAACATTAAAAAAGGTGAGAGAAGAATAAGGTGCAGTCACGAGAGGAAATAGTTAAGAAGACCCAAAAAAATTAAAGTACAAAAAACATAAAAATAGATTATATTAAACAAATACTTTTAAACCTACTTACCTAGAACCAGTAGATACCAAGACATGACTTAACCCATTGCATTAATTTATACAACAAACAAATTCCAATCTAAATTTTAATTAACATTAATATTAATAACTGCACAAGATTTCTTATGTAATAAGTCTATAATGACTAATTATTCCTTTCTTGGTGAGTTTGGTTTACAATCTTACATCCACAATCATTTTCTTTGAATGTTTAACTAAATTATTTATTCTTTTGGGTTGGAAAGGAGACTTTTTTGAGGTCCCGCAGATAGAACTGATGCCCTGAGTTCATTCAATTATGAGTCGACTTGTAAAAATTTTAGACGGACTAGGACTCGGACTCGACTCCATTTCCAACTACATAGAATTTACATATTATTTTTGCTATTGTTTTGCTGACGTTTAGTTACAAAAACATTCATTTATTTAGTCAGTTTTTATTTGCAATCAAATTAATTCGCTTCCGAATTGTCATTAAAATAGTGATTGCGAATGAGACAGCGGTCAAATGGTATACATTATTACAAAGCCAGTCACAGTCCAGCTAAAGTATCGTATTACGTTGAATTTTTGGAATATTTAATTTAAGTAAGAGGTAAAAACGTTGTTTACAAACAAGTAAAAACCAAAAAAAAAAAAATTAATTGAAGACATAAAAGATAATAATATTGATTTACTTGCCAATGAAATCGTAGACTTAGAGGTATGGTGAAATTAACCGGATCCGTAAACCCGCATAAACCTTAATTTTTTGAACCCGAACGGAACAGAAATCGTAAAAATAAAACTTGCTGAACTAGAATCAGAACTGAACCAATAAAAATTAAATTTGCGGACCTGAACCCAAACTTTAAATGTTTCCGGTTTGACGATTTAATTGTAATTTATTACTTTATCTCATCGTATTATTTTGTTTTATTTCTGTATTTATCCTCCTGACTCGCAGGAAAGCGACGGAGGCGTTACACATCGGGTAAGCAACTACCCCACTCTGCTTCCGAAGAAGCCAAGATATTGCTGTCCCGTTAAAATTTGATAGAGATATGACTGAAATTTAGAATTGCTTGCCAGGACGAACAAGCAAGGAAGAGTGCCGTAATGTGTTGTGGCGTGAATAGTATTGGCACACCGTTAACCTTTAAACTCCTTTTATTGAAAAGGGGCACAACTTCAAATGAACAGACAAAAATAACACTAAAACGTTGGAATGAAACAGTAGGCTAAGCAGAATCTTTGCTTGATGGCGTCGCAACGATCAATCTTGAGTTAAATTACACAGCAGCTATATGAGTCTCTAATCTAATCTGTTCTGTTCTGGCCTATGGGGACGAATCGGTCTAGCGCGTATATGCAGTCGTAAAAGATTTTATAAGTATTATTGTGACGTCTGCCTGATTTATTGATAAAACCACGTGATCAGGCTACGTTCTGAGAACTATGTGTTAAAAATGATTACGCAAATGGCCTTGATGGCGCGATCAACCAACGATTAGCTGGGGGGGAAACAACAGGAAGGCGGTACATAAGCAAAATATAAAGAAATGCGAAATTATCACATGACGGTTGTCATGGCAGTAGACAAACATTGTGCAGCGAGCGGGAGGCCGCTGCAAGCCGAGTCTGCAGCGAGCGAAATACAACGTGAGAAAATGCGTTTGCGGAAAACTCTGCAATAACAAATAAAAGCATGAATAAAAGACGGTTTGCGGTGATGAGTTCGCTCTAGTGTCTTTGCTAAGGACACAAAGGAATGGCGCGAGTAGGTGTTGAACCGAGACCATGTTGATCACAATCCCGGCGCTCTAACCACTTGAACACGATTCTGACTTGACCTCGTAAACAACCAAATAAATTCTGGCCACTTCATGTATAAAAATTGTTATTTATCTAGGCCAATATAAATAACAATTGTATTTGAAGTGGCTAGAATTTATTTGGTCACTTACTTATTGTGTGGCGAAACAGTGACGTCATAAACAACTTTCTACGTAATAAGTTAAAGCAAAAAAATTGGTCATGTGGGCTGATTAACGAAAAAGCAGTTTCAAATAGGTAGTAATCTATGCTAAACAGAGCTGGATGTCTCGAGACGTGTTTCAGTCTCGAGCAGTGTTGCCAGGTCACCCGAAATTTCGACAAAAAAGTGATAAATTATCCTAATTTTAACGACTGTGTCCGACGGTTGGCAAGTCATTCAAACGCTCGTTTTGAAGATTTGCCTTTTTCACACTCCCAAAGTGACCAATCAGACACCATCCAAACACAATGTTTAAAGATTGCCTTAATGAATGGAAAAGCGAAAATGGATTTGATAGTAAAATTTCTCATAATTTTCTCATGATAGTAAAATTTCTCATAAAGTATTGGCTCAAAGTTTTTCAATACACAGATGCTGTGGGAACTAGGAAATTTAAAGATTTGGCAGATTTTGCATTGGCCTGCCTGTCCGTCCCTGTATCTAATTCAACCGTCCAGCAGTTTTTTACCATGGTTTCATTTACAAAGACAAAAACCAGAAATCAAATAAAATCTGCTTTGCTGGAATTGATACTATGCATCAGAAGCGAACTTTATTTTGCTAAAAGATGTTGTGTTGAATTCGTTTGTACTAAAGAGATGTTGGCAAGGTTTTGGACGCGAGAAATATACTCCATCCCAGAAAAACCAAAGAATTAATGACATACATAAGAATTTTGCAATAAAAACTAAATTGCATCTATTAGCTGCGCACTCTTAATTGTTTTTAGTTTGAAATGTTTTTTTCTTGTTGGTTTGTTTGTATTTCCCGTTTTATTTAATTGATAGCCTACTGTATACGGGAGACTGTTTTTGGCTATTATTTTTGTTACCGTACAGCATGTAAATCGCACTATAAATACCCCATATTTTTAAAATTGTCCTAAAATATCCGAAGTTTAGAGTAAGTCTGTCCAAAAATTTTCCAAACTACCTGGCAACCCTGGTCCCGACACGCGTTTTTCAAAGTCTCTGTCTCGTCTCCGTCCTGTAACCCAAAGTTTTAACTTGGTTTCGGTTTCAAACGTCTGCGTCTCGAGTCCAGGTCGAGACATTACACCAATGTGGGCAAAGCCCACAGGTATTTTAAATATGTCATGAATTATTTAGTAAAAATAAGTTATTTGCACGTTGTTTTAACCATTCGGGGGCCATCATGGCCCTTTTTAAATTCGCTATTAGTGACAGTAGAATTGAAACATGGAAATTTTTATTACAAGCTGGGAAACGGTATAAGGTGCTCGAAAAATTATACACCTATTTTTATCAACATTTTAACGTCTTGCATTTCATATTTTTATTAACAAAATTTGGTATCTTGAAATGCGGCCATATATCACTATGTTTTAAATTAAAGTTGGCACTGTTTTATGACATTATAATAAATTACATGTTTTCCCTTTATAGTTGAAGCAATTGACACGCTTGCGGTTCCGAGCCTACCCGCTTGAGTCTATTGTGTCCTGGTGGAAAAATACTTTACGGCGCTGTTTTTGCTTTAAATTTCAGTCGTTTCACAAAACAAAAATTAAAAAAGTAGTAAAAAATTTTGATCATGCAAAATTGTCTCATCCCCGCGGAAGCAAGTCTGAAGAATTACTTGCAGTAGATGATTATAGGGTCTAGAGTTCCGCTGTTAGACAAAGAGAATTCCACTTTTAGTTGGCAAAGTTTGGCTAGCTTGATGCCTGAAAGAATTGGAAAGTGGTCTGTTGGAGTGGGACGCAGGCATCCAGTAAAAATATTTAAAGCGTCATTCAAGACATTATCCATGAGGCGAGCATGTTGCGCTGCAAAGTACTCAGCTATCGAGTAGAGCAAATACAGGGCAACAGCGTGACGCGGGATGATATTTTTGATCAATGCCGCAAAGTGGTGACGAAACCTGAGCAATTTCAATTCAATTTTATTTGCAACAAGGTATTAAATTTTTTAAGTTATTATTGACAAAGTGAATGCGAAGTAGGAAACAACGGCTAAACGATATACGATATTACACGCGCAACGTCAATTGTGCGCGATCGCTGTACCTTTAAAACAAAGTAGCTGAGTTAACTTTAAAAAAAGAAAAAAAAGGAAACAATTACGATAAATTTTAAAAAAAGTGTAGGCAATACATTTTATTTATAAGCGCAAAAAGTAGTAAAAATATATCAATGAATATACACATCCGAGCCATGAAGAGAATGTACCATAATCATGGAAATCGTAATGATTTTTCAATTGCTTAGAAAAAGGTAGAAATTTTAGTTAAATTCGTAACGAAATGACGCGAGTAAATTTTGAACCATGAACGTGCCGATCATATTAGCCATCAATGCAGTACTTGGCCACGATATCGACTTTTTATAACTTTTTTATAACAAACATTCATTCACTTACATAAGAATAATATTTAATGTATTTTTATCAAATAGATTTTAAAAACTAAAACCGCGCACCCAAGCTGGAGCGTGCTAAACGTTTCTAGGAAAGGTTCGAATGAAGTTGGAGAAGTATTGTAAAACATATAAAATTTCTATTCTTGATTCAGAATTTCGAAAGGTAAAGGCAAAAACATTGACACTAGAGGGGTCGCAGCCCCCAAAGTTTTAGCGATAAAATGCAGAAACAAAATATTAAAAATGTTCATAGCTGCTCAAAAAATTGCAAAAATAAGCAAAAAATAAATTTTTTTATGTAAAATTTTGACAAATTTTGACTTTATTTTGACGTATAAAATTCACTAGAAAGACTCCAGAACAATCAAAACTAAAAGTTGTGTAAGCTTCATGACGTAATAAAGCCATGAAAAAAATTGACTTTATTGACTTTAGACGGCCCAAGTTATAATGTTATAGCGTGCAGACAAAGTAGAAATAAAAGGCCTTGGACGGTTAGTGGTACATCTTAGGCCTACTTGTCGTATATTTGCCTGTAAGCCGCCAGTCCAAAAGGGATCTAATAAAGGCATACACACACCAGTATAAAACAGTTTTAAGACCTGGTCATTAGCAGTGCTGCGAACTCGAGAGATTTTTATACGAGTTCATAAAAAATTTGCCAGTTCGAGTTCGAGTTTACGTTCAAGTTCTAGTCTTTGCGGTAAAAACCGAAAGTTCGATTAGGCCTATCTAAATAATAACTTAAACCTCTTTAAAAAAATTGAAAAGCTACCACGAAAAGATGAATAAAATAAAAAAATATAGAAACTGGCTGTCATTAACAAAATAAAACAAATTTGTTTAATGTTTCCAAGTTAGACAGAGATCGATTGGCAACTTAGTTGTCCGATCAAAAGTAACTGTATAGCTCAGTTGCATTTGAAATCGATAGCCGTACTAGCCAAAAAAAATATGGGGGGTTAATACAGTTTTGCTCAAATTTTGTGGCTTTTGCCCGAACCTTGATTTTCCTGAACTTTACGGAAATGAAAAGAAATTTTGTCGAAAATTTAGAGTTCAAACCGATGATTCTCAACCTGTGTGCCCCGTCGTGTGTGCCCCGTCGTCTGTTCCCCGTCGTGTGTACCCCGTCGTGTGTACCCCGTCGTGTGTACCCCGTCGTGTGTGCCCCGTCGTGTGTGCCCCGTCGTGTGTACCCCGTCGTGTGTGCCCCGTCGTGTGTACCCCGTCGTGTGTACCCCGTCGTGTGTACCCCGTCGTGTGTGCCCCGTCGTGTGTACCCCGTCGTGTGTGCCCCGTCGTGTGTACCCCGACGTGTGTACCCCGTCGTGTGTACCCCGTCGTGTGTGCCCCGTCGTGTGTACCCCGTCGTGTGTGCCCCGTCGTGTGTGCCCCGTCGTTTGTACCCCGTCGTGTGTGCCCCGTCGTGTGTACCCCGTCGTGTGTACCCCGTCGTGTGTGCCCCGTCACAGCAGCAGCGCCGTCAGAGATTTCCAAGTGTGCTGCGAAAGTTTTTAAAAAATATTAGTCCGCAACCTTTTTTTTTGGTTTAGGGACAAAGATCACAAAGTCCAAGGTCGATTCAAAGTAAAGACTTTTTTTCTTCTTTTTAGAGAGCACTACTTTTTAGGGACGAAAATCAAGATCTGTACTCTGGTCCAAGTGTGCCGCAAATTTTGGAAAGGTTCCAAAATGTGCTAAAGTAGGGTTGCCATATATGAATAGGCGGAATTCCGGACAGATATAGGCGTACCAACCAATGAAATTTTGGGAGGGGCGGACAAAATAAAATTTTCTGATGTCTAGGATGAAGACCAAAAAAAATAGTCTTCACGGAGAATCAGTCTAGGAATTTTCAATTTTCATGACCAAATCATGGTGTTCTCCAAAAAAAGGTCTTCAGCCAACCAAAAGCATCAAACAAACGAGTTTCATGTCCATTTCATGTCATTTTAAAATCTTTATTCTAAAACACTAAAATTCCGGACATTGAAGAATTTTATTTTCCAATTTTGGACATGTCCGGAATTTTTCGCACGGTATGGCAACCCTTTTATGCTAGAGGTGGGAAAAGGTCGCGAACCACTGGTGAAGAACAAAATAAAGTTTTCACCTTAAATCTTAAACTTTTTTCTGCATCCAGTGTTCATTTTTGTTAAACAAAAAATTTGTTTTGCCCTAATAATTTCTTGTTGTGTCCTAAAATTCCTGATCTTGCCAAAAATATTAAGACTTGGGGTGCAATTGGCCCCCCCCCGGCCGGCAAGTACGACTATGATAAAATTAAACAATTTAATATCAAAAGTAAAATCAAGAATATTATTTATTCTTTTTTCAAAATTCTTCAATTAATGAACTCAAATTCGATCATATAGGCCTAATTTTTGAGTTTGAGTTTGAATTCGAGTTTAGAGATCAGGGCACGAGCGTAAAATACGTAGCCAAAAAACTTGATATTAAAAATAAAATTACAAATCTTTTCGTTTGCGCGTTTGGAATCGCAAAATTATTATTATACATTTGTTCAACATGCAGAATTATGCAGAGGGGATTTTAGAATTCATAGTTAAATAGCTTGCCGGTAAATAGATTTAGTGTTTTAAAATATTTATAGGTCCTAACAGAAACACGCTACCTCCAGTTTAAAAATTTCTAGATATTCAACTGTTTACCATGGTCTTTCAAAAAGCATTGCAATTGACGCCCACGAAATATTATTTGGCTATAAACATATCTTTACACATTGGGGGAATAGAAACATCGTCGCCATTTCAACTTGTTTACCAATAAAAAGATTGGAGAATAATAGGATTTTTGAGCACCGAGTAGCCAATATTTCTTTAGCCATAAAATATACCTGTAAGAATGTTTCTTGGAAAAAAAGAAGTTATTTTACGCCTAAATGTTCTTTACACCAGATTCAATCATAAAAATATTTTTTCGAAAGATAAAATTAATTATTTTAACGTATAACACTTTGACATTGCTTTTTTGGGCGCCAAAATGATTTTGAGTGCATGACAAAGCTTTTCTGCTCAATTACTTTTGTTATGTTTGGGCTTCATCTCGGTAAAATTCTTCAACACCATAATTTGGCAAAATTGTTTCGCTCCCTTTCCCTCAATCGTTTGGTCTGGTCCATATAATGTCTATGAACATGTTCTTAGTTTCTACGCTTGAAAATATATTTTATAACATTAAAAATATTTTATTAAATTAGGGAGTGAACCAAAACCGAATCGAAAATTTCTATTAATTACTAATGATTTTTTGAAACCCAAAGCGGAGCTGAACCAAAACTGAACCCTTAAAAATGGAATTTGCTGAAATCGAATCAAACCGAACTTTTAAAAATAAAAGTTGCTGAACCTAAACGTAATTTTAAACGTTTAATGCCCAGACAAAACAACTTTCTTACTGGAAGATCTTTCAGGTATGAATGCACACGAGAAACACAATGTTAAAACAAAGACGCTTGGCAGACATTGGTCCCTGAGGGCGAGTTTTTGGAGCCGTTTCCCATAAATCAAAAATGACTGCAACCTGTTTTTGGAGATACTCAGATATAGCTGCAAGTTTTTAATTTAGTTTTTAGTTTTTATTCAAAGAGATTACTAAAATTAAGTGCTGCTTTCCTGATACCGTACAACCAAGTAGAGAAATGTGCCGTAAAGTGTCTTTCCAAGGAACCAACAGAAAAAGTGAATAGGTTTTAAACCGTTAACCTGTCTATCGCTTTTGATATCGATGCGGGGCTCCTTCCACGCCGTCAACAACTCTGACCAAAACAAAAAAGATAAAGTCGAAAAGAAAGCCGCCAGAATATGCTAAAAAGTTATCAGTGAACTCAGCATTTTACATATTTATTTATTATTGGCCAACAATATTATTACAATTTTTTATTTTCTTTATAATCAAATTGTTCTATTATCCACCAATCAATAAATGATAGCAATTTTTATTTTTTACTGCGGGTTTAACATCTTAAATCTTTTTTGTATAACTTCCTTTTTTAAATCTTCTTTTTTTGTTCCTCTTTTAAACATTTTGTAAATGGGCTCTTCAATTTTGTTTTTTAGAAAGCAATTATACCGCTTACTATCGTTTAAAGCTTACCTAATCCAATACAACAATGACTTTTAAAGCATTTGGTGAAATAAATTTGGCTAGACGCAGATGTTTAAATCAGAAGTGGGGAACCTAATGGCTCGCGAGCAAGGGCGTGCAGAAGTCTGGTGATGCCCGGAGCCAACTGCTTAATTGTGTTCCCCCTCCCAAACTAAGTTAAATTCAAAACGATTAAATCACTGTTGATTTTTGATGTGGGTTGTTTTTCTATAATATTTTGCTTATTTTATTTGTTTTATTCTGTGGTTCTGAAGTATGTGATTATAGACGCAATACATCTATTAAAAAGTAGATATCGTATTTATGAATACAAACAAATAACTAATAAGCCCACCAGAAAAAAGAAAGCAATTAAGAGGTGTCATGATGCTGAATACGCGGTTGCAGCGTGCTCGGCTTATGTTTTGTTTTATTTTATCAATCGTGCCCCGCTTCCCATAATATTTATCGTGCGAAATTTTGTGCGACGGCGTTTCTGTGTCTTACGATCGGTGATTTATACATTCGGTGATGCTAGCTATATATAATGACGTGGCTGTATACTATTTCGGAGATAGGCAACGAAATCATGAAGAACGTTATACCGCAACTCTGTGACAGAGACGTGTTTATATTATAATTTTGCCGGCCTTATACATTTGAAATGGTCCTTTTGACCCACGGCAGGATTTCTTTTGGTGGGTTTCTTTGCCTGCCTGACCCTTTTTGAGTTCGGACCCTTTTGGTCACAGAGTTTGTTGCTTCTCCAACCCATGATTATGCAACATTCTTTTTATATGGCTCGGATGTGTATATTTTATTGTGATAAAGTATCTTTACTACCTTTGCGTTTTGATATACACTTTTACTTTTTTATTTTTTTAAAAAAATCTTCGATTGAAGCGAGCGGTTAAAATTAAAGCGAGCGCAAAAAAAAGCAATAAAACAAACAAAGAATGCTTTTTCCACGCTCGTAGTGGAAACGGGCCTTTAGATAACTTAAATGTTTTTTGTCCCCTTGAATGTTACGTCATAAATTTATCTCTAAGAACTGTACAGTAAAGATTTGGCTGACTCGATCTTTTTTATTGCCTTAATATTTCGTCATAAACGTTCCGTGAATTACCTTGTACGTTAAAATCTCTTGGGAGTTTGTTTCGCGCACATGTACTTCAAAAGTTTTCTTCTAAACATCTAATAGATAAAGGTTTAGTTGTTGACAGTATAAAGTTTAGTTAAGTATAAAGTTAAGCAGTTTATAGTTTAGTATAAAGTTAAGCAAATTACTTTAGTTACGATTTTAACTTTTTTCAATGTTTAGATAACGCCAGAATTGATTTTAATTTTTTTATTTTATTAACTTTATTCTTAACCACACTTTGCTTTGGTTAATATAATTAATTAAATTAGAAGTCGTGATTCTTGTTCGGAGAGAATCAAGCTACTTGAATAAAGTCAAAGTTAACCTAACAGAAACTTTAGGCCCAGTATACTGATATGACTGCATCCACTCAATCATTGACAGTTTTTGCAAAATGCATGAGCAATATTTGAACAATGCTGCAAGGCAATCGGGCTGACAAGTGAAACTTTTATTTCTTGCATTCAATCAATAAAGGCGATAATTGCACTCGCTTCTCACTTGATTTGCAGACATGGTTTTGAAAGCGATCCAATTGAAGGGCGGTTTGGCTGGTACCGCCAGGTTAATGAAGGCAACTTCTTTACGAGGCTTGTGGTGACAGCACAGAAGACCTCACTTGGTTGAAGGACTGGGTTATGCAAGCCCAAGTCAGTGAAATCAGTGGTGATGATGCAGCTGTCACGTACTATGTTGCGGGTTACATAGGAAGATGTATATATCTCGAAGAAGAAAGTGTGCTGCATGTAAAGACTTGCTGATTGATCGAGAAAACACCCCTTCTTTAGGTGATGTTTTTGAAGTAAAAGACTTGCTGCTAGCCATGGCAGACCGTGGTGGTTTGTTTGCTCCAAAGCATTGCTATTTTTGTTTTCGGAATCAGATCTATTCGAAGCTGCGCAGCAATGACAGTATTCGAAAGCAATTCCTTTGTTTGAACAATCGACGAGTAGCATTTGTTTCTGCCCTCACAGAAGTAGTGAAGGAGAATGCTGACCAGCATGAATTCCTGCTGAATCAAATTTGCAATGAAGGACATTGCAATTTTAAGGCAATATTGCAATCCCTTTTCAGTTGCTTTACAAAAAACGAACTAAAACGAGTAAATCAATGTGACGAACCGCGAGCGAAAATGAGTCGCGGTGTTAGAAAACTTATCTCTAAATCTACACCCATGCACTAGTGCAGGAGTCACCAACCTTTTTCAACCAAGGGCTACTTTTTGGGTACAAGTGTATTAAAAAATATCGGCAGAAAAAAATAAATTTTAGACTCAGCTCACTTAGGAGTTATGCTATTTTTATAACAAGCCTGCGGGCACACTCATGTGGTCTTCGCGGGCGCCTTGATGCCCGCGGGTACCGTGTTGGTGACTCCTGCTCTGGTGTATGTCGATATTAAAATTTCGCTTTGTATTGTGTTAATTATCATAGAATACTGAAGAAATTTTGTTAATTAAAATCTTACTTTGATTTTTGATATTTTATAGTAAACATAAAAGTAGTAGTGCAAAAAATTACCATAAACGTGAACAAATTTATGTATTTTCTTAAAAAACTAGCTGCGTTCATTGCAGACAACACAGGAATTGAACCAAGGCATATGAAACCTGGTTAATCAAGTAGTAGGCTCCACTTTCATGATGAATTTTGTTTTTGTGCTTCAACGCCGTTTACATTAGAAAAAAATGTACATAATGTTACTTTTTCCTTAGCACCACTGTTGTCAGCAACTAATTTAAGTAAGGGGTCCCAGTGTTCAGTTCAGTTTTTTTCTTTTATTTCTGCTCCGCCACATGAACAAAATAACAAAATGTTGAAAATTTTGTGTGTTGTTAAAGACGGGGTTAGAAAAAGGAAGAAGCAACAAAACGAGTTGACGTTGTGACTTGCTAATTAGCGATGAAAGGTGTGACTTGTTTAATATAGAAGCAAGGTTGCTTCACCTCATTATAAAATTGTTTAAAAAAATAGAAAGAGAAAAAAAAAAGAAAGTATTGGACCGAGGTTATTTGCTTAATAAAACACTGCTATACATCCCTGCTTCTTGTAGCATAAAAGATCTTTATAAGCACGTTTTTTCATTTTATTTCTATATTTATCCTTCTAACTTGCAGGAAAGTGATGGACGCGCTATACATAAAGCAAGCAATTACCCCGACCTGCTTCCGGAGATGCCAAGATATTGCTGTTGGATAGAACTTTTTTATTTTATTTTTTAGTTTTTATAGAGATATAACTGAAGTTTGTAACTGCTTGCCAAAACCGCCAAGCAGAGGAAAATGTCTTTAAGTCTCTTTCCCAAGGATATAACAGAGTATGGCGTGAGCAGGTTTGGAACCAAGACCATATCGATCACAATCACGCCGCTTTAACCACTCAACCACGCTGCCGACTTACCCGATTACGCGGTCTTTTTTTCATTTTTAACTTCATAAGTGATCTTGTAGCGGTTTTGGTTTTAAAAAGTATCTTGCTATATGTAATCAGAACAAATATTTTCCTTTTAGTTCTTTATTCTTCAAAACCAACTGTGGGCTACAATTTTTTACATATCCTTGAAGCTTCACAATACTCTCTCGTTTTTATCAAAGAGGAAAAAAATATATAAACGAACAAAAAATACACAAACATGTCAAGCGTAAAAATGCGGAAATCGCTACACATCTCCCCCCAAGTGGTACGGTCGCAATATAAAAGGCAAATGCCACTGGAAAAAAAATAACAAAGCGATTGCAAAAAAAAAGGTAACAATATTGTATATGCACAAATAGCGGTAAAAAAATTATACTGTACAAATAAGTACCCAAAAAAATGCAACCCTATATGAAAATGTTAAACCGAACAAGATATCGATAAAATTTAATCGCGATAACGTATGGGTTTGGTAATGAGTCTGCTTCTGCGGGAGTAAACGTGATTAGCGGGGAATTTGTTAAGCTCTCCTGCCAAAGTATTATCATTCTCACTCGAAGATTTGGGTGGAAAAGATGGAGTCTCAGAAGTTCCTCCTCATCTGAGGAGTCAATGGGAGATTTAGGATCAACAAAGGCCGGTTTTAAACAATCAATTGTTACGGTGTCAGTGTGACCGTCTTTTTCGATGACAAAATATTTATTGTGTCGTTCTAGTACAAAATGAGGTCCCGAATAAGGTCGTTGCTACGGAGATTTTACACTGTCAATACGAACGAATACTTGGGAACACCGGAAAAAAAGGGGGTTGATATAAGTCGGTTGTTTTTTAGGATGACATGGTATAGTATAACGTAATGAGTTCATGAAGGAACAAAGTGTTTTTGCATACTGCGAAGCTGGTTGGACTGTGTTTTCCTCGGACAACTCTACAGGAGTCGAATTTTTAAAATATTCCTCGGGTATCGTATATAGAAGTCCCTCAAGCCATTTCAACTGCAGCAAACCCATATCCTCTTTTATGGCCGATTACAAGCCTAAGAGTACAAGATTTACCAAAGATCGGGATGAAGATTTGCAAATACCTGGAGTTGCGAAAATATAGATGGGAATCTATCAAAGACATAAATTTGACTACAGGCAAGCTGAGGGCGGTCATGCAGTTCACCCCCCGCTAGTGGTCAAGCGCGACCTGGATAAGCTCTGGTTCGAGTACCAGAAAAATTCTTGCTGTTTTTAGTGTTTTGTTTTTGTTTTGCTTTTTGAGCTGAACACTTTCTTCCTCAAGCATTTTCTTTGCTTTCCTGCCACTCATCCTTTCTGCTGGTGCCGACTCATCTTATTCTCAGTTGCAGCGATCGTTACAATCTCTTACAACTCGCAATTGAAAATCTGATGGCGAGCAGTAACCTATATGCAATGCATATGTTGAAAAGACATCCCTTCTAAATTGTACTTAACACTCAAAAGTGAATGCTTAGGATTGGAGAGAACTGTACTTCTTCAAGTTCGAATAAGCATATGAGTTGTACAAAGGTCAATAATGTTGTTATAACTCATCTAGCTGCAACATCATTGTGATAATGATTTGCAAAGTCGAAGCAGTTGGGTATTTCTTAAATTTTTTCTTTCTTGTTGTTCATGCTCAATGGAAAAGTGAATTAAACTCAAGAAAAGTGAAAATCGATCTTTGAGATTTTGAAGGCAAACACTAAAACTTTTAATTTCAATTTTTAATCGATGCAGAATCTCTACCATGACAACATTTTTTTTGTTGTGTTAATAGTCCACTATCTCTTGCTGATATTCTCCTGGCATCATTTTTTTTTTATTCGTGCAATTGCTATCTCCCATTTTTCACAATATTTATTTCCTAAATGTAGCCTATAGTAGCCTATTGTGCGTGATTTCTTCAATTTTCTATTTTAAGATTTATTTATGATTTTAGATCACAAAAGCCTTATGACACTCTGTTTTTGGATCCTGCAAACAAGCTTTGAAACTTTCTCCACCAATTTTAAATTGGATACCAAAAATTTAACAAAAGTGTAAAAGAAAACGGTTGGATTGAGTTAAGAAGTACTTCTGCATTAGATTTGGTAATTCCTAGGAAAATCTTCTTTCAAAAAGTTTTTAAGGCTTGCAATAACTTTATCAAGTTTTTCGTTGATTGGTTCCACCGCATCATACCTGGAACTGATCATCTTGTTTGATAACCTATAATTTTTTCACAGTCTGCGAAATAAATACTTTTAACCCTTCCCAACGAGGTGTATAGAAGAAGAAAGAAAGGTGAACAGTTTCTTGAGAACTCCAAAAAATGTCACATCAACCAAATATACTTCACTTCCATAGACGCAAGCTAAATTGAGATTATCATTTTTACAACTTTTAGAAACAAATTTAAAGCTTTTGAGTTTACTTCCAGAATTTTTTCTTGAACACCGCCAACCTTTTACAGCCTGGGACAAAAGTTTAAGACCACCTTTGGAAAAAGGCACATTTTAGAAAAAAGCTTCGTAATCACGTAATACTAAATATTCTTGTGTCAAAATGCATATTTAGTTTTTGGAAATAAACCTTATCACACATTAATTTTTAATTTTTACTTTCGTTCAATTTTTTAAATGTTTAGCTTAAAAATACAAAATTTTGAACCACGAAAATTGGCAAAAAATCTAGCAGTTAACGTTGAAAAACGTATTCAATTTACCGGTCGTTGCACAATGAAGGTCTCAGAACGTGAAATATCAAGGCAGATGAAAGTTAGAAAAACTGCTGCTAACACTATCAAAAATTTCACAAAAAAGTACTTTCAAGGACAGCAAAAAACAGGCCGTCCGAGCATTTTTAGTAGTGGAAATAAACGTTTTATTAGGAAGAGAGTGAGTCAATTTCCTTAGAGCTCCGCTGAAAAAAATACAAGCTAAAATGGCACAAGGAAGCTTCAAAAGTAGTAAAATTGTTTTTTCACTAATTTTGAAGCTTCCTTGTGCCATTTTAGCTTGTATTTTTTTAGCAGAACTCTAAGGGAATTGACTCACTCTCTTCCTAATAAAACGTTTATTTCCACTACTAAAAATGCTCAGACGGCCTGTTTTTTTGCTGTCCTTGAAAGTACTTTTTTTTGAAATTTTTTTGATAGTGTTAGGTACAACAGTTTTTCTAACTTTCATCTGCCTTGATATTTCACGTTCTGAGACCTTCATTGTGCAACGACCGGTAAATTGAATACGTTTTTCAACGTTAACTGCTAGATTTTTTGCCAATTTTCGTGGTTCAAAATTTTGTATTTTTAAGCTAAACATTTAAAAAATTGAACGAAAGTAAAAATTAAAAATTAATGTGTGATAAGGCTTATATCCAAAAACTAAATATGCATTTTGACACAAGAATATTTAGTATTACGTGATTACGAAGCTTTTTTCTAAAATGTGCCTTTTTCCAAAGGTGGTCTTAAACTTTTGTCCCAGGCTGTAGCTATGTTGCATTATCATACGAGTATTTGACTACAATAGTCAGCGATAGTAATTTTATCTTTTTCCAATTTGGAATTTTATTTACCAAGCATTCTGCATCTTTTTTATCGATCAGAAAAAATCCTAAAAGTGTGTCTCCTTTATTTTAACGTTTTTGTTTTCATCAAAATGTAGCCTGCAATGTAGGCCTACATAGCGCAGAATTCCGAAAATTTGATTTTTGGGGCAATATTTGGAGTTGAATCCAGCATCAATGTAAAATATTTTGGATCCTTAATTTCAAAAGTTATTTTTTTCTTGACGGTTTCACCAAAGAAGCTCGATTATTTTATTCTGACTTCTGTTGAAAAATAGATGAAAATGCGAGAAAGTATATAAATGTTTAAACATTATCCACTAAGTTTATGCGACCGCAATTAATTGCTCTCAAATTAGCTACCGGTATTATTCTACTATTCTGATTACAAATATACCTTTTGATGAAATTTTTTTGATAAGATTCTGATTGAAAATATACTATTCTGATTAAAAATATACGTTTTTATGAAATTTTTTTGATAAGAGCGTTTGACAAGACAGTCAATGCGAAAAAAAGAACAGTTATCCAGATACCAGTTTAATTCTGACAGTACACTGAGGAATCTCTGAAATCTGATAAGCTAAGACTGAGACCGTCCAACTTTTTGGCTGTCTGTATATTTCAAAAAGATGGATCAATTACTACATTTTTGTTTAATTTGCCAACTCTATCACCATTTGTTTATTATTTGTTCTAAGATTGATTATTTTATTTGACAACCAGTGGTTTTGTAGTTGTTTTATCAGATGTTGATAGTGAGAAACTGCAGAAAGCATAAATGTTTTTATTTATTTTTAGTTTTAATTCTATATATTAATGCATGATTACATAATTTGTGCTGATGGAACCACCAAGAAAAAAGCTTCGGCCTTATGTTACCAAGTGGGAACGAAAAAAAGCTGAAGAAAATGCTGCCGAAACTGAAAAATTGTTAAATTCTGATGAATCAAACTTAAAAGGATTATTTTTAACGAATAAAACAGTTCTACAATATCAAGATAAATATCATCGAAATAATCTGCCTAGGTAGCTATGTATAGTTAATTTTGTTTTTTGCTAATTGAATAATACGTAAATTGTTTATATTATAACAGTAATACAAAGAATTTGGGTTTCTTCAGGAAGTCACTGTAAGCAATTTTTGTTTGTAAAACTAACCTGGATCCCCTTGTGGTTACAATTGCTTTTTAAAGAGATCCTTTTCCTCTTGGTTTCTTTTTATTTTTATCCTGGTGCTGTGGGGGAGATTCCAGGTTAGTTGCATTGAAAAAAATCGCTTTTGATAACTTCTTGAAAAGACTCAAAAATTTAATAAAAATCTGCAGCCTGACTTTTATAATCTAATCTACTGCTTTGGTTTTTCATTGAGGTCTTTGTTGACAATCTTACCACTTCTATTATAATTGTTTTATAATCATTTTATTCAAGTATGTTTACTTAAATTTTTTCAGTGGTTTTTGGATAATTACTTAGTGTGCTGTTTGTGCTATTGCTTTATTAGTGAAGATCATTAACAGAAAAATGGCATTTTTTTATCTAATTTATTATTGATGTTTTCCGTTTTATCCTTGTCTAGTGCACTTTGACATATGCTTTGCAATCAGCCAAGAAAAAAAGTTTACATATCAAATTTTAAAAAATGATTTTGTTTTAAAATTTAAATAATATTAATTAAGTTTGAAAATGTATATTCTATGCCAGCAGTATAGTCATGTGATCAAGAATGCTGCTTTGATGCTGCACACAATTGACACAGTTGCAGTTAAAAATTCACTCACATCATTTTGTTTGTCTTTGAAAAGGACATGGCATTTTTATCTCCTTGGCAGTCTTAGCAAGCAGATGTAAGTTTCAGATATATCTTTAGAAAAAACCAAAAACCAAAATAAAAAATATACCCCAGTCCAACAACATCTTGGCATCTTTGAAGGTTGATCAAGGTAATCAATTGACTGTTGTCCCAAGTATAATACTTTTGGCATTATCTTGCTAGTCAAGGGGGTAATAAATTTAAAGGTAAAAATAAAAAAAAATGATTATTTTGGAATTAGCATATTGATTTAATAAAAAAATAAAGATTGCGTGAAGTAAAAGATTTTTCTTCCCAAAGCTTTTCATCTGACACTCTTCGGGGAAATCATCAGAATGAAGCAGAATTGAAACCGAACTAAGTTATAAAGGGGAAAAGTAGAGTTCTCATTGGCTGAAAGAAGTTAGCCAATGAGAGAAAAGATTAAGAAATTTTCAAAGAGTAGACGAATTCTTTTTGCTTACACAGAAGGGGATTGAGAGATTTAATGAAAGTTGTTTCAAGAGCAGAAAGGTGAAAGGAAGAGCGACCTCGAGCAAGAATAGAAAATTTTTCATTGCTGTAATGAAGGGCGCATTGGGTGTTGTCAAGAAGATGTTGACCAATGGCGGATTTGTGAAATTGTTGTGGGTGTGTGTTGTTCTTGCAAGAGCGGGAAAGACTTTGGCAGTTGGATGAGACACAAGGATTGGTGATGGATCTAGGAACGTGTTTAATTTGCTCTTCTAGCTGTTGAGATGTGCGACCAACGTACCGACTATCGCAATGGCACAAAAACTGGTAAGTAACATTGCTGTGATGATGGGAAGGCAACACGTCTTTCTTAATCACTAGAAGGAGCTGTCAGGTGTTGAAAATAACACGTGGTTCGACAGAGAAAAAGCAGCGTTTCACAGCAGACGTAATCTGCTTTTTGAACTTCATTGAGACGTTTCCAATCTATGGAATGTGTAGGTAGACAGGGCACTATTAAAATATGCAAACACCACATTAAGCCCTATCGCATCAAACACCAATATCAATAAACTGCAAACCATTTAAAACATAGCTTTGCACATGAGACACAAACGCTTAACATCAATATGATAAAACCAGTGTCCTTGCAATGGGAATCTCTATATCAAACTCCTGCTACTCAAGTTGAACAAATGACACACACAAATACACCTTTTACATGACTTTAATGCACATTTAGATCCACCCAGCAACATGAAAGCTACAATCTTTCATAACAATGATCACACTAGCATCATTGTCTCAGAACTACATATAAGACTTGAAGAATGTAAAGAAAACATAACGCTTTTGGTGCAAAAGGATGTAGATTTATGTCTAAGAATGGTGTCTTATTTATCTTTAACCATTACTAACCTACCAAGCTTTGGGGATTTCCCTAAAATTAAAAAATGATTAACTAAACTTGGCAAATAGTAAACAAGAGCCAAATTGCTTAACCTTCTGCACCAAAAATGTTAAGCACATTCACACTGCCATCACCTCACAATATTTTTGTTCCGAAAAAAACACAATAGCCTATGACAGAAGTGAGAAATCTTTTCATTATTTGAGGCCATATTTTACAATTTTTGACAGAGGAGGCCATTTAAGTTGAAATACCCAAGAAAATGGTGTAATTATTTTGTATCTGTCTCATATTTATTAATTTTCATTACCAAAAGGTAGTGATCTCTAAAAAAAAGGAGTCTTCACTTTGAATCTGTCCAGGATTTCTTGATTTTCTTTCCTAAAATGTAGTCTTTTCTAGTTATCAGCAGTAGTCATTGACGCATAATTCTACCATCATGGAAGCCACAGGTTTCCCCCCACTTCCCTGTGATATTCATCAAAACAAACATTACCTTGTCATATGCATACAAAAGTGGCACAGCTCAGAGCCAACAAATCATCATCTTGCAAAGTTACTCTCATACGGTAAACCCTGATACTTACATGTCACAATGCCCACTATGCTTGACACCAGGGCTGGGGAGCTGACCAATTTTGGAGGAGCTGGAGCTGGAGCCAGAGCCAAGTTCTGATATTGTATGGAGCCAGATCAAAATTTTTGCTGACTCCAGCTCCTAACATATTTTTTTACATTTGAAAGTCACTTAATTAATTTGTGGATCTAAATGTGCATTAAGGTAATGTAAAAGTGTGTTTGTGTTTTGAGTCATTTGTTTAAGATGAGTAGCATGGAGTTTGAGATGGGTGCCCATTGGTAGGACACTAGTTTTGTCTTGCAGGCTTTGAATATTTGTGTGCAGCCAGTAGCAATGAACAAAGCTGTGTTCTGAATGATTTACAGTTTCTTGATGTTGGTGTTTGATATGGTAGGGCTCCATATGGTGTTTGCATATTCCAATATGGACGAATGTTGGCTTTTATTGTAGAGATAATTAGCTCATTTTGTTTACCTTATTTGTTTGAAGTAAGTGCTTTGCCAATGTTAAGCATTTGTTTTGCTTTAATGACGGTGAGATTTATGTATTACGAAAATGTTAGTTTTAAGTCAAAAGTAATTACAAGAGGTTTTTTGGTGTTTTGTTGTTGTTGGTGTTGGATTATTTAATTTAAATGATAGAGTTGTGCCATAATCAGCTGAGTTTGGTGTAAAAAGTTACTTTGTAAAAATATTCTTGAATAAATTGTTGGGCTTAAATGGTGATTGGTGTGAGATACTGTGATTGTTATGTCATCGGCATATGTTGAGATTTGTATGTATTTTGGGAGGAAGTTAATCTCAGAGATGTAAATTTTAAATAATGTTAGAGACCAAGTGCCAACTTGTGGTACTCCAGATGTTGATTTATTTGAATTTTGAGAGTGTGCCATTGTATTGAGTGCATTCTTGTTGTCCTTAAATGTAGATGGTTATGAACTTAATGATGTTTGTAATGTTTGTTAGTATAAGTTTGTTTTTGTTCACTGTATCAAGTGCCTTGCTCATGTCCAAAGCTAGAGCTACAGTGTGATGTTGCCTTGGATTGTTGAAGCCTTTTCTGATTTGCTGGAAGATGTTATGCAAATCAGTGTATGTTGAGTGTTTATATTTGAATCCATATTGATAAGAAATAACTGGAATGTTTTCTGTTATTTATGGTAGAAGTGCTTTCTCTAGTGCTTAGGCAATGGGTGATAAAAGTGATATGGATTGGTAGCTTGTGTCAATGTTGTGGTCCTTGTTTAGTTTTAAAGTAAAAATGCTTTGGGCACCGTTCTCAAGATATAATATTGTGTTCGTGCTAGGGGAAGTGTTGTACATATTTATGAGCAGAGGCACACCCAGGGGGCTGATTTAGAGGTCATGTCAGCCCCCTTTTAAACATTTTTGTCAGCCTCCTTTTTGCCTCGTGTCAGTCCCCTTTTTGCACTGATGCGCAACAAGATAAAACTTTTGCGCTGATAAGTAAAGTGATGTTTTGTGCCAACTTAACTATAACAAATGGTTTTTGTTTTTCTTTCCTCAAAGGGTAGAGATGAGCACGTTTTTGCACATTTTTGCTTCAGTGTTTTTTTTGTACAGTGCCCCAATTTTTAGCAAAATTTTGATCTATATTTGCGTTTGCCATTTTTAGTATCTACGACGTTCAACAAAAATTTTTATGTGAGGCCTTAAGCATACACTAAACATTGTTCACTTCCTAACAGATGCCCCTATATCGTGGATGAGTTTTAATTGCCAAAACGATTGCGAAAACCGTTATTTACATTTTACAGCGTTAAAAGAGAAACTCAAAACCTTGAATCTTTAGTCAAATTTGCTGCTTCTGCACTGTATGTGGCACCTGATGGCCATTGTTTAAGCCTGGGCAACAGTCATTTTATTTCAAGTTTTTTAACCAAGAGTTTATCCAGTTTATCATAGCTTTTATTATGACATCACACTGATCTTTTGTAACACAGTTTGCTTTCAAAAGATTATTCTGCACAATGCAGGAAATTGTAGTTTTGCTCAGCTGAAGTGAATCATTTGCTAAAGTAGGAAAGCGCTTATACAAGTTGAATTTTGCAATCGCAGATTTTTAATTGTGATGTAACAGTTTATTGTACAATCTTTAAATAGTACTGTAGTTTTTTTAATTGAAATGATTTCTATGACGTAATAATTTGGTTAGTGCATTCTAGCAAATTCTGATGGCTATACATATAAAATTGAGATTTTAAAATTTAGTCAATTACAGTAGAAAAAAAAATATTTCGGTGTTATTTTTATATTGATATTAATTTTATCACAAAAACCATTAAATCTCCAAAATATCTGCTAAAATTTATTGCTTATATGAAAACAAAATTTTTGAGCAACTTGAAATTTCCCTATTCTGTAAAATTTTAAGTAGCCTATAGTTCTTTAACGTGGTTCTGACCAGAACTCGTTTTGCAAAATAACAAATAAGGCAAATAAAAAACAAACCTTATAGGTTTTCAACAAGTACAATGTATGAAAATGGGAATTAATGAAATGACTCTTTTGGAAATGGGAATTCTTATTTCCATTTCCAAATCTTCCAAAAGAGTCACTTCATGGAATTCTGACCTTAACTTTTCACGCTACCATTTCAACATAGAGGTTACGATAACTTATGCCTGATAAGGTCCAAAGACCAAAACAGGCCTGTCACATAATAATTGTCCTCTTTGTTAATTTGTTTTGGTCACTTTTTTTACTGTTTTTATTTAACTCGTTGAAATTCCATTTGTTGGGTTACATTGTGATCTCTTTAGAGAATATATTGTACTTGTTGAGAATTGATTTTTCACATGTTGCATCTGCTTTGGCCTGGATCCCTTTTAAATGTTTTTCACATTTATTGTGTTGATTAAGTTATAGCAACGTTTCTTGATTGTCAGTAATTTATAGGTTTTTGTTACTTTTTTTTAAAACAACACTAGAATGATTGGTAGCACTACTTTGCTTTTAGATAGCGAGCTGAAATCTGCAGAAAAAAATGCTGCCATCGGCAATTTTGCAAGATGCGATGAAGTCTTCATGACGGCGCAAAGCATCGGGCACGCTCACAAGAGTTTACAAAAGTAGGCGGTAATTAGGAAAAACCTGGGGGCAAAGCCCCCCACATTTGAAAAAGTGTTGAAATTCTGTCAGTCCCCTTTTTTGGGGGGCTGGGTGCATCCCTGTTTATGAGGTATTTGATAGAAAGTGATCCCAGGTGTTCCAGGAATGACCAGTAAGTTCTACCACAGTAAATTCCACCATAGGTAAATTTTACCACGTTGTTTTTGGGTGTTTGTTTATGTGATTGTTAAAATAATGATTTGGGGTGATCTGTTTCGTTTGCAAGTGTGATTACATTTGCTGAATGAGCTTGCAGATATGCCTTGGCAAGTGCAGTGCAATTTGTACTGTTTTAATTTTCTGCAAAGATGAAGAGTCTGTCAGCATCCAGTATCGCCTCAACAAAATGTTTGTTTGCCTCATGTACACTTTATGGACATTTTTGGAATGGGGTCTGTGGAAGACGAGACCTTCAACATGATGTTTAAATGATGTCCAATTGGATTTTTGGTAATTTGTTATTGTGTTAGTGAAGTGAGATAGCATTGTTTTGGTCTTGTGACATATACTGAGGGCAGAGAGTAGCAATAAATGATCTGATGTAAGGGAGGGGATAGTCCTGGTGAAGTAGGCTGTTGTGTTTGATTGGATGGTCAACGTGTTGAACGTTTGTGATTAATGTGATATGATTTGAGTTATTCAATTAGTTCTCCTCTGTGGCCTTTGGTCAGTATGTACCACAAGTGCTAGTGAGCATTGACATCTGTGGTGATGATTATGTTTGGACAATTTGTTTTGTATGTAAATGTGCTGGATATATCGAGTCTTCTGTTTGAGATATATAATCGATAGGACCGTTAGATAATATATAACTCTACCTATTGAAACCTTTGGTAATATTAAGCCCTTGGATAGTGCAAGTTATCCCTTATTGGTCAATATTTATATATGTACTATCAAGTTAAAGCTAAAGCTGGAGCCGGAGCTGGAGCCAGAGCTGAGCTACAGTCAAGCATTGGCTCTGGAGCTGAAGCCAGAGCTAAAGTTTAAAATTAATTGGATCTAGAGCTGGAGCCTAACCTAAATTAGGCTGGCTCCCCAGCTTTGCTTGACACACACAATTGACATCACACATGAAACCAACCATGTCGTTAACTGTAGCCAAGTACCAAACCCAACACCATACCACTAGTCAGTCTATGGAAAAAGCCTTTAAAAGTGCAGAGGTAATCCAAATTCTTTAATGGATTAAAAAATGGCTCCTCCAAGATATTGTTCAAAGAGGGGCACAACAACAACAACAACAACAACAACAGAAATCAAATTTTAAGTTGAATTTTTCTATGTTTTGAACTTTCAGATGATCTAGCCATCCTGCTACTTTATTTTTTTCGCAACTCCCAGAATCACATTAAAAAATAATCTTAATCAAAAAGATTATTATTTTTTATTTTTATTTTTATCTCTATATTTATCCTCCTGATTTGCGGGAAAGCAACAGAGGCACTAATACATAGGGTAAGCAATTACTCCGACCTGCTTCCGGAGATGCCAAGATATTGCTGTCTGCTAGTAATTTAGTAGAGATATTACTGTAATTTAAAACTGCTTGCCAAGCAGGGGAAAGCACTGTGAAGTGTCTTTTTCAAGGACACAACAGAATGGCGCAAGTGGGTAGTCCGGTGCATTAACCACTTGACCATGCTGCCGATTAAATGATTTAAATGATTTATTTTCAGCAATTCTGCAAAATAAAATTTATTTTTTAATATGATTGAATGACTTGGAAATAATTTCTAAATGTGTTACATTAAGAATAATTATATTAACTTCAATACAATACACAGCCAATTAAAAATGCACTTTATGGAGATGATAAAAAGTCAATTTATTTTCTGAGTGTGCTTTTTTCAATTAGTTAAATGCAATGCATCAGAATTTCTTTTGATAATATTCCATCAGATTTTAAAGGTTTGCACTCAGCAGTTTTTTTGTTTGAATATAAAATTTTTGTTATTCAATAAACTATAAAAAAATAAAAAAATCAATTCCTCATTGCAATATATGTGCATGTATGTGTTATACCTATGATATTCTATAAATTTCCCATATATAAATTTTTTTCACTTTTAATATTACAACTTTGAAATAATTAATTATTGCCAAGAAAACAGGTGCTTTAAAATATATACAAAATTTTAAGGAACAATTGATTATCTTTTTTCCTTGCACTATATCTTATGTTTAACCAAAAAAAGTTAAATTTCTGCAATGCCAAGGTTGATTAGAATTTTAATATTCAATTATAAATCACTTTTTAGATTTGAGCAGTTTAAATATATTTTCCAAAATTTTTCTTTAAACTTTCAACTTTTGACTGTGATTAACAAAACTTTAAGTTCGGTTCTAGTTATATTGTTGCGGTCTTTGATGAGTCAATTTACAACAATTTCTCTTTATAATGGTTTTGACAAGCAATTATAAGTTACATGAGTGGAACATGTACATTCTCAAAGATTATCATATAGTCTGAAATATCTCAAAAAATTTAACCTAAAAAACTGCTAATATTAAAGAAAATTTTAAAAGTCATTTTTTATTTTTTAAAACAATCTTGTTTTTTATGACAAAATTGATTGTTTTTATTCAGCCCTGAGAATGCTTGTATGTTTTTCTCTCCTTTCTATTTTTCGGGTATTGTAATGTGGTTTGTGTTTCATTCAAATTTTCTATACCAGAACAATAAGTTTTAATTAATATTTTTATATTCTCTTGAAGATTTTAACATCATTTTGGACTCTGATTTTTAATGTACCATGTAAGCAAAGCTCATATAAATGACACTATTATTAAATTTACAAAATAATACTGAGCCAAAGGTTTCTTGTGTATAGGATAATGTTTGGGTTTCTGAAAGAGTTAAGTTGTTCAGCAGTTTTTTTCTATAACACTGCTATCACAATTGATATTGTAATTATTTAAACATTCTTGTTATGATCTTATGAGGTGTGTTTGAAAAGTATCGGGACTGTATGCTTTGCACAAACAACACTTGCAACAGTGATAAAAGCTTTGTTTTTTAAGATGGCGCAATGTCTTGTGGTTGTAAAAATGTAGTTTCAGCATTCTGTGACAAATATATGCTTTTTTACAGGGTTTTCTTGAAAGGTGCTTTACTGTAGTTCGTTTTGGGATAATTTATTTAGTAAATATTTTTTTCTTTTTTTTTTCTTTTGTTAACAAATAATGAGCATTGAACAAAAAATCAACTTGAAGTTTCTTGTTCGACTTGGAAAAACTCCAACTGAAACATTCAATTTGCTTCAAGAAGTTTACGGAGATGCTACGATGTCAAAAACTCGGATTTTTGAGTGGCACAAGAAGTTCAGAGAGGGAAGAGAGGATGTGGAAGATGATCCTAAGAGTGGAAGGCCAACAACAAGCAGAACAAATGAAAATGTTGAGCTTGTGAGAAAAAAAGTGCGCAGTGACCGCCGCCTTACTGTTAGAATGATAGCAGATGAGTTGAGCATGAATAGTGAGAGGGTGTGGAGGATCATTACAGAAGATTTGGGGATGAGGAAGGTTTGTGCGAAAATGGTACCAAGGTTGCTGAATGATGGGCAAAAGGAAAATCGTGTGCAAGTGTATCAAGACATCCTGAAACAACTTGAAATTACACCAGATCTGCTGAGTAGAGTTGTTACTGGTGATGAGTTGTGGATCTTTGAGTATGATCCACTCACCAAACGGCAGAGTTTTGAATGGAAGAGTGCATCCTCACCAAGACTCAAGAAAGCAAGGCTGTTCAAGTCCAAAATTAAGGTGATGCTGTTGTTTTTGATGTTCATGGAATTGTTCATCTAGAATTCTCGCCACAGGGCCAAACCATTAACCAGAATGTTTACAAAGACATCTTGCAACGTTTGATGCGTTCGGTAAGGGAGAAAAGAAGAGAATTGTGGGAGACAAAGTCATGGCTGCTTCATCATGACAATGCTCCTGCTCACAATGCCTTAAGCATACGACAATTTCTTGCAAAAAATAACATTGCTGTGCTGGAGCAACCACCCTACTCGCCAGATCTGGCTCCCTGTGATTTTTTCTTGTTTCCTAAGCTCAAGGGAGTCATTAAAGGAATCCGTTTTCAAGACTCAAAAGCCATAACAACAGCTGTAACGAAGGAACTACGAGCGATCCCAATGGAATCTTTCCAGAAGTGCATAGAAGCATGGCAGCAGAGATTAGAAAAGTGCATTCGAGCTCAAGGAGATTACTTTGAAGGGGACAAGTTGTAATTTTTACGTGGCATTTCAAATAAAATAATTATTTACACAGTCCCGTTACTTTTCAAACAGCCCTCGTAATTATGTTTATGAATCTGATTAGTTATATTTATAAAACTGTTTTTATTGGTATAAATCAATGCAAAGACGTAATAGTATTTTTTGATAAATCATCTATTTTAATGTTCAAGAAAAGTCTGGAAACATCTTTCTGCTTCAGATGATTGTGTTTGGTCTTTGAAATGGTGCAATAAGTTTAGTCATCTGCTAGCTGCATCTTGTGGACACCATCTTAAACTTTTTGATGTTATGAAAAGTGCAAAAATCAAGTATGAATTGTAAACTTTGTTTAGTTACAAATTTATAGAATTTTGTGTTTTAGTTTCAATATAAACTGTAGATTTTACTTATGTAACATATTTTTAATTATTCTTGAATACCTTTTAAAAACTATTGAAATGATTCAGTGAGAAATTTTATGTTTGGTCAGATATCAGCAAAAATAAAGCTTTTTCCTTTGCCTTGATGTAAATGTTTTTCTACTTCTTAAAACAAATAAAGTATAGCTCATTACATCATGCAAAAAATTTCCAATTGCTATTTTTGGTTCACTGCTTGTTTGCCTCATATCCTACTCGTACACTATTGTAAAAGTTAAATGCTAAAAACGTTCTATGAATTTGTAGCTTTTGTATTTTATGATTGCTTTTAATTACACTGCTTACACCTAGTATTATTATTTAATATAAATATTTTAAAAAATTTAATTTCTTAAGCCGCATTTTAAGTTGGTTTTTAATTAACTTTTGAATTGTATATATATTTAGATGTGTACATTCAATCGAACATGAAAATAAAGTTCGGGATTGTGATTGGTCTCGTTCCAACAGGCAATTGTTGACCTGCACTGTGAATGGACAACTCCAAGTTTTTGATTTTCTCCATGATGGCAAAGTAGCACACAAGTAGGCTTGCTTTTTATTATTGCTATCATTGAATTGGGAAATAGTTTCCATGTATGTACAGTGTTGTATAACTTCATTTACTTCCACAGATTTAATATCACATGTCAGCCGTCTATAGTGAAATGGTGGTTGGACGATGACAACAATGTACTTGTAGGGGGCAACAATTCTTTTCTTGCTTCATTTGATTTGAGAACAGGGAAAGTATGTACTGTACTTTTTTAAAGTAATTGTTGAAAGCTTTTCAATTTATACTTTTATTTATTTATTTAGTTTTATTTTTTTCACAATCAACTCAAAGTTACTCATAGTGCAAATAAAAATAAAGATTGTGAATAAGGAGACAACGACTACATGAAATGCGTTATTACACGCACAGAAAAGTTGCATATGGTCGCTGTATCTTTAACAGAGCAATATGTTATTGAAAAGAAATGAAAAACGACTAAGAAGTTAGGAAAAAAAATTTTTTTGTTAACTATTTGTTTACGCTTTTGTGTGTATATGTAAAACCTTGTTTGCATTTAGTGGCATAATCAAAAAGATTCATGTATACCTAAGAAACCTGTTTTTATTTTTAAATTTTTTTGTGACCTTTGATTTCTATTTGAATGATTTAATGTGTGTACTGTGCAATTCAGTTTCATAAAATTTTGCAAGATGGTTTTCATTGTTTTCCAAACTTCTGCATAATTAGAATATAAATTGCTCTATAGAAGAATTGCAATTATTGATTGAAGATATGAACGGACTTATTATTGCAGGAGGAAATCAGCTACAAATTCAAGTCCGGAAACATCTTGTCTTTTGATTTCTTTTCCAATGGCACCAGCTTCATGGCAAGCAGTGACCTGGTCAACCGACAGTCAGCTGAACACAACCTCATCGTGTGGGATACCAGAATGGGTGCCAAGCTGTCCAGTCAAATATTCCACGTGAGGAAGCTTGTTGTCATGCCAACAAATAATTTTCATTCAACAATTGGTATCGCATCAGTCTCTTGTTTTTCACCGTGTCTTGTGGGAAATTGTGTTTAAGGCCACCTCAACACACTGTTGCTGTATTGTGTGTAGTGTTGTATGCACTGATGTTGTTTGTAGTGTTGTATACACCAGGGCTTCTCAAACTTTTTTGTTCTGCGACTCAATTTTAAACTTGCAGCACATTTTGGGACTTTTTCGAAATTCGCGGAGCATTTAGATCAGATTTCCTAAATTTCGACCCCAAATTTAACTGTTCTCTAAAAAAAGCTCCGATTTATCTATCTTTGTCTCCAATTTCAGGTGTTCTCTAAAAAAAGTTTGCACTAAGAATCAAGCTCCGATTTTTTGATTTTTAACCCCAAATTCTCTGCTTTGTCGATTACATGTGCAATAACCACCGCAGGTTGGATATTGCTAGACTAATTTTTTCTAAAAGTTTCGCAGCACAAAGCACAAAAAGCCTATTTGTTGTGCAACTCCAATATTTTTTTATGCGATCCACAGTTTGAGAAGCTCTGGTATGCACTAATGTTGTGTGTCGTGTTGCAGTCACTGATGTTATGTGTAGTGTTGTATACACTGTGTTGTGTGTAGTGTTGGGTTAGTTAGTTAGGGTTCGGATTAGGACTAACCCTATTTGTAACCCTGTATGCACTGATGTTGTGTTTTTATTTAATTTGTTGGAGTAAAATATGACTTTCGTTAACTTAAAAATCTTTGAATGGCATTCAAAATCTTGTTTTATTGTTCATTAGTAATAGGAACAGACGGTGGGAACTCTTGCTTTTCTGCTAGTGCCTTTTTCTTGATATTTCCGCAATCTTTGTGATCTAAACGCAATTTTTGCAATCTAAAAAATTGTGATGTTTAGTTTCGGATTAATATCAGCAGTTAGTGTAAATTATATGATTTTTCATAACAGGCCATCTAAAGTTTGTACAGTTTGTTTTTACCTTACATAATTTTTACTTAATGAATATTACATGAAGAGCTTGTTGCTTCTTTACTTCCATCCAATATGTTTTTTTAATTATTTTGGTGAAAATAAGAAAAAAAATCATGGTTATACCACATGCCGGACATTGAATAGGTTGTTGACTCTTTACTACACACGTCACAGTTTTGATTTTTTTCTTATGTGTTTAAGAAATGCTCATTGCTGGGTCTGGGTGTTGAGCTCGTGGCCTTGTCATTACGAGCCTCATTGTACAAAGCTATATTGTCGTTTTTATGTTTAGGAGCGCTACACATGTCCGTGCGTGCGTGCGCACCCTAGTGGCACCGTGATCTTGGCGCAAACGACCGGAAATTACATCGCTCGGTTTAGTTCACAGAAGCCCTTCCGCCTGGACAAGTTCATTCGGTACCAGAACCACACTGTGAGTGCCTGGCTTCAATCACGTAATCGTTTGGGCCTTTTCTATTTATTTTGACTGAGCAATTTTGGCCTTTGTTTAGAAGCTGCCGAAACAGCAATTTACATCTGTTTAGAAAATTGTAATTCTATGTTAATCCATGGGAAGTAGAATATTCTCTGCAGCATGGTCGAGTGGTTAGGATGCTGCAATTGTGCTCGACATGATTTCGGTTCACCCCATTCTGTTGTGTTCTTGGAATAGACACTTGACGGCACTTTTCCCTGCTCGGTGGTCTTTGCAAACAGTTCCAAATTAAAGTCATATCTCAATAAAAGTAAAAAATTAAATAAAAATTTCAACCGGACAGCAATATCTTGGCATCTCCGGAAGCAGGTCAAGGTAATTACTTGCCCTACAGTGCCGGACAAAAAGGTTGGCTCACTTTGCAAATTTTTAGTGTTCGGGGTCAAATTCTTGAAATTTACTAATTGTATTAGCGCCTCCGTCGCTTTCCTGCAAGTCAGGAGGGTGATTATAGAGATAAAATGAAAATATTGTGAAACATAAAAAAATTTATATTGCTGATACAGAGCTCATAAAAGAAGGTTGGGGAAAACTTTGCAAGTGTGACGCTAAATGGTGGCAGTCCCGAATTTTTAGAATGCCCGGTAAAATTGTAGAAATAAAATATTAAAATTATTTCAAGCCAAAAAATTGCAAAAATAAGCAAGAATTGAGTTTTTGTATGTGTAATTTTTGATTAGGTAAATTTTTTTCAAAATTTGACTTCATTTGATCTCTAAAGCTCCTTAAAAAAAATTACTGAGCAACCGAAACTAATGTTTCATGATGTAACCAAGCTCTAAATTTTGACTTTATTGATAAAGCGACACACAGTGACGCTTAAATGTTTAACCATGCGAGTGGTTAGGGTGGTGCTTGTTTTATTCGTGTGGCCTAAGTTTTGTTGAAATTATGCATTATTTCAGGTAAACGAATTTCCCGTGTCGTTCGACATATCACGTGATGGGAGCTTCGTCATTTCCGGAAGTTCCAATGGTTCAGTGGTCTGCTACAAAACTAACAATGGAAATTACATGAGGACTGTTCCTTTGTCCTCCACCGAGGCGGAGGCATGCGTAGCTCTACAATGCCATCCAGTGTTACCCAGCACTGTAGCGGTCGGGGACTGGGGAGGAGGCCTTCACATTCTCACGTGACCAGCGTATAAAATGCCCAATGTTGCACTGCCTGTTGAGATCCCAGTCGCAGGAGAGTGTGACGTCGCGTCCCAATAGAAGTTTCTAGAAGATGTTTTTATAAAGATCGTTTATTTTACGCGAATCATGGAAACTCGCAATACTTTTTTCTTTCGTCATTTCTTTTTTCTACCGCGCCTGAATGGTTGTCAACTGCACAACCAGGATTTATTCAGATAAGGAATATTGATGTTTGAACATGACAAATCTTTAACGTTAAGAATCATTACTCTTTGCTTTGCAAGGACCATCATTATGTTGATAAATTAAATTGAAAATTGCTTCGTTGAACCCCCAACCCACACTCGCGGGTTGTCCCCTGGCAACTTGCAGAGTTCTCTTGGCAACAAACTCTTCTTGACCTGGTGTTCGTTGAACTCAGATTTTGCCGACTCATCTAAGTTACGACAATAGTTGCGACTTTTTAATTTCGTTGTTTGACTATTTCGTCTTTCACATCCAACCACGCGGTTGCCGTGTCGACGTTTAAGTGTTGATAACTCCCTCATTCGCTTAGCCCGCTTGTGGTTTGGTGTTGATGTTACGTCAAGACTATCACTCAATAATACTTTTACTGCTTAGTTCTGTAATTCGACTTTTTTAATTGTATTCTCTCATTAACATCTTGTTTGATTTAATTTTAACCGGGGGTCAATATTTGTCTTTGTAAACGAGTAGCAGTTTTAAAAAAAGATTGTTTATGACGTAGCACGTAAAAACCTGGTCACGTGCAAGATTGTCTTGAATCGCGACGTCGTTTCGCTTTGTACTCACGGATACGGGTCGAATGAGTCTCGATGCGGAGTCGAACCCCGGGTTCCGATGTTGAACCGCGAGTGTATATATAAAGGAAGAAATAAACTACAGAGAAGCCCAGATATGTTGAAATAAATTTTTTAGCGGTGTCCAAGTGTTTACTCGTTTCATTTTTTAAATTTGATCCTAAATATTTGATACTTTGTTAATAACTTAATCTTTTATGCTTTCTAGCTCTTTTTATGACTATTTTTCATGTTTTGTTATCGCATGTAATCCTGGTACACAAAAGCTATTTCTATGTTTCTATTTGCATTGAAATTCTAAATGAACTGCGAATTGTTGAAAGCATTTCCTGGCATGATCGCACTTGATGTAGCGCACCAATGTTAAAGTTTATCACTTGTTTATTTCGACTCGATTTTTTGCAAAATCAATTCAATGCTTTGTGACGTCATGTCCGCCATCACATGACATGACGTTGGAATGAGAAGAATTTGAAGATGTTATCGATTGTAAGAAATCTGCTGGTCAATCCAGTCTACGAACCGGGACACTTTAACGTAAACTCCTGGGAAGTTGGGGTAGGCACATCCATAGCCCCATGATACTACTCCAGTTAACTGACCACCACACTCCGCTGGTCCGCCGGAATCTCCCTTAAAAGAAAAAATCTAAACGATATTCGGTTGGCCTTCTGGTTCTATCTCCGGAGCAATAGGTTGATGACCAGGCCTTGATGAGTCATAAAGAATTGGAAGCTTGCCAGAGATGATGGTTTTATTGGCGATCTTATAATAGACCAGCGGTGGCCAAACGGCGGTTCGCGAGCCGCATTTCGATGTGAAAACTTCTTTTTTTTTGGAGAACACTATAAATTTGGGACAAAAAGTGGGAAATTTGAGGACAATTTCAAGCGAGAACTTTTTTTTATCAGTAAACGGGTAAATAACTTTGTTTTTAGATTGTTATGGCTCGTTAAAAATTTGGATTTATAATATGCGGCTCGAACATGATATAGGTTTGGCCACTCCTGGTATAGACCAATAGTTTTTACAAAATTACACGCAGAAGTGGATTTCCAAAAAATAGGTTTTTTGCTTTAAAATATCACAAAACAACAAAAATAAAATCTACAATATTTTTTCGCAGCCCCGAAAAATTGACATAATCCTATAATAAGACTATATACTGTTTTCCCGGGAGAACGTTGAAATTTTAACATCAATGTTTCTACATAAACAGATCGAAAAATCAACGGTGTTTCTACTATCCGTGGTCGGTTTTTAGTGTTATGTCGGCACTTACGTCACAAGAGTCTTTACCACCAGCCATGCTTCCAATGCAAAGCATTGTTTCTTGTACAAGTCCATTGTAAGAAGTGACGTCATTGCATGATTCTGTCATTATGACCGGGAGATCCACGCAACGAAGAATGTCGGGATACACATCTGCAAGAAGGACAGTGTCTGATTACAGAATCAGGCTGGGCTGATAATTTTGAGAAAAGTTGTAGTCTGGTTTCAATATTGTGTTGAAAGTAAATTATTTAAATCAGAAATAGTTTGCATTGCAAAAGGTTGTTTTTGTTTTTTGGTTTATTAAGGGTTGCCATTTTGCGTTAAGAAATATAAAAACAAAACAATTGTTTGTCGTTTTTCTAGCTTGAATTTTCTCGAGACTCCATAAAAGGAATAAACAAAATAAATCTATTCAATTAAGTTTTGGTGGCGCTAGGATAAACACAGTATGAATGGAGGCAGCGCAGATTAATGGCACAATCGATACAAACTCGAGTTAACCACCATCGCTAATGCCACTAATTTGTTATCCCGGGGTTCCAAGATCACTTGTAAGTGTAAAAATCTGAAAAAAAAATAAATCACCATCGATACGTCATCTCGTCCAAAGATCACTGTGGAGTACCGGCAGTGATGGCCTTACAAAAAGGGGACCCTGGTGCAAGTGAAGTAAGGGGGGGCCACTATTTAGTGTCTTAAAAAAAGGTAGTCGAAGTAATTTTTGGTATATGAAAGCAAAGTGATCACTAAACAAAAAAGATCTCCACTGCAAATCCAGCTCAGGTTTTCCTATTTTCCTCCCAAAATCATGGTGCTCTCTGAAAAAAAAGTCTTCACATCGAATTGTAGTAGTATATAATGTGTAAAATGTCGTCACCTAAAGACGCATTTTTTTCAAAATTTTCTTTTTTTTGACATGCCATCCATGTTCTGGTGCTGCTTTGTAAAAGTAGAGCAATTTCTTGTGTATTGGGGGTCACTTTTTGATCTATTTTCGGGGGGCTCGATGCGGCCGCACCGCTCGCACCCTATTAAAGCCACTACTGAGTACCGGCACAGATCATGCAATAAGTTGCGTCAAATGAAGGTGCGAGAGCGCTTTTGTCAACCTGAGTTTTAGCCCATGATGTAGCCGTTTGTAGAATAGAAGCTGCATAACGTGAAGTCTAAGAAGTAGAAAGACCCGAGTTCGATGCTCAGAGTAAGCAAATTTCTTACAGACATTACCAATAGTAAAATTTGTTAAAATTGCTACAAGGTTTATAAAATTATCCTTCGCTCACTTCCTGATATTTGCTGGTTTCCCCACCCACAAACCCGACACATTTGGCCGACCTTTGGTTCAGTATTAGCTTGCGGCAACATGATGGGCTGAACGTCCCTGTTCAAGGTGGCAGGAATCTAAGACAGAAACACATTTGTTTCTTTCATGCTACTACAAAATATGACTAAATATAATAATAACCTTCTCATATCGAATAAGATATCATATGAATGACTTGTATCAAAGAAGTTTTCTAACTTATTTAAAAAAAAAGTACCAAACATTTTTATAAATTAACGAATTTTGAAACCATTTAATTTTTAAATATGAGTCAAGTGTTTATACAAATTAGCTGCCGAGACGTTAAGTTCTTGTCTTTTAATCGTTTTTTTTTAAAGTTGTTTATCCGAATTGCAATGCGGAAGAACAAAATAAAGGACACTAAAATTTTTAAAAGTTTTTTGATCGATTTCCGCAGCGAAAGTCGAAAAAATAAAATTTCGACAATCTTGAAATTAAAATTTCATTTTCCTGGTGAAACTTTAGCGATCACGTGCTGTTTCTTTTTTATTCGTTTTCCTTTTTATGTTTACCTATCCTTCTGACTCGCAGGAAAATGTTGGAAGTATCATATATACGGGCAACTATCAATTAATTACCCGGACTTGCTGTCGGAGATACAAGACATTAGTGTCCGGTTGAAATTTTTTCTTTCTTTTTCACCTTTTCTTTTATTTAGAGATATAACTGATATTTAGAACTGCTTGCTAAGACAGCCAAGCAGAAGAAAGTGCCTTTAAGTGTTCTTCTCAAAAATAAGACAGAATGATTCGAGTAGTTTGAATCGCGAATTGTCGATAGTATTCGCCATTTGTACGGCGTTCTGAGTTACTCGGTCACGCTGCCTACTGTTGCAGGTCAACCCATCAGTAGTTGCCTCACCTCAAGCTTGATGAGCATGACGTCATTTTCTTTTGTGTAGCTATTGTAAAGCGGATGTGGAATAATCAAGGATGCAGGAATTATTTGCTCGCTTCCTTCATTCTTGCTCTGGTCGTAATCACCCAACACCACGTTGAAGTTGTAACTGTGAGCAGATACCAACTTGCGTTCAGCAAATTTAAAAAATTTAAAGCATCGAAAGCTTTTTATACATTAAAAAACTCATGAAAATTAAATTGAAAATTTGTGTTTCACGGTGAGCAAGTGGCTTGCCGATTGGCGTTGTGCCAAGAGCGTGGTTGATACAGTCCGGTTTCTTTTTTCTCACGCCTTGTATTTGGCAGATCTGTTTTTCCAAATGACAGTTAAGGTGCTAACTTTTTGACAAAAAGCAATTGTCAATTGCAAAACTGTTCAGTTTATTTAAGTTCACAGATCTATGAGTAATATATTTTCAACATTCATTAATTGTCAGCATAACAAAATAATTCTATGAATATTTTTTGTTTATACGAATTTATCGCGAAAAAAGTTGAGAACCACTAATGTAGGGTTTTCGATTAAAATAATTTTGTTGGATTATGAAAACAAAATGTTTATTAAAATAAAAGCAGTAATTCAGTTTTGAAAATGTTGAATTGTTTGATTATCTTGTGTGTGCTTTTTCATTGCGTGGCTTGCGGAAAACGTCGGAGTGATTAATTTGGAAAAATTATCAAGCGATTACCCGGGCCTACTTTGGATCTTGCTTTTGGTCAAAATTTTTTGTTTCTTTTTTAGCTTTTACAGCGGTATGATGTTATAGCGTTATTGACTTACTAAACATTGCAATGTGCAGCAGAAAGAACCCAATTTTCATGAATAAGAGATCCTCCACAAAAGAAGGAGGAGTAGGTGTCAAGGTGCACAATGTGGGGGGTTGTATGGGGAATAGGAGGAAACCCTCCAATGATTCGTCCATCGTCTGCTTTCAAAGCTGAAGGACAAAATTAAAATTATGTCGGAAACGGTTTTCGTAAAATTTCTCGCAATTATTTCAAAATTAAATTGCTCGTAACGTCCGTGCAGCAATTTGTTGGGGTGGAACTGGCCTCAATTTTTCTCTTTAAAATATGCTACTATTGCCAACTTAGGGGTGCTGATATTGAATCAGCAGTTTATTGTTTTATCACACCAGTTTGCAAGCTACAACATTATATGCAGTTATTGTTTTTGATGAATAATTGCAAAATATTGCGTCCAAAGGCTTATTTTCAAATTCAAAGTTTGACAGGTTGGTTTCAACTTGACAATAATTCTGTAAATAGTGTAGTCATCTATAACTTCAAGGTAAAACATTGACGCATCACAGCGAGGCAAATTTGATTTGTTTCTTAGAATTAAAGAACTTGGGTTATCTGTTTTTTACGTTTTTAGTTAAAAAAATTTTTTTAGTTTTTTTCTGAATGTTTTCTCTTTTTCGATTTATTCTTAAACACTTCAAACAATCTCCGGGCAGCATTCGATCGAAGAGGTCATAATGCCGGCACTGAACTTGTTTTCGACTAAATGGCTGCAGAAATAAACACTTGCATTATCCTTTAAACAGATTTTGCTTAAAGAAAAGTAGAAACTAAACCTTTTATCCAAGTATTAGAATTGACGGCTGTTTATAAAGCCAGATTTTAAACTCATCAATGAACTTCAGTACAAACTACCTATTTCTGCATCAAGTTAGTAAAGAAAACATATAAACAAAAATAACTCACTTTTATAAAAGCAAACAAAGAAAATACAACAAACAAAACGATCGAACATTGTTAAATGATAACTTTGCCGGCCTGGTCTCTTGAATTTGTTGTGAGAAGTTACAGGTGCGAGGATCACGTGATCGTTACGTCAATGAATCGAACGGTCGATTCTATGAGTCGTCATCAATGACAAAACGTCTTTGTTTGTGACGAAAACAATAAGATTTTATATAATTAACTTCATCACAACTATCATCTGATTTATCTTGTCTGCAATCTTCATCAGTAAAATGATCGTCATCGTCGCTATCTTCACCATCACAACTACGTTCCTTATCATCATCATCGAGGAACTCTTCGCTATCACCATATCGTTCTAGTTCAGAAATGCAAACTTTCAATGGCGGTGCAAAAGGTGAATCCCCGTTGAGCTGTTCACGCGATGCTGTTTGCTTGTTGATCAACTTTCTAAATAATATTTATTTGTAAAATAATTGCAAACAATATCACCAGTCTCTCCTCAAGTTGAATAAGGATAGTGTATCGAAATACATTAGCAAGTATGTCGAACATCTCGCCGCAGAGCAAATACAAATAAAAACTTCGTAAGAATATCAGTGCAAAAATCGAGTTTGGTTGCTGGGAAACCACCTTCATGCACCATGCATATCGACGAAATAATTCTAAGCACGGCTTATAGCACGTTAAGCCGCGACACGGGGTGGTGTACAGCGGGATGTCACCTGCACTCGAAGGTTGTTTGAATCCCACCCCTTGTCATCCGCAAACAATCCACCACCTTCCTCCATGTTCTGCTGCTCAGCAAACTCTTCAGGTTTCCTGTTACGATCACGTGATTCTTGCCGTACGTTAAAAGTCGTATGACGTCACTGAAAAAAGTCAATGCAATTGAGGATCGCTGGTTGATCATGAGAAGATGGCTTAGGTTCGAATCTTAATCGGCGACTTTGCTTCTCGGAGTTTGACGCCTGGACACTAGTTCAGAAACGTTTGTCGTCTTGGAAAAAGGGGGCTTGGTATGGATTGGGAGGAGGGGGTTTAAATAAATCAAATCCCACCGACTCACCTCCATTGGTGCTCATCCATAGGTGGCGCCATACCAACAGTGGACAATAGAAAATGTTGTTTGGGCTCATAGTCGAAGCGTTCATGCGGAACGACTATGACGCAATCGACATCGCTTCGATCGTGAAACCTGAAGAACATCGCTTGAGTAAAGACGACTTAACTACTATAGCAACAACTCACTTCAGATTGTCCAACTCGCGGCGTATCAAGTCGGCTTGCGCGTCATATGTTGTCATAACAACGATCGACGATCCGGGTTTTCCGCTACTGAGGAGGAGTTCGACTAGCTGGGCCGCAAACTTTGCTTCCTCAGAGTTAATATAACTTCCGAAACCATCTGCTTCGATCCGGCCTAAGGAAGAAACAGGAGTGCATAGGAGTCATTAAAGCAAGGATATTTCTCACCAGGAACATCGCACAAGCAGCAGCAGGGAAGGCCAGACACCCCCTCACGATGGCCTCTTTCCCCGGTTGTCATGACGTCATCGTACATCGCTTGGTTGAGCAGTGTTGCGATGGCCGGATGACATCGGTATGACGCGCGAAGCTTGATAGGAATGTGTCCGGAGAAAAGCAGCCTGAGCACGAACATAGAACACTCCGATATTCCCAGACGAACCCTGAAAAGAACCTCACCTCTCATAGAAAGGACGTGGCTTGCTCTGATTCGTCGATTTGAAAAAAGAGTAATCTCCACTCAGCAGTAGCTTCTCGCATGAAAACCTGACCATGGGGAGTAGGGCGGTGGGCTCCTCCGTCCAACAAGCGTCATCGAAGATGAGGAGCTGGATGAGGATGTTGTTTTGAGAGACATACTTAGTCGGAGGAATAAATCGCTTCATTATGATCAAATATTAACTTTTACATGCGCACCACCTGGAGTTACTTACTGGAAACTTATAGTAGCCAATGGAGGGTGCCAGACAATCTTGACACGTCACACCAACAACGAAAGCTCTGTGAATCAGTCGCATGGTGGCAGCAGATTGCGATTGATCCAAAGCTTTATTGATGAAACTAAAAACCGAAAGATTGTAGGATCGAAACCGTATGATAATGTGGTTTAATAACAGGCACTCAACTGTTTATCTTGTTTGCTTCTTTGTTTATGACGTAACAAATCCTAATACAATAAGGAACAGCGTTGTTACTATGTCATAGTGAAATCGGTCACATCTAGCTCACGCTCAGTTTTTTTGCTCTTTCATTTGACCCACCGGTGCACTGAACACTATAGGGCAGCAGCGAGGTCTTGATCGAATTGAAATCTCCTACACGAACCACGTGATTAAAACCGAGGTCGAGCAGGGAGGAGAGGAGCGCATCGATCTGCCAATCACACACAGCCGACGAAGTAACACACGAGAAAATTCGAATTCATAACCGAATTGTTTGATTACAGATCGACACCCGATTCAATCGAGTAGCAAACTCGTGAACTTTAAAACAGGACGAGATTTTTTCGTTTAGTGGAGGACCTGCACAAACCTTGACGTCAGAGTCTCCAGTCACCATCACCTTCCACTTGGACCTCTGTTTGTCCTCTCCCCCATCTACAGATTCTGCGTTCAACAACTCATGAAGAAGCATGATCACTAAAGAGAGCACGAAAGTCTTTCCGGATCCAACAACTCCTACGAAATATTGCGGATTAGGATCTTTACAAAAACAGAATTGATAACAAAAAAACAGGATCAACTTTCTAAGGTAATCCTGTTTTGTTTGCGAAAAAGAAACTCAACTTATAGCCAAGTACTAAGCTAACAAACATACCAGGCACGGAAGCGAACTCATGAGCCTTTGATTGTTACTTCGCTGTAAACCACTCACCATCGATAAGGGCAATTGGTGGCTTTGACCTTTCTTGACCATTTACCATGTCGATCACGTGATAGAGAATCGAACTTTGACCCGCGTCCAAGTGATATTCATCCGCATATTGCTTGGCAACTATCATCTGCGGATGATTATTAAGAGCTTCGTCGATGCACAAGCACGGATAAAGTTGTACGAACCATGTCTTTATGAGGAAGATGGATGAGTGAGGTAGGATGGCGATGGTCATCCTGCTTGCTTCCGGAGATCTTGAATATTGATGATGACTGAAAGCAAACTAAACAGCACATGATGGAGCCTCATTGTCATGCGATTGAGTCAAACTATTTTAACAGATAACATTACTTGTTTTTTCGAAAAGTTTTTGTCAAGGAATAAGAAATTTTTTAAATTTATACGTAAATATTAGGTTGTCTCAGATAAAATGTCGCATTTTGAAAATTTTGATTATTTACTTTACATAAGCTTCATTATTTGCAAGCATAGTTAAACTTTATCATTTATATTCCAGAGCATATTAATTAATCATTAGTATACCCATTTCTAAACTTATAGCTATGTTGACAACCGAACAATATAGAGTTATTATTCAAATGCGACATTTCATGTGAGACAACCTAGTAACACATAATTCTTATCAAAACAACCTCAAACATGCAAAGGTCGATTGGAGCGGTTTGAAAAGTTGAAAAAAACTATTGGAAAAAGTAAGACTTCCCAAATCTCGTCCCGTGGGGTATTAGTGACTTTCAAAAAGACAATTTATAAAATATTATAGTTTTTAGTTGGGTGGTGAAATGCAACTTTTAATCGAGAATAGCAATATCTTGGCATCAACAAATCCAGGAGGGAACAATTGCCGGGAGGATGCGCTAAATTGAACGACACAATCGTTTTAATAAAAGTCAGGATGTTAAATCGCAGAATAAAAAAGAAACTGAAAATAAGACACAAACCTGATGATTTTGAATTCTTTTGCAAGTGAATCAGCGACTTGATCAACGGGAGTTTATGGAATTTCAAGCTCAGCTCACGAAGGAGTGGCACTTCGGTGGAAGTGTTGCAGACCTTCACTGCGTGGACTTTCACTGAAACAACAAATTATGGACATCATCTGCTGTGTGTGGGAGAGTTTTATCCTGAATTACATCTTCATCAATCGTAAGCACATCACCTCGGCTCTTCCGCTGAGGAGGAGAGGAACTTAGAGGGAGAATGACGAAACTCGATGACGTCACGGCATGCACTGTCACAATTAGGCTTTGAGGAGGATCGAAATCAAAAGATTCGGATAGGATCCACACCTCTCCTGTGGATGATACACGGGATACAGACATTAGTCGCAAACAAGTAGACCTATGGGTTTATGGTTTTACACAAATAATGGGAACCCCCTTTCACGCTTATTTTAATGTTGTAAAATTTTCTAACGTCTAAAAAATCATCCTTTAGAGCAAAATGTCAAATTTATGCAATACATGGAGATTAATTTTTCTGTTTCATCATTAGTTACGGTTACTTTAGGTCATGAACCTGGCTGAACAGGGTTAATATTTTTTTCAGAATTAAAAAGTTAAGAACCAACATCCCCAAGTTCATTCACCGCACTGAGATTCGAACCTTTCTTGGCAGTGACTTGGATTGATGACGGCAGTTGGAGGATCATCTTCTCATCATCCAGATGATATGGTGGCTCGGGTTTTGGATTTGGTGGCTTAAAATGCAGTTCACTCTCGGATGGAGGAGACTCCAGTTCGCGACCACTGCAAACAAACGCACTAATACTTGCACTCAGTCACCATGGCAACATACAGTACATCTGCACTTACTTGACCAGCATGCAATCAACTAGAATAGTGACATTATTTCTTTTCATGTAGCTGCTAATCGCTCTCTCATTGTTGAGTCGTACTTTTGTGCTGAAAGAGAGGGTTTTACGAGTAGGCTGCGCAGTCGGGGCCCACTCGAAAAACTAGAAATAAAGCGACGTCACAAACCAAACTGAGGTCAACACGTGTATCCGGGAAAGTACCTCGCATCTCCGCTTTTTGGGGAGGGAACACGCATAGAAGAATCTACCAGTGTTGGGCCCCTGCTTGCTCACACGGGCAACTTTGCAGGGAACCTCATGCAGACAGGAAGGGGGGTCAAACGGAAGCTAAGAAACAAAGTAGGGTAAAATAATTACTGAAGTCGCCACTACATGAAGCTCGTGTCTCGCATATGTTGACCACAGCAAGCATCCTTGCTTCCTCACCTCCACCAAATCTCCTCCTAAACATAGATCTTCCTCAGGGATCACAAATGCATCTGGAACAAAATCGTCGCTACCCTGCTTTCCTGAGCATCTGCTGAGATCGGCATTCTCCATCGCAGCGTGATACTGTTGAACTTTCTTTCGAATTTCGAGATTTAAGTTTTCTACAAGCGTCAATAGAAGTTTTCACCTCAGATTTACTGTATTTCAGGTTCAAACCGCTGCAGCCGCATGCTTGCACGATAAGTAGCTGCTAGATCCTACTTTCATCAGAGTTTATCAAATACTTTAACCCCTTCATACTCACTGAACTGAAAATAAAAACACCAAAAAACTTCTCAATATACTCTCGTCTATACGCCGGAGAGTGTAACGAGTGCTTAATGGTGGCCATCCTCGCAGCAATGAGCACGACCATCGTCGGCAGCGTGGTCGAGTGGTTAAAGCACCGTGCTTATGATCAACATGGACTCGGTTTAAAACCCACTCGCGCCATTCTGTTGTGTCCTTGAGAAAGACACTTTACTGCACTTTCCCCTGCTTAGTGGTCCTGGCAAGCAGTTCTAAATTACAGTCATATCTCTATTAAATTACAAGCGGACAGCAATATTTTGGCATCTTCGGAAATAGGTAACTGCTTACCCTATATATTAGCTTTCCTGGGAGTTAAGAGGATAAATATAGAGATAAAACAAATAAAAAACATGGGGCTGTCGCAGGGGCGCGCCTGAGTGGAACTTCGCCATCCCAGGAATCGAACCCAGCGGTAGTGGAATCGCTAACAATAAACAGAGCAACGTATGAGCGGCTAATATTACAAAGTGGTTTAGTGAAGAAACTTAAGATCTTCCAGCGACATATCGACCGCGTACTCACCCACCAGGATTCCTTTACAAGCTCTGACATAAGCATCCGGGGTAGAGAATGTAGGACCGAAATCTGATGTGGCCGGAGGGGGAGGGAGGGAAGCTTCTAGTTTTGAAGGCAGGTGGATTTGATTCAGCAGATCTTCCTTGTAATAAAAATGAGTCAGAAGACTCGAGGTTTAGATTCGGATTTTTCTTTTTGTTTTAACAAATCTTAATAACCACAAACCATGAATATTAAGCTAATTTTTAAAGTTTAGTTTTCTTTAAATAAAACCGTTCGTTGTCGAGTGGATAGAACGTTTCACTCTGGAATGATAGACGAGGGTTGGTCCCTGGTTAAGTCAAACTAAGAACTTTCATCTCTTTCGCTTGATATTTAGGATGAAGAGATTTAAAATCATGTCAAAGCTTCCCGGCTCCTCCCTGCCGACATCTTCGCCTTATAGTGGGCACGAATCCGTTTTAAGTGTTGTGGTTGGGTTTGAAATAGTAACGTATTTGTTATTTAATATTACTATTGTTACATTGTTTGCTTTAGGTCATGAGTCCATTAATCTTTTGTTAAAACTTGTGGCTTCGACCAAATGCAAGATTGCAATGACCAGATACTAGGAATATGCATCTGGTCATCTGACCTGAGTAAGCAGACTGTCCCTGATGAGAGTTTAAAACTTGAAACCATGATCGGGCAGTGAGCTCAGGTTCGGCGTGCGCGAAGCACAATGCCATAGATGGTACTCTTTAGTGCCATCTGTTTTATAACCTGATATAATCTTTTGTTCTTAATAGTAACAGCAAGCAGTTTAATCTAGTAACTTTACGTTCGATTACTTAATTGCCAGTACGTTTATTACAAAGAGCATTGAATTTATTTGTCACTCTTAATTGTTTAAGCGATTTAATAAACCTCCATTAAAAAAATAGAACTGTAAAATCAAATGTGACTATTTAATGGCAATCTGGTTCATTGGAGAATCCATCCAAAATGCCATCATTTACACGTACTAGAGGTTTTTGAATCGGTCAAAAAAAATAGAAGCTGACTCACGTTAAGTTTCACCGCTGACTTTTGCGATTAGGTCAAATAAATATTTAAAGGGAAGTGACTCTAAGTGAATTAAAGACCTTGAGCAACGAAGCATTTTCATTTTACCTTGTAAAAAGTTTTTAAATTAATTTTTGTGAAATCTCGACTACATTTTGACTTAATTTTTAAAGATAAATTTGGGTCTAATGTCACGGAAATTGTAGTTTACATTCGTTCAGAAAGACTTTAATTACATTTCGTCCTCAGTGATCCACCATTGCAAGCATAAAGAAAAAGGCGTTCTTTGTAGTAATTATGTGTGCAAAAAACTTCAACATACACCCATCAATAATGACGTTCTTTTTATAGCAAACATGCGTCAGCATACATATCAACTAGAAACATTATGTTTTTCTTTAACAGAATTTTAAATTGGTAAAGATTTTAAAAATCATACAGATCAAGGATTCGAGGCGCAGGATGGACATGTGAAATGTTTAGGGGAGGAACAAAGTTGGTAGAATATTATACAACTTGTATGGTTCATTTGGAACATAGAGGCCCAAAATTTAAAGACTTTAAACATAAACAACTGCCAAGATATTGCAATCCTATGTTTTTATATTTCATAGAACGAGATAAGAGTGAAAAAAAAGCGAGAGGAACTCCCTGAAAGCACAAAAACGCCATGAAGTCTAGGGTTGAACCAAGGCTAAGTCGACCAGTGCAATCACTTTCAGTACCACCCGGCTAAAAGAGTTAAACTTGGTTTAGACTGGGGGTTCTCAACACGTAGCCCTTCCCGGAATCCAAGGAATATTATACATGTCTGAAATGTCAAGCCAATATCTATGTATCTGAGATCTGATAGAACCTACAACAATGCTTCAAACCACAGCCTCCATAGGTTGTGTTAGCGTTTTATGCAAAAAGGTAACATGACAAAATTTTCGATTTTTTTTTTTTTACATATTTTTAAATCATAACTAGTTACAAGTCTTCTGTGCAAATTTTAACCGCCCAGCTTATTTAGTTTATGAGATATTAGCGTTTAAAAAATGAAAAAAAACTGCATTTTTTAATGCAAAAATTTTATGCAAGAAGGTACATGTACACAATATACGGCAACAAGATTACGCATAAAACAAGTCTAGTGAAGAAACAATCAAAACAATTAAAAAAACTTGCTTATTTCGTCATATTCCTAAAACAATGAATCACAAAAACTTGATTTACTCAAAACAATGATTTTGCTCATGTTACCTTCTCGCATAAAACGATTCGTACTGATTAGCACGTGCTATTTGGAATTGTTTAGTCAAAAGCATTGCGTCATCCCATAAATTTCGTAAGTTTCTGATTCCATTGAGTATTATTTTGTGTGATCGGAGATGGCGACTAAGAGAAAGGCTGAACGCTGCAGAGAATTCCACGAAGAATGGACAATGGACTATTTATTCGCTGAGAAAAACGGGTAGGCAATATGTTTGGTTTGCAATGTTACCGTAAGCTCTCTGAAAAAATACAACATCAAGCGCCACTACCAAACGCATACGAATTTATTCGCAAACATCCGGTAGGCTCAGAACTTCGAAAATCTTGGATAACGAAAGCCTGCGCAGAACTTGAATTGCGTTGAAACATGTTCAGCAGTGGCAACAAACGATTGAAGGATCAAACATCTGCTTCATTCGAGCTCGCTTTGTTGATAGCCAAAAAGAAAAGGCCTATGGTGGAGGGAGAAGAGATTATCAAACCAGCTTTGCATGCTGTGACGAAATATCTGGGTGACAAAGCTAGCACATTTGCAACTGGTATACCGTTGTCTGACAGCACGATGACCAGACGGGTAGAAATGATGTCGGAAGACGTGAGTGAGCTGTTGATACAATCTCAAGAGGATGCTGTCTTCTTTTCGATCGCATTGGATAAGAGTACTGATGCTACAGATACAGCCCAACTAGTCATATTCGAAAGGGTTGTGTATCAAGAATTGAACGTAAAGGAGGAGTTACCCGGTCTCGTCGCTATGGAGGGCCGAATGCGAGGAGCTGATATATTGAACGCGCTTAAAAAATGTGCCGAAAAAATGAACTTTCAGTGAAACAAGTTGACCAGTGTTTGTACTGACGGAGCTCTAGCTATGACCGCATGTAACGTTGAATTTTGCTCTCACTTAGAACAGTTTTTAGGAAGAACACTGCTGAAGTATCACTGCATAATTTATCAGGAATCACTTTGTGGGAAGTCATTGCAGATGAACAACGCCATGTGAGTGGTTGTGAAATGTGTGAATGATATACGAGTTGCAGCTTTGAAAAGAAGAGAATTTCGTAAATTGCTGAACGAGGTAAATGAACAGTACGGGAAACTTCTTCATACAGAAGTGCGTTGGTTTCTCGGGGGAAAGTACTAAGCCCGATTCCTCGTCGCAAGGACCACGTGCATAATTTCTTATGTGAGATGATGCTTTCCGAAAAACGACAGAAGCTAAAACACTCGTCATGGTTGAACGATCTGGCTTTCCTGACAGATATCTCGGGGCATCTGAACACGCTGAACGAACGCATCAAGGAAGGCAACAACTCGTATGTCACCTCAATGATCAAATGAATTCATTCCGACAGAAGCCACAGTTATTTCGTCATCAATTAAGCGAGAGATGCTTTGACAACTTCTCGGCATTGAAAGATAGAATGGCGGAACCGGGCAACAGAGTGGATGAAGATTTTACGTTGACAAGCTTGACGTGATGATTGAAAACTTTGAGCAAAGGTTCGAAGAACCAGACTCAGATAAGGCAAAACACGAAAATCTACTATTCATCAATCCGTTTGCAGTCGATCTTGGCAAAATGGATTTCGGAGTTCAGAAACTGATCGATCTTCAAAATTCAGCGGCGCTCAAAGCACGCTGCGAGAAGTTATCAGTGATGGCCGCAAGGCAGGACTTGGACTTTTGGAAGGCCGTACCAGTCACAGCCTTTCCAGAGTTATGGTCATTCAATACGAAATTTATCTCTCGCTTTGGAACGACGTATCGGTGCGGAATAAGCTTTCTCTGCAGTAAATTTCGTAAAGTCAAAGTACAGAACTAGGTTCACACGTGCACATCTAGAGGCATTGATGAAATTGGCTGTTACTGACTTGCCAAGATTAAAAAATTTGGTGAAGAAAGTGCAACTCTAGGGCTCTCATTAAAAAGTTAAAAATGGAAAGAATAAAACGTTTCTTATTTTTGTTTTTTGTTGATTTTCTCTGTATTTAACTATTTGCGCGCGGCCCGCGACCGCCGGCCCCAAATAAGATCGGCCCACTAAACATAAAGGTTGAAAACCGCTGGTTTTGACTAAAAGCGGTAAGCTTTCCGCTTGGTTTTAGTCTGAACCAAGTTAAAAAGTTTAATTAATTCAACTTTAATCTTTTCCGGCTAAGCATGAAAAATTTCGCACTCAGCGCATCTTTTTACGCTTTCCGTCGCAGGCTTTACTTTTTCCACGTCCGCTTTCCATCGGAACCGATTTCCAGAGGTGGGTATTTCGAGACACATTTTTCAAAATCTCAGTCTTGTAACCCAAAAGTCTCGTCGCGGACTACTGTGTCTCGAATCCAAGTCGAGACATTGCAGCGATGCGGGCAAAGCTCAGAGGTGTTGTAAATACGTCATTATTTTTGGTAAAAATAGATTATTTGTACGTTTTCTTAGTCATTCGGGCGTCACGGCCTTTTTAAATTTACCATTAGTCACAGTAGAATTGAACCACGGCTATAAAAACGCCTAGACACTGTACAAGGTATTCCAAATATTATAAACCTGTTTTTATCAACATTTAAACGTCTTGCATTTCATATTTTTCATACAATTTGGTATCGCGGAAAGCGGTTATATCACGATGCTTTTAATTGTAGCGGATACTGCTATATGACATAAGTTGAATGTGTAAGCATTACGTAATTGACACGATTGCGGTTCAAATCCTACTCGCTTGGTTCTGTTGTGTCCTTGTGGAAAGACTGTTTTTAGCTTTAAATTTCCGTCATATTACAAAATAAAAATTAAAAAATGTATATTAAGCTACAAGAAGGAAGACCAACAAAATCTACCACCTGTGTCATAATGCGTCACGCGAGCCGAACCCAAGCTCACTACCCGACCATGGTTTCGGAGTTTGAACACTTATCAGGGACAATTTGCTTATCCAGGACTTTGCCGCTTCTATCGGTGCAACAATTCATCTGGTAGAAGCTCACAAATTTTTGGTTTTTCTCTTTATATATAGCAGCTCTACAAAAAAACCTGTTTAAGCAGGCTGTCCCTGATAAAAATTTAAAACTCAAAACCATGGTTAAGCAGTAAGCTCGGGTTTGGTATGCGTGTGATGCACAATGCCATAGATGATATTTTTAGTGCTGTCTATCAACAACACGATATATTTCTGGCATCTGATCTTCCGTGTGCGTGATGAGCAATGCCGCTTCAATTAGTGCAGTAATGCACTTGGTATATATTAAAGATTTCAATTGAAAAAAATAAAAAATATAAATAAAAGATTTTAATTGTACAGCGAAATCGTGGCATTTTCCTGAAGCAAATTGGGTAAATTACTTGCAGTAGGTGGTTAGGATCAAGAATTTCACGGTTGGACAAGAAGAATTCTATTTTTAGTTGGAAAAATTCAGCTGGCTTGATGCCTGAAAGAATTAATAACTCGTTTATTGGAGTGGGACGCAGGCATCCAAATGTTTAAGGTGTCACTTAAGACACTATTTATGAGGCAAGCAAGTGCTCTGTAAAGTATTTAGCTGTCAAATAGACCGAATATAGGCAACACCGAGACGTGGGAAGATATTTTTTGCGCAATGCCACAAAGTTGTGACGAAACGTGAGTTCTTCGAGATGGCTACTGATTCTGGTGTCGATGCCTTCTAAAAGTCAAACACCTTTCGGAAAAGAAATCGAGTTTGACTTGCAGTCAACAGCCTCATATCTCCCGTTTCTAAACAACGAGGAGAGTATTGTGACCAGCCTATAAGATTATTTTAACGTACTCCATGCTTTTCGTCGAGAGTGTTAAAATCGGTGCTCTGATTCAACGACCCAAAGGGCACTTGATCGAAAAATAAAAGGGAAAATTTACAACTTTGAATCTGTCCCACTTTTCTCAATTTTTCGTCCCAATAACATAGTGATCTCTAAAAAAAAGGTCTTTTCTTTAAATCTGTCTCTGATTTCTGCAAGTGGTCTGCAAGGGTGCAGCCATGGCACAATTCCCCTAAATAACTAACTACAATGTAAAAGAAATGCAAAAAATGGTAGCAATAGGCATCTAATAAAATATAACCATGAAAAAAATCTACTTGTTGCTCTACTAAAAATGCCTTGCCAGGGAATTTGTTAAAAACCCTGACCTTAACATTGACAAAAATTATATATATTAAAAACAAACTGTCTTTTTACTGATGGCCTCTTTTTTTTATAAATCTAATTTACAGTAAGAAAGAGATTGTTTAATTGCAGAAACATACAAAAGTAAATCTTTTTTTATCAAATGTCGTTTTGACCAAGTATCATTCGATCAACTGTCGTAGCAACCTGATCGAAACAATTAAACTCAATTTTCCATAAAGTCTGGTCAATGAAGCGGTAGCAGCCAAAATCGAGTTGTGTTTTATTTTAAGGCACTGCAGTACAGTTCTATACAGAGTTTCACACTCTGCATACCAATACGGCATACGGTTGTTTTGGTGACCCCGTCTTTTTGCATACTTTCTGATGGCATTAAAAAAGTTCTGGTAAGTCGCTTCCACATCAGGTGAATTCACCAGCAACAAAGTCTTTTCGAATTTGTTAGTTAAAGCAATGTAATCACTCCACTTGACACTGCAAAAACTCTATCGTTTAACTGGCATGCCTGGCACTGGCAAAGCAAAACTTGGTAATGGAAGGCTAATAGGCGAGGGTCGATGTTTAAACTTTCTTGTGATTTATGGCGAAGATTTTTGATGTAGAAAGGAGTTCAAACGTTTTTTTGTATTTATTAAATCAAGGTTGTGGAGTCAAGAGAAATTATTTTTCAACTCTACCAATTTAAAGTTTTCCAATTCTGACTCCACAAGATTTAATAATACGACTCCAACTTCAGCACATGTAAAAAAGGAGTCCGACTTCAGCCTAAAATATGCGGCTATGGCAACTCCGACTCGATAATATGGTTATAAGCAGTCGGATCCAGCAGTCGCATGTTTTAGAGCGGCGTCGGAGTAGCTTACTTTCTGTAGATTTCATAAAGTCGAAGTCGCGAGTAGAAGTCAGTTATTTAGATTCGGTGGAGTTATGAATCGGATTCCTTATTGCATTTGGAGACTTCGATTTACGCTAAATTGTTTTACTTACTTACATTTTATCTCTATATTTATCCCTGACTCGCAGGAACACGACGGAGGCGCTGTACATAGTTATAAGTATTGAGAATGACAAGAGATTACAAGCATCAGCTTTAGACAAGTTCCCACAATTCTTAAAGAATTTCGACATTTTAGGGAGGGCTGAATTCAAATGAAGACTTTCTGTCTATTTATCATTTAACTTTCAAAACCCAGAAGCAATTAAACATATTTTGACGCGCATTATTTTAAACTAAAATCTTTTTTTTAATCTTTGGTTAAATTTTTCAAAACATTACCCTACCGGTTAGAGAGTTGTTAGAAAAACAACTTTTGTTAGGGCTTAACTTAACCGAAACTTAAGTTTAATTTTGCAAATAAGAAGCCAAATTTGGCCGTCAATATAAAGTTTTGCATTTCAAATTAAAGTTCAAAAGGTGACCTATTCAAGTACTCGCCGTATTTTTTTGCTTGCTTGTTTAGATGATAAATAAGACTATAGCTTCCAGCAATTAACCGAAAATTGGATTTGGAGCGACCACAAAAGAATACAAATCCATACCAACTCCAGCAAATGTGAAAACGACTCCGGCTTCAGCATAGTTAAAAAACTACTTCGGTTCCGACTCCAACCAAAAACATGCGACTCCGACTCCGCAATCCTGACTTAAACCAAAACAACTTATGTTAAGTCTCGTCTCGAAGCGCCGTATCTCGACTCCACCTCTGCCGATTTCTACAGCAGCAGCTCCAGCTCTGGCAGGAAACATTGCTTTACTTGGTGGTTAGAATAGCTTCTGTAGTTTGGTTTATTAGTTTAAAGCTTTAAGTAAAGTTAAGGCGCGACTTAATTGATGACGACTTTATGACGAAATTAATTGAGTTGTTGTTTGTAGTGTTTGTTAAATCTTAATAGTTTGTGGAACAACCATTTGTCGATTGAGGATATTTTTCTGGTTACTCTGGTGGTGAAACTATTGTCGTAAAAGTTAGAAGCTGGATTAAAAAATTAAAAGATTTTTGTGGAGACTCAAAAAACTTAATAAAAAATTAACTTTTCCACCCGATTTAGATAAGATTAACTTTCTGAGAGCGTCCGAATTTTAAGCGAAAGCGAAATCGTAAGGATAGATACTGATGGTACTTACATTTGTGGTATCGGAGTCTGCTGTGGAATGAGAAATCTTTTCCTTCCTCTTCAATCGACCACCGGAGCTACGAAATATCCGACAAAATCAAATTAAATGGCAACATTGCTATTTCTTATTTTCCGCGTAAGGCGCAAAAACACAAGGCATAAAACATGTTGAAGAATCAACTTTTCTGGTAACCGTAACAGCAAACGATGCTATGCGTGAGGGAATGAAAGTTAAGTGTATCGGTGGGTAAAGTTTTGAAGGCAAACTAAATAATTCTGAAACTAGCTAGGGCGAATGAACTCAGTCTAAAGATAAATCTTTAAAAACTAAGTTGGAAACGGATAGTTTTAAACATGCTACAAAACTTCAGAAGGGAATTCTAGTGGAATTCGTCATTGAGCTTATAGGTGATTGAGGACTTATACATATCAAGATTATTTGATTTATTTATTAAACAAGAGAACAAACAGACAACAGTGTCTATGAAATTAAAAAATAATTACAAATAACTTGAATAAGAAATTACAAAACAAATCTAAGGCAAAATTTTCTTCCTAATGATCAGTTATCGATCTTCAGCCGAGTCAAACTACAATAACTGCGACGATGTAAAACAGAACAAACAATGTAAAAGCTGCTAAAACTGGGTCCAAAGCATGACATCCCCTCTGCACCTGCGGCCAAACAAGTTTGCTGTTTTCAAAGCACTGGCTCCATTTCTCGCCTGACACTCAGGGGAAGCCCTTTCTCTTTGCACCATCTCTTCAAGCCATCGCTTCCTCTGCTTCGCGCGTTCGGGCACGTATTGGTCATCGCTCTCGAATTGCGTCCATTTTGAACCAACCCCTCTTCGATCGTGAGATTGCTGGTAGCAGGACTGAGTAGCCGATAGAGCGCGGGGGAGGAACGTTGAGGGGCCCTCAATTTCGAAGTCAAAGTTTGATGACGTTTCAAACTTTCTCCAGAAATCGAAAGTTGGTGACGTCATATCACGAGATCGGGGGACTTCGTGAAACTTACTTTCATACAAAAAATTGTCCCCCAAAGTCAACCCAGCATCGAATGACGAGCTCAAGGGCACCTTACTTTGCGATTTGATAAACAGAGGCTTATCAAGCTGAGGCAGAAGATCCACTAAACCGGGCTCCTCATGGGTGGGGATGACATTATGATTTAGCTTGACGTCATGAAGGTCACCGGAAAACTGGTTGCACTGATAAAGTGATAGCGGTGGGGGGAGCAGCGAGGACTGGGGGGGTCGGACAAAAGCAGTTTCTATGGATCGCACGTTTGAAGGGGGGTGAAAATGTGTCACTGCCTGCTTGCTCATGATTCCCCCCAGTTTTACAATCGACTCAAGGTCGTGGTTTTTATTCTCCCCTTCGTTGATATTTTTAAAGTCTGGAACTGATTCAAGTCCCCTCATAAACTTGAAACCGGAGTCATGATTGGAGTTTCTCTGTTCACTCTGATCCTCTCCTCCCAAACAGGGGTCCACTCCCAAACCGACCCGCGGGGTCAAAACAAAACCAGGCCCCTTCGATTCGATATGGCTCGCTGTGGACGAAGCTTTTCCTAGAGGCAAAGAGCAGCAAGGCGATCGGTTGGTCAACTCCAGATTACTTTGTCGGTTGACGATCGTGTTGTCATAATCGTGTCGTGAGCTTGTTGAACCCACGTCCACCCCCACATTGATGTGAGATCTCGTACTAGCATCGCCGCGATCTCTTTTTGCATCGCGATCACGAGAGAACCCACGATCCACCATTTCGAAGCGACCAACGACAGATGGGGTTTGAGCAAACTGGGGGCAATCGACGGTGGGGTCGTCACGCGGATGATTCGCGACAAAGCAAGTGTCATCATCTGCACCCAAATTATCGAACAAGGTTTCCGGAAGTAAACTCTCTAAAGAAAAAGGCTCGTTTTCGAATGAAGTGAACTTTGAACTACAATCTTTTTCTGACGTGGCAGAAACATCAGCTAATAACAACGACTCGGCAGTGGTCACGTGGCTAAAGTCTTTGAGCACACGGGGCACAAGTTGGTCAGGGAGTTTACCGGACTCGCCATCATTTAAAGGTGGGTCAGATGCTAAAAGTAATGGGGAAAAGCAAAGCTCGCTTGCAGAAAATTGGGAGGTAGGAAGGGGAGAGTAGTTTGGACTTGGTAAAGAGGAAAGAGGAGAAAAATTTGGGCTTTTAATCACAGTTGACTGACAATATTTAGTTTGCAGACAATTACAAGACTGCTCGTCATTACGGCAACAATCAACAATATCGCGATTGGGCATGACAAGCTTGGAGGACGATGGTATGGAGGGCTTCATGTGGAGTTTATTGTCACTGTCTAGGAGTTGTGCAGCACTAGCACGATTAACATTTGTCGGTTCGAGTGACATAAAGCCACTCAACTGATGAGATGATCCCAGCAGTGAACTCTGCTCAAATTGATTTAAATCGACGTCAATCTTCACAGCATGATCATCCGTCCCTGGAGCAAGACTCGCATCATCACAATCAGCATCTCTCACCAGCTGAGGCTGAGGAGAACTCCTAGCACAATTAAACCCGAATCCCACGGATCTCCTCGCTCCTATCGACGTGGGTGGATTTAAACGGAAGAGATCGAGGACCGCCAAATCATTCTCAGATTCCTGTCCGGCTGGATCAATAGAAAAGACAGGAAGAAGTTTGTGGATGTCATTAGAAGATATGGTTTTCTTCAACTTCAGTGATTCTTGGCATGGGTAAATACTTTCGCAGCAACAAGCATCTTTAGGCTTGCTTCCACAGAAATTATTTAAGTTACTTGACTGATCCTCCAACTTTTGATAATCTTTTGTCTCAATCAAAAACCTATCTCCCTCGCTTTTGCATAATTTCTTCTCACAAACCTTTTCTTCTGAGAAAGCACGATGATCCTCTGTAACATTCTCTTTAAGCTCGGCTTTCTTAGAATCACTGCTCGCTTCAACCTTGTTGTTAATATCAAACAGAAAAGCATTTGAAATTATGCCCTCTTCATCATCAGTGACAACACATTTGCAGAGGGAAAATTTACACCCCACACAGCAGTTTGTTGCACCAACACTCCAAAATCCGGATGATCGGCTACAATTATTTCCATCAGACTTCAAACGAGAAATTATTTGATTGGTTTGGAAAATTTTACAGGCCATTGGACTGTTAGTTTCATTATTTATTAAATTTGGTGGTTGGTTTTTGATTGTTAGAGCAGTGCAATTTAATGAACTATCGTCTTCCAATGATTCACAATGCTCTTTCAGCAGTTCATCGACATTACGATCATTCCTAAACTCACGAGCAGTAACGCATGCCACAATGCGCTCTATGCAATCTGCAACAACCAACTTCAAATCACTACACAATGATTCATCCTTGCTCCGTCGGGATTCATGATCTTTACAAGGACTCATTTTAATATCGCTTCTCATTACTGGAAGATTCAACTGCCGCTTTTGAGACCTACAAAACGGAAAACAACTGTAACTGCAAGAATGGAAGGAACAAACTAAAGCTGATCTAAAAACTGAAACCAATTCACTGACAAAATTTTGGTAATCTCTCCTGTTTTTTTTAAAAGCTTTCCATAAACTTCAAACAAAACAGAAGCTCATTTCTGTATGATTTTGCAACTATTCTAGAGTAATGCGTTTCTAATTTTACTCGTTAAAATAAAACACCGAATGATTACTTAAATCAATAGTGAATTTATAAAGCAGAGCTCTCATAGCTTACCTTGGTGCAGCAGAGGAGACAATTTTGTCTGGGCTGAGTGTAGATTTATCAAAGTCTAACATTTCTTCATTCAAAAACAAAGGCAAATCAACATCAACCGCTGGTTTGGTGACGAAGGTAGCGGACTGCATAAAAAGTATGAGCTTTAATAAATTCAGTTCAAGAAAAAACAAAAAAGAAAAACAGACAACGCACTAATGAAGATTCTTCTTTTGGGCTATTACCACTTTGACTCAGCATTTGCAACAGCTGGGAAGTATTTCTAACTGGGGATTTTCCAATATTTGAAGATTCAGATGACATAAACTGTGGCAAGCTGAAATATATTGTAAATTTAAAGTTAAAAATTAAAAAGATAAATCCACAAGCCGCATGTGGCCCAAAAAGCTTTTTGGTGCAGCTCACCAAGAAGTTTTTACTCATATGCTAAATCATTTTGAATTATTGCAGTGCCTTTGAACCAACCCAATAATGCGCAGATAACTCGGAATGCAATTATTTTTGTTTCAGTAAGAGGTTCATCGCTTTTTTATTTAGTAAAACAACACATAGAGTCAAAGTGATGATTTATTTGTATGAGGAGCATTCAGAAAGTAATGCAACTGATTTAATTTCTTGCAGCATTCATTTGATTAACATCTGATTCTTTTACAGATTATAGATTTGTAACTAAGGTTTACAGATTTTGTAAAAAAACAAGAGTTTTGAATTACTGCAATCTGCAATTCAAATTTTAAGCAATCCCTCTATGTCTTCTTTGTTAAAAGGTAAAACTGGCATGATTGACACAAAGCAATCTCGGCAGGCAAAGAGTTGTTATTGAATTTCTACTTTCCAAGGGAGAAACAGCTCAGAACATAAGCAGAAGGCTTAAAGCAAGTGTATGGTGACGGTGCAATAGACTACAGCACAGTGATGAGGTGGGTGAAGCAAATCAATAACAGGAACAATCTGCTGAAAGCGATCTTTGCGATAGGCTAAGAAGGGTAGGCCATCTTATTCTGCTCGCAGTTCCGCTCACATTGATTAGGCAGATGCATTGATTAAGGAAAACAGATGCATCACTATTACTGAGCTTGCTGAGTCATTAGAAATAAGTGCAGAGAGTGCTGTAAAGATCATGGGTACCCTGGGGTATTCAAAAGTGTGTGCAAGATGGGTCCCAAGGCAGCTCACAGAGGCTCATAAACAATCCCGCCTAGAAGCTTGTTCTGAACTTCTGGAGTATTGCCATAGTGACAAAACCTTTTTTCAGCAAATAGTGACCAGAGATGAGACTTGGGTTCACCACTTTGAACCAGAGTCAAAGAGAGCATCAATGGAGTGGTGCCATCCCACCTCACCATGCTCGAAGAAGTTCAAATCTGCAGGAAAAGTGATGGTGACTGTGTTCTGGGATAGTGTTGGTGTGATACTGATAGACTTCATGTCCAAAGGAGCAACAATCAATTCAGATCACACCGATACATTAAAAAAGTTGAAAGCAAGAATATGAAGAGTTCTACATGCTTAGGAAATGTCGAAGGTTTTATTGCAACATAACAAAACTAAGCTCACACCAGCCTCAAAACCCATTAGGTCATCAGCTCCTTTGGCTGGACAACAATTTCACTTCCCCCAAATTCGCCAGACCTGGCACTGTCTGACTTCCATTTGTTTGGGCCCCTCAAAGAAAGTTTGAAGGGGGCGACATTTCTCCAGTGATAAAGAGGTCAAAACTATACTGTTAGAAAGTGATTAAAAATGCAGCCTGTAAAATTTTACAATGAAGGAATATGTGCACTTGTTAAAAGGTGGAAAAAGGAGGTTTGGAAAGTGGGAGATTACATTGAGAAGTAACTATGAAATGCTCATGCTATATACTTTCTTGTGATGCATGATTTGTGTTCCTTTAAAACTCAATGTCATGAAAAGAAACCTGGTTGCATTACTCTCTGAATGCCCCTCATATTTAACTAAATTTGTGATTAAAATTCTATTTATCGTGGGAGTTAGTTCGAACTGATTGTTAAAATCAATGTAAACAAAAAAGACAAAAACAAAAAACATCACTTTGACTCTAACATAAAATTTTTGAATTAACTTTTATGACAACTTGAATTCGATATCATTTTGATTACTGCACCAATTGCAGCCTGCAGAAAACTTGCAGATGAATCTTTGGCATGCGACGAGTAAAAGGTTGGATACCTATAATTTAAAGTGTACACTTACTTGACTACAGATGTCTCACTTTGATAATCAGTGCTAATGTTAGACACAGATGACCAAATACTTTGTGAAGATGCGTCAATATTCTGCACATATCAACAAACTTTAAATGAATAATCAAATATTTGAAGCACATTATACTGAAAAAATTTTAAAGGATAAACTGAAGTTTTATTTGAAGCTGTTTTAACGTACACTTTTTTGCAAAGCAAGACTTCTTGGTGGGATGCTTTCGGCAGTGAGCCATTTCGGCAGCTGGAGTAGAAATATGCTTACAATTACAACCAAAACACCATATTTTGTGCTGTTTATCATTTATAGATAAATTCATACTTTGTGGTTTCCACTAACATGTGGTGCAGCTGTTTGAGCTGTAGCCAATTACACGAATTTTTTTTGATGTTATGACGTAACTTTTCACATCTAAAACTGGGCAGTTTTGCAAGTCGCAACTAACAGTTTGAAAATCTTAATTTGTTGCGTCTGACATTAGTCTTTTTCACATGGCACTACTCTGATGAGACAATCCAATATTATTCAAAAGTTACAAGTTAATGGTACTTGTACACATATTTCTACTTCTGGCTGCTGAAATGGCACAACATCAAAAGCATATTGCCACAAAGTTGTGTACCAACTTTTTGGGTCTAAATATGTGTAGTTTTGCAAAATGCATTTAGTTACATAGCGCTCTAACTGGGATTTCACAAAACCCTGGTGTTTACCTTGATCAACAGCATACACCAGTTTCAGTCATTAAATGTTTAACCACTTCCTCATGGAATTTATATGAGCTGGGTGGATTTATACGAACTGGAGCTATTTCCCTAAGTTGGGAAAGGTTTTAATCAACAAATAGAAGGGTTGTAAGCAGTTGCGATTATAGCATCTTCCCAAAAATTGTCATGAAAATTTTGTGGCTACAGCTGCTCTCCATTGTTTTGGCACTAAAATACATGGTGGCTACAGCTGCTCTCCGTAAGAAAGCAGTTAACAACAAATTAGTTTTTAGAATTAAAGGTTTTCAGAATATAGCAAGAGGTAAATAAAAACAGCAAAGCCATCAAGTAGTGTTACAATTTACTGAAATATTGTATTTCAACAGTACTTTGGTACTTGGTAAGAAAACACTAAACCTAAAACAAAACAAAAATCACACTTGTGTTAGAAGTTTACCTGAGCATTAATATCATTGATTGTAGGCTGTTTTGCTGCAATACCATCATTTATATCTATTACTTTTTTTCGAGGCACACAAAATTTGCTCCGAAAAGATTGAGAAAAAACAGATTTCTGTTAATAAAAATTGTTAAGATATAAAAAAAAAAAAGTATAATTTAAGCTTATACCTTGTGAAGATTATTATCAGTTTCAGCACTTGCTTCACTTTGTTTAGAAGAATTGTTTTGAAAAGTAGCAGTCTTAGGGGCACAATCTATAAACTTTTCTTCTTCAACTTGTATTAAGTATCGCTCACTTTCAAGCTCTACACCATTATTCACCTACAATATCAAAAAACAAACAATCAATATAAATAACATTGCTTGCAACACAATAAACAGCAAAATAAATACCAGCAGCATTGCCAAAGAGTTCAGAGAGCAAAAAAAAAAAGTAAATATAATCACTATGATTACAAATCAATTGCTTTTATTACTTGTGCCTTTGGTTTAGAGTAGTTTATGATACCTATGAACAGTCAAGAATGATTCAGTGCTTATTCATAATAACAAAAAAGACTAGAAGTTAAAAAAATAATACCGGTAATTAAAAGTACAATGAAACTACTGACAATTTTTAGTTGATAGCTATGTAAACTAATATGTTGACAGCATGATCAAATGGTTAGAGAACCAAGATTATGATCGACATGGTCTCGGTTTAAAACCTACTAGTGCCATTTGGTTTTGTCTTTGGAAAAGTCACTTAATGACACTTTCTCCTGCTTGGTGATCTTGGCAAGTAGTTCTAAATTTGAGTCATATCTCCTATAAAACTAAAAAAAATACAAATTTCAACCAGACAGCAATAGCTTGGCATCTTCGAAAGCAGGCTCGGGTAATTGCTTGCCCTATGTATTAGTAAGTCTGATGCTTTCCTGCGAGTCAGGAAGATAAATATAGAGATAAAATTAAAATAACTTTTTTTTCCTTAATATCACTACTAAAACCTTTGAAAAAAATATAGTTAGAAAAAATGAAAGAGTTTTAAAAAAAAATCGAAGTACAAAATACAAAGTTTTACAATTAAGCATTTAACTATTGCTATTTTTTTAATACAATTTTAGAAAAGCTTTTATACTTGTTGATTATTAATGTAGACAGTTGATAATTCTTTCCCATTTTCATCTTTTAAATAACCTCGTTTTTCATCATCAGCTAAAGAAAGCATACCATCTTGCCAAACTTTATGCTTTTTTATTTTTTGGTGAGTATATAAAACCTGAAAATTAAAAAAGTTAAGCAATTGAAAATTCATAACATCAATACCAATATAAAACCATTACAAGTAAAAAAATAATATATCTAAGAATCAAGTAAGCATTAAAATGCTTGTTAATATTGAGATTAATGGAATATTTTTTTGTAGAATTGATTCAAAAGTGGTTGGTGTCTTGGACACTTTTGAAGATTTTCCTAAAAAGTGTGGACTTTCTAATTAATCATACTTGAGTAGCAAACTGCAACCCATGAGGTGTATAAAGTTAATTTAAATATTTTTCAACCTAATTAAGAAACTACCATGTCTTGGTAACAAATGGGCAATTGAAATTCTTGCAATTAATTTTTTTATTTTTATTTTATCTCTATATTTATTCTCTTGACTTGTAGGAAAGTAATGGAGGCACCAACAAATAGGGTAAGTAATTACCCCAAACTGCTCCAGAGATGCCACGGTATTGCTGTCTGCTTGAAATTTAATAGAGATATGACTGAAATTCAGAACTTGCCAGAACCACCTAGCAGGGGAAAGTGCCATAAAGTATTTTCCCAGGACACAACAGAATGGCGCAAGTAGGATTTCAATCAAGACCATGTTGAGAGTATGCGACAATTTGGCGGTACCAATTTAACGGGAGACAATTTGGTGGGACAAATTTGTCGGCAAGCCAATTTGGCGGAAAAATAAATAAAAATGATTTACCTTCACTAGCGTTGAAGCGACAGCAAAAAAGTTTTGCTATGTCGCAAAGGCAATCGAAAATGCAATTGTAATTGTGCAGCTGATAAGAGTAAAAATTTTAATTTAAAGTCGTTAAATGTGATAACCCTTTCGGTACTACTGGGGACGTATACGTCCCACTCTTTGGTTGTTCTTGAATAAACGTTTTTTTCTTTTCCAATTGACCCTTTCAAGGCTCCCGAGATATATATGTCTCGCTCGATAGCAAATGCCGTCTTGAAAGGGTTAAATTTAGGGATGTTCCTAGCCGAATAGTTATCTATTTGAATTTACAATAGCTTAATTTCCCTAACCTTAACCCTTTTTATATTTGGCCCAGATGGTAGGTGCTTTCTCGCAGCCTGGGCCGTGAGTAAGTCTGTTCATTGGTGTTAAAGATGACAGACCAAAACCAAACCTACCAAATGGAAGGGTATCCACCCATTCCGATGTTCAGTGTGGGTCTGCTAATCGGCAAACGTCCTTTTCAGGACGGGGCAATGCCTGGATAAAACTGTCCTTTTCAGGGCACATTGGCAACAAGTTTCGAAGACCAGAATAGTATTCTTCAGCTGAACATCGAAGGCCTCACAGCAAGCAAGATGAACGTTCTTCATCATCTCACTCTGCAGTCTGAGGCACTTGTCATCCTACTGCAGGAGACCCAATGCACTGATGCAGAGAAGTTGGTACTTCCAAACTACCAACTAGCTAGGTCTTTAAGCAGGAAGCATGGCCTTGCCACGTTTGTCCACGAGCGACTGAGATACACGCTTTTGGACCAATCTCTACTGATATCGGAGATTGAGTGGTTGTATATGGACATTGATAGTTATAAAATAGTCAACGTCTACAAACCACCGCCAACGCGATTGCGAATCATAAATCTCCCAGTGTTTCCTCACCCCTGTTTTTACGCTGGCGATTTTAATTGTCGTCATGCTGACTGGGGTTACGACGACAACAGTCCGGACGGTGAGTGCTTGGCTGACTGGGCAAGTATTAATTGTCTTGCCCTCCTATATAATGCTAAGGATACTGCCAGTTTTTATTCCGGCTGCTGGAACACTGGCATCAATCCGGATCTAGCTTTTGCTAGCGTAGGTCCAAACAGTCGCTTACCGGATAGACGTGTCCTTGAAAAGTTTCCCAGGTCACAACATCAACCTTCGCTTATTACACCACCAAGGTTTGCTATGGCAGTGCCAAGCATGCCTGTTAAGCAATGGAACTTCCGCAAGGCCAAATGGCTACATTGCTTTGACGAATAAATTCGCAGAGACTTTGTAGCCGCCTGATTCACTTGATGTGGATGCGGTTTACCAGAACTTCTGCAACACCATTAAAAAAGCAACCAAAAAGACTATCTCATGCGGGTATCAAAATAACTATATTCTGTGTTGGGATGCGGAGTGTGAATCCCTCTATAAAACCCTCCTTAAAACCCTCCTGCAGTCTCCTCAGGGAGACGACTCAAGTTTGGCTGCTACAGCTCTGCTTGCCAAGCTTGCCAGGAAGCGGAGGGATCGATGGTCCGAGGCAGTTCAGAGCATTGACTTCTCACACTCTAGTCGAAAAGCGTGGAGTATTTTGAACAACCGTACTGGTAGGTCACGACACTCTCCTCGTCACTGTCCTGTCTCAGCCGATGCTATTGCATCTCAGCTGATTAGAAATACGAGGCTGTTGACCGCAAGTCTTCTCGACTTGTCTCTCAAGAAGTGTCTAACCTTTGGAGGGCCACAACATCAGACTCAGTACATATCTCTGACAATTTTTTCACAGAGAGAATTTACTGAAAGTTTACAACATTTAAAACCAGGTAAAGCTCCGGGATCTGCCCAGAGCTTATACTCCATGCTGGAGCTGCGTTGAAGTCCTGGTTAGTGACTTCCTTTCTTCCTGTTTGCGCCGACTCAAAATTCCCAAGATCTGGAGAGAGCGCTTGTGGTCGCGATCGCAAAACCAACAAAGCCTGTGGGGGACCCAAAGAGTTATCGACCGATATCTCTGCTCTGTTTCCCCTACAAGATCCTCGAGAGACTTATCTACACTCGCGTTGAACCATTAATCGATCCACTGCTCCCTAAAGTGCAGGCTGCGTTCCGACGCGGGAAGTCAACTGTAGATCAAGTTGTACTGCTGAGGCGACTCTTGGGCTCGGGATGGGATGCTGGTGCTAAAACACTACGCATAGCCACTTTATCTGTAGTACTGTGCGCAGCTGAGTACTGTGTGCCAGTCTGGTGTCGCAGTGCTCACACTCGCCTCATCGAGAGTGTCTTGAACGAAGCAAGACAATTTGGCGGAAGACAATTTGGCGGCGCAAATTTGTCGGCAAGCCAATTTATCGGCACGCCAATTTGTCGGCTAACCAATTTGGCGGAAAAATAAATAAAAATAAATAATTTACTTTCACTAGCGTGGAAGCGACAGCAAAAAAGTTTTCTTATGTAACAAAAGCAATTAAAAAGGCAATTGTAAATGTTCAGCTGATAAGAGCGAAAATTTTAATTTAAAGTTGTTAAATGCATTAAATTTAGCGATGTTTCTAGCCCAATATTTATCTATTTAAATTTACAATAGCTTAATTTCGAATATTTAAATTGAAAAAGGTACTTGAATAGTTAAATTTTCGAATCACGGTTGTTCAACAAATATCTTTTACAAAAAAGTACAATAATGTAGCTTACTACAAAGACGACAGGTTTGAAGTTTTACGGGCGTACGAACTTAAGACGTCATAATAAGCATTTTACTATATCTAAACAAATCTATTCTGGTCGGCAAGCATAAACAGTTATATTTTAACTATTTTTTTTTTTAGTTCTGACAGTTTGTATCGTCTATAGGGCTCGTCAGAAAGCAATCAAAATTTTGAAAAGCAAATGCAAAAAGTAAAGCTTAACAAAGCGATAAAAAGTCGGTAAAAGAACTTAAAACAAAAAGGAAATTACGGCAATTACGGCAGTGATTAAAAAGTTAAAGCGGTTACAATTTGTTTAAATGAAATTTTAATGCGTGAAGCTTTTTTACGTTGCTTACGCTAATGTTTTCAAAGTTGAATTTATTATGGCTAATATCATGATTAATGATTCTAGGATTGTGAATAAAGATAAACGGCGAAATTCGGCGGGATAAATGTGTATTTAATCTTTTCATAATATAACTGAACAAAATTATTGTTGTGCCAATTTAAAGTCGCCATGCTTATTTGTTACCTACGTGCTGACCATAAACGCCATCTTTTCTGATGTCACAAAATTCACACGCTTGCGAAAACTTAGAACAATTCCGTTGCATTAATCGCAGCTGTGCAATTAACGACTTTTAAAAAACACTCTGATTACCGGTATGAGAAAATGTTTAACAATACAACGGGAACAAGTCTAAACAAAAGATACATCAGGTTTGTGCAATAGAATAATAGAACGAATAAAAATCTTTAATTTTTTTAAAAGCATTTTTAGGGCGCTCTGTTTGTTCCAATAAATTTGTTCGTTATTTGGAAACTTTAGCGTAAGCAAAGGAAAAAAAATTTACACATAGAAATTTAATCAAACACGATTTGTAACGGCCATATTACTCTTCTGTAAGCTTTGCTATTCGGCTTGATCTAATCTTCTGTCTTGATTCTTGACAATTTTAATCACTGCCGTAATTGTCGTAATTTCCTTTTTGTTAAGTTCTTTTGCCGACTTTTTATCGCTTTGTTAAGCTTTACTTTTGGTATTTGTTTTTCAAATTTTTGATTGCTTTCTGACGAGCCCTATAGACGATACAAACTGTTATAACTAAAAAAAAAAAAAATAGTTAAAATAAAACATTTATGCCGACCAGAATAGATTTGCTTAGATATAGTAAAATGCTTATTATGACGTCTTAAGTTCGTACGCCTGTAAAACTTCAAACCTATCGTTTTTGTAGTAAGCTACATTATTGTACTTTTTGTAAAAGAAATATGTTAAACGACCGTGATTTGAAAATGTAACTATTCAAGTACCATTTTTAATTTAAATATTCGAAATTAAGCTATTGTAAATTCAAATAGATAAATATCCGGCCAGAAACATCCTTAAATTTAACGCATTCAACGACTTTAAATTAAAATTTTCACTCTTATCAGCTGCACAATTACAATTGCCTTTTCGATTGCCTTTGTGACATAGCAAACTTTTTTGCTGTCGCTTCAACGCTAGTGAAGGTAAATCATTTTTCTTTATTTTCGCGCCAAATTGTCCTGCTTCTCATGTTGATCACAATCATGGTGCTCTAACCACTCGACACAAAATAAAATGATTTTTGCAGTTAGTGATGTAACAGTTACAGCATATCTGGCCAGTGGTGGATATTCCAATTTAGGGGCCCAAGGCAAGAATTTTCAAAAATTGATGTAGTCTGAGAAAAAAAAGAGGTCTGATCTGGGCTTGCATATTTTTCTCCCAAAATCAAAGTGTTCTCTAAAAAAAAAAAAAGTCTTCACTTCAATTTCATCTCCAATTTCTCTATTTTTCTCCCAAAATCAAGGTGTTCTCTAAAAAAAAAAAAAAAGGTCTTCACTCCAAATCGTCCTCTGAGCAAACATCTGCAGCGAATCCAAAACTGCATATGCTGTTTTCGAGGGGGCCCCCAAAAAAAGGGGGGCCTGAGGCAACTGCCTCATTTGCCTCACCCAATATCCACCACTGTATCTGGCATTGTTACATGTAACAAAATTTGGCTTATTTGACATTCATACAGATATATACGCGTATATACAAGACAAACCAGTTGCAATGCACAGTACAGTATTAAAATTGCTAGTAATGCAATAAAATTTAAAAGTTTTGAAATAACTCTATAATTTAGAAAACCTTATTTTTAGGGTTTACATAATTTTCCTCCAAAACTATGCAATAAAGTTTTTATTATGTTCAGGTTTTAAATATTTAGTGAGTTTGGATCTCATAACAATTCCAGTTGGACAAGATTGGGAAAAACTTACACACAAAAAAAAATTCAGTAATATATAGCGATAAGTTTTATATATTAAATTATATATAAATTATTAAAAAGTTTATATATAATAACAAGATAATAAGAATTAGCTGATATATTGATGACATAACCACTGGGCCCACTGGGGTAAAAGAATTAAATAAAATGAATGTTTATCTATATTAGATAAATTTTAAATTGAAATTTGAATTAAATCATGCAAATTAATATCAGTTAAAGCTTAAAATTTCAAATCTTAAAAATTGGCTTAATTAAAGCAACCAAAACTTTATCGCAATCCTAATAATCTTACTTTGAATTTTCTTTTCATAGTCAAATATTTTTTCAAATATTCAATAAGTAGCAGGTTTCTGCAATTGAGATCTTTTTCTTTTAAGCAAAATCAATGTAAAACAAAATTTTTCATCATAGATTATCTTGAAAATCTCACTCAAACCACAAAATCATTGTTTTAACAAAAGCTAAAAATTATATATGAATATCCAAATTTTTTAAACATATTTTCTATGCATACAATATTTCTTAAATTAAAATAAAAAGCACATTAAAAAAATGGATCTTTTCAAAAAGTCACCATAACCGATATTTGTTTACAAAACTAACCCAGAATCTCCCTTTTGTTTATTATTGCTTTTTGAAGAAATCTTTTTCTCCTTGGTTTATTTTTTTATTCTCTACTGGTGCTGTAAAGGGATTCCAGGTTAGTTTCACCAAAAAAAATTGCTTATGTTGACTTCTTGAAGAGACCCAAAAACTTTTTATAGCATTCAAGCTTAAAACAATATAACTGTTATATTGTTGCAACAAAAGCAATAAGTTTACAGATACTTTATATAAAATAATGTTTTAATGGTAGTGTAGCATGGCCAAGTATATAGCAGCATCAAATTATTGGGAAATGCAATTAAAACTTATGGCACTTTCTTTTTTTTTGGTGATTTAGGCAACATTAAATTTCAGTCATATTATTAAAAAAACTAAAAAGCAAATAAAAATTTTGACTAAAACAGTAAAAATCCACACATAAAATGTGCCCCCTGATGCAAAAAATTCTACTTTTATTTTTTGGATGTTTAAAGCACACCCTAAGCATGATGAGCCATGATCGTGGGCCATTGTGCTCAGTAAGCAAATTTTAAATTGAACCACATTCATGGCCTAATGTATTCAGTATTAAAGCCATAATTGTAGCCCAACATACCAAGTACATTAAACAGTAATATTTTAACATTTTCAAAGCAAGCATAAGTAATCGCTTAATATTGGCCAAAGTTCTAATGCCTTGGATATTATCCTGGAGGTCATGAGGATAAACAGATAAGAGAGATCTTTTTATTTGCATCAAATCTTTTCAAGATATATATATATATATATATAGCAGTTAAAACAAACACAATGATTTTTACATACTGAAATTAGACAAATGGTTAATAATGGTAAGCAAATTATATTAAACCAAATGCACTATAAAGATATGATGCAGGGATAAGAAGGAACAAAAAATCATTTAATCACTACCCTGAGCTTATTTTGAAACTTTCACAACACACAATTTAATATATTAGTTAATTAAGTTTTTTCTGAATAAAATTGATTATTAAGCATAAAACAGAACAACACAACACATATTATATCATAACTATAAATCTACCTTACAGAAACAATGAAAAAAACAAAAACAAAAAAGCACAAAAAAACAAAGGGCAATAAGATAAAATTACATCACAGAACAGATCTTATTTATTTTATATACAATGCTATGGTGCCCATGTCAACACCCAGGCACTCTAACAAGTGAGGAGAGACAAGATATACAGCAAGAAAATGTAACAAAATATGCTTAAAACAATTATACATACTTGTAAATGAAAAGCAATAGGAAAACAAAACAAAACAGGCCAAATAATAATTATAATAAAAACACACACACAAAAAAATGCACATATTAACAAAGAAAAAAAAAAAAATAATAATAAATACATAAAATGATAAGTAGCTATTCAATCATTTGTAAACACTAGGGAAGAAATCTGGTGAAGGTTAAACTTTTTTAATTTGCATTTAAACTGGGTGATACTGGTAGCATTTATAATACTTTCAGGCAGATTGTTCCAAATTTTGTAAGCTCTATGAATGAAAAAGTTATTATATGGAACAGTGTGGGGTCTAGTTTTAGGTCTAATATGATGAGTATGTCTACGCAAGTTATAACAGTTGTCATTTTTTATAAAATAGTCATTAAAATCCAAATCAATCATATTATAATACATTTTATACAAAAAAACCATATCAAATTCAAATCGTCGATATTCCAATGATTTAAGATTAAGCATATACAATCGATTAGAGTAAGATAAACGTAAGTTACAGTGCTTGCAAATCATTCTAGTAAACTGTTTTTGTACTGATTCAATTTTAATTATATCTTTTTTTAGGTAAGGAGACCAGATCACACTATTATACTCCAAAATGGGTCTAACATAAGTAGTATATGGTTTAAGCAGTATCCAAACATTATTACTGCTGAAAGAGTGTAGGATTTGATAAGCTCTGGCTGAGGCTTTAGCAGTGATACTAGAAATGTGACTATGCCATTTGAGATCACTAGAAATATAAATGCCTAGGTCACAAATAGTAGAACAAGTAGAAATATTTTTATTACATAATACATATGTATTATTGGTATCATGAGTTTGGTGAATAGGTAAATGTTTACATTTTTCCGGAGCAAGTTGAAGTTGGAGATTGTTCATGCATGACTGAATGCTGTTCAAACTGGTTTGTAAGTCAGTAGAATCAACGCTAAAAACTTTAGTGTCATCAGCATAAAGATAGATGCCACTATTGGAATGGTGTGGATGACAAAATTTTATTAAATGGTTAATATAAACAATGAACAAAATAGGTCTTAACACATTGCCTTGTGGGACACCACTACTGGTGGGTAAATATGAAGATAAAACATTATTAACACAGACACATTGTTTCCTATTACAAATGAAAGTTTGTATCCAGTTTAAAACATTATTCAGTATTCCATAAGATTTTAAGACATCTAGTAATTCTTTGTGTGAAACAGTGTCAAAGGCTTTAGATATGTCTGTATAGACAATATCTACATTAATACCTTGATCAAGATTAGTAAACCAGTGATTAAGGGTTGTTAGTAGCTGTGAACAAGTAGATTGATTTGGTATGAAGCCAAATTGATATTCTGACAGGATATTTGAAGTTAGCAGATGATCCATTACCTTATTGGCAATAATGTTTTCTAAAATCCTACACATTACAAAGATAAGAGAAATAGGTCTGTAGTTAGATGGAGAGTCATGGGAACCTTTTTTATAAATGAGTGTTATGATAGCTTTTTTCCATTGGCTGGGTATACTACCTGTAGATAAAGTGAGATTAAAAAGATGAGCCAATATAGGTAGTATGGAGGAAGCAATTTCTTTAAGAAAGTATGCAGGGATGTTATCTGGAGTTCTAGATAATGATCCTTTCAGATTGTTAACAGATTTGACAATATCTTCTGGGGCAACTTCGATATCTGCCATAGGAGGTAGCTGATATGTGGAAAAGCTGGCTAAGTTTACTTTAATATTGTTGTCAACAGTAAAAACTTTATGAAAAACATCATTAAGCATATCAGCTTTATCTTTATCAGAAGATGCTATGTTTGAGTCTGCAGTTTTGAGGGTAGGTATGCTATATCTAGTTTTTATTTTTCTATTAACATACCCATAAAATCTTGCTGGGTTACTATTGTTACACAAAAAAAGTTCAATTTGATCATACCATTGTTTCATGCAATCATCATATTGCTTACATTTGGCTTTATATTTAGATTTCAACTAGACGTCACTTTTACATTTACGATAAAGCTTAATTTTTTCTTTTAAGATACAAGACAGCTGTGAATTTTTTTTGGGTTTGTAGGTGATAGCTTGATATGAAACATAGATATCTATTATTGACTTCAGATAATCAATAATATTATTATAAAGAACTTGAACATCATCTTTACTTGAATGAATAATTTTTGTCCAATTAGTTCAGGTAAGTACTTGGTGAATGACATCATAGTCAGCTTTTTTAAAGCAGTGGCGAAACGTTTTGGAGATTGAAAACCTAGATTCCCACTGCAGTGAAAAATGAATCGATGAGTGGTCACAAGAGGTACTAAGAGGCATTCCTACATAATAATTTATCAAATATTTTTGCCCAAATAAATTACAAAGTAGCAAATCAAGAATGTGTCCATCACAATGAGTGGGCTCAGTAATTAATTGATCTAGGGAGTTGTATGTAACAAAGTCTAAGAAAGTCTGGTGAGATGGTCCATTGTTTGTAGAAGGTATTGGCCAATTAATATTAGGTAAATTAAAATCCCCAACAATATAAGCAGGGGAAGAACCTGCAGTGCAGTTATCAATAACTTTACACAACTTCTCAACATTTTCAGCAGAACCAGCAACTCTGGGTGACAGATAACAACAAATTAATCTAAATTGCAAATTGAATTTCTTCAGCAAGACATCAACTGCAATTAATTCAGCACAATCAATGGTTATTGCTGGGCTGTATTGACTAATAATTAAGTTGTTTTTATACAGGATCATAACTCCTCTACCTCTTGCAATAGTGCGATCACAATGTAAAGTATGATAACCTGGGGGGCAAATCAAAGAATTTAAAACAGTTGAATTTAACCAAGTTTCACTGATTAAGAGAATATTAATGGAAGGATTTACATAAAGTAGATAGTCAAGCAAAATATTCTTTTTGTTCAAAATTGATCTAGCATTAAAATATGTTATCTTCAAGCAATCTGATTTACTAGAACAAGGAAGCCCAGAAGTCCTGGGCTTTGGATGGTAAGGGATGATAACTTTGATCAGACAGCAAAGATCTAGCAATAATTTTGTTACCACGAATAACTAAATTTTGTTCACCATTATTTTTCCTGAACTTAAATTCTGCAATTAACTTTTTCCGTTCTTGTCGTTCTTTTACTGTTTTGTCCCATGTTACATAAATTGGGTGACTCATTCCATTTTTAAAATACTTCAAATTTTTGATATACTCAAATACTTCAGATTTGATTATATCCCATTTTAATTTTTCTGAGCGAAGTTTAACTAATAGGGGCCTCAATGTATCATCTTTTTTTCTTTCAAGATGGTAAATATTTAAAACCGCATCAGGTTCAAGCATAATTTTGTTGGATATTAATTCCTTAAATTTTAGGCAATCTTCTTTGATTTGATCTTCAGGGAGGTCAGCAGTACTTTCTGGGAGATTGAAAAGAATTAGGTTATTTAATCTTTTCTTGCAATCTGCTGCTTCTTTTATATTAACAGAGCTATCAATTAATGAGGAAGTTTGGTCAAATTTTTGGCTTAAATTTGACATTGAACTTACAATCTTGGATGTACTCCTCTCATGTACATTTTCTTGTTGCTTAATTATTTCATTGCTTCATCTGCTGACCTTCAAATTCACTTAAAGTTTTTTTACTAATGTAGGTAATGTCTTTTTTAGTTTCTCATTCACCTGTTCAGCAATACTTTTAGCATTACTAGGAGCGTGACAGGAACAACATAGCCATTTTAAACCTTGTATATTCATCTTGAGACAGGAATTCAGAGTGTTATATTGATCTGTTGACATGTTAATACATTTTGCATGATACCACTTCGAGCATTCATCACATGCAATAGCTTTGTCAGTTTGCTTGCAAAGTTTTAGACATACACATTTGGAATCAAACATAATTACTTATTAGATCTTATTCAAATAGATTACTCAAATTACAATAAAAATTTTTTAATAAATACACCTTATTCAAATAGAATAAATATCTTAGCATAAATTAGATTGAAATAAAAGCAAATATAAAACAACATAACAAATTTTAGTAAGCAATTATGGATCAAGAGGTGCGTAAAAACAATGCAAAAACATATTTCTTAAAGTTATAGCTTAAAGCATTAAAGTAGTTTTACAGTACAGCTAGTTCATCTTGTGTTAATATTAAAAAAATATATGGGTAAAATTTGAATGTTGTTTAAATTTCACATGTATCTATAGCAGGTATTTGTACAATAATTTACTAAATAATTTAATTCTTTTTTCAGTTCTTAACAATATTTGGCAGCTTGTTTCACATTTTCATACAATTTACTGTATTACTATTTGATGATTTACAAGCCAAAAAATGTAAAATACAGATGTTTTTCTTAATTGATTGCCATGTGTTATAAGTATAAATTTCATTTAGTAGCAAAATTCTATCTTTAAACTCACTGTCATTGTATAATCGAAACATGAGTTTCATTGCAGAATATTGCTGCAATTCATTTATCTTTAATAATTTACGAGGGTCAGTCAAAAAGTAATGAGCCCTGTTAACTTTAACTGCTTTAACCTTCATATTTTTTCTAGAAATTTTAAGGGTGTTTAGTAAATTTACTGCTTTAAAGATAAATTGTAAAAAAAAATTGTTTCAATGTGTCCACTTTTGGTATTGTGTTTTGGAAATGACATCATCACTGGATGTTTGTCAGAAGCAGAGAGCTGTGATTGAATTTCTTGTTTCGGAAGGGGAGCCACCAAAACAAATTTTTGAAAGATTGGTAAATGTTTATGGAGATGCTTCATTAGCCTACAGCACTGTGAAAAAGTGGGTATCCAGGATTAAACACGAAGAAGATGATCCAAGTTTGAGTAGCCTCCAGGACAGACCAAGAAGTGGAAGACCATCTTCTGCAGTCAATCCTGGAAACAATGATAAGGTTGAGAAATTGATTAGAGATGATCGCAGAATCACTATTGATGACATTGCTGAACGTGTTGGAGTTAGCCATGGAAGTGCTGTGAATATTGTTAATGAGCTAGGCTTTGCAAAGGTTTGCGCCAGATGGGTTCCGAGGCAACTTTTGGATTTTCACAAGCAAGCCCGTTTTGAAGCTTGTTTGGAGCTTATTGAGTGTCACAGAAGTGACAAAACTTTTCTCAGCCGTATAGTGACAGGAGATAAAACCTGGGTTCATCACTATGAACCTCTGTCAAAAAGATCATCCATGGAATGGCGTCACCCCACGTCCCCAAAAGCCAAGAAATTCAAAAGTCAACGTTCAGCTGGAAAAATTATGGCGACTGTGTTTTGGGACATTGAAGGAGTGATATTGGTAGATTTTATGCCTAAAGGTACTACCATCAACTCAGATGCTTACATTGACACTTTACGCAAACTGAAAGCGAAACTGAGAAGAGTACGACCTCACCTGGACATGTCTAAGGTCTTGCTGCAACACGATAACGCCAAGCCCCATACCAGTCTCAAAACTCGTGAAGTGATTGCTTCTTTTGGATGGACGACGGTAACCCATCCCCCATACTCACCCGACCTGGCACCATCTGACTATCATCTTTTTGGACCATTGAAAGAAGGAGTTAGGGGGCAGCACTTCACTAGTGATCAAGAAGTCAAGCACGCTGTAAGAAACTGGTTAAAAATGTAGCCTGCTGACTTTTACAAGGCTGGCATAGTGTCCCTTGTTCATCGATGGACAGTTGGAATTGAAAAGTGCGGAGATTACATTGAAAAGTAGAACTGAGATCTCCTATCCCTGGGCTTTCTTTTGATGTATGACTTTTGATTTTATTGCAACAAATATGGCCAGGAGAGACTTGGGCTCATTATTTTTTGACTGACCCTCGTAGAAAATGCAAACAACTTATTTAATCTTGTTCTATATGGTTGCATAGTAATGTATCATAGTATGTAACTCTATTATGCATTTTATTAAGGTTCTTAAATGCTGATTGGTTTGCATTTCCACATAGAACTATACCACATTGCAATCTGCTTTTTATAAGTGCATGATACATAAGCTTTAAGCCATTAATGGACAAGTATTTCTTAAAAATGATACAGCATTCTCACAGATTTAAATAAATAAACTCCCAGAAATTTAACTTTGTGCTTTTGGGAAATTTGACTGTTATTTGTATGAATGTTTATCATGTAATTGACAGTTTTCTTTTCAGCAAACATTATAGTGCTTGATTTTTAGTGTTTAAAGTAAGGTTGTTTTAACTTGTTAAGTGCAGAATTAAATTTTCGTTATCGGAGTTACAGTGCATAATTAATTTTGCATCTCGCTGTTTTTCTCGTCTTGATTGATTATAATTGCTGCTTGTGCAAAAATATAGCAGTGCGAGAAGCGAAATAATTCACGCTGTGAAAAGCTGCAACAATCAAGATGTATATATCCGTCATGCGCACTGAGAGAGCGTTTGGCCTTGACGTATATATACGTCATGCACACTTAACGGGTTAAGCAAGTAATTTTCAATTTTTAAAAGTTTTATATTGACCAATTTTTCTAATAAAGTAGATTCATTACCTGAAGCAAAAAGTGTTGTATTATCATCAAAAAAAAAGAGCTTTCAAGTTTGAAGTGTTTGGAAGATGATCTATAAATAAAAGAAATAAAATAAGGCCAAGGGCACTACTTTGTGAAATGCCATGATTTATTAAATTTTTAACTGATTTGGTTCAATTTATACATGTAAATTGATATCTGTTTGCTAGATACGAAGAAATTAAATCAAAAGGTAGCCCCCCTCATACTCCGTGAAATCAATTTTTGTTTTAAAACAGTGTGGTCTACTGTATTGAAAGCTTTTTTTAATCAAGAAAAATCCTACAAGTAATTTTATTGTTGACCTGCTCATAACCTCACTGTTTGTGTTTTGAGTGTTTGTTCTTTTGCTTACCATCTGCATAAAATTCACCATTATGTGTTTTGCTTCAGCTTCAGCATTTTGTATTCATTACTTAAACAGATGTTAATGTATGATATGTTGTGAACAATATCAAGAATATAAATGACTCAATTATTATTACTATAATGCAGGTAATTTTCTAATTCAATAAATGCATTGCTAGTGCATCTGTTTTCCTGAAAACCACATTGATATTCTGATATGATTTTGTACTTACTAATAATATCAGTTAAATTACATTTAAAAATTTTCTCAAAACTTTTTAAAAAGTGGGATGAAAAGCACAATGATATTTTATACCAATATATATATGATGTTTGATCTCAGTCATGTTTAAATGTTTTAAGCAAGGCAATGAACAACAATTATTCATTGATTGAACATGGCTTGATGAAAAGTTTAGTTAACACCACAAGTCAGACAGAAGATTTTGTATCACATAACAAATTTGACTTAAGAAAAAAATTGACAAAAAAAGATCAGAGCATAGTCATCTATCCTTGTTGACTGTTAAGCATCAATTTTTTATTCATTTTCAACTCCATTCATCTTCCTAGCCCACAGGAAAGCATCAGAGACATTGTACTTATGGATACAATGAAGAAATTACCCCCCAATATATTGCTTTCTGATTTAAATTTTTTAATTTTTAAAGATACAGATTTATGTATTACTGAATTAAACTGCTTGATAAGACCACCAAGAAGAGGTAAGCGTATAAACTGTCTTTCCTAAAGACCCAACAGAATGGTGCGAGTAAGTTTCGAATTGCGTTTGTGTCAATCATACGTTTGCCATCAATACGGTGCCTCTGACAATTCAGCCGACACGCAACAATACGCCGCAACAATCGTTTCTTTCTACTCAATAACAATTATCTCTATCAATACAGTAAGCTTTACATAAACCCAAAACTTTTTTATAAAAAAACAAAAAAAACCCGACAGGAAACCTAGAGCAATATCATTGCAACTGTGAAAGTGCAATGGGATAAACCAAAATGGTTGGTAAAGATATACATAAAATACAATACAATCTAAAACCGTAATAAATTTTAAATTTTAGCTGAAACAAGCAATTTAGATCAAAGAAACAAGCTTGTTTGCAACAAAGTTACTTCAAAATAGGATTTTGTAGCAACTCTAGTTTGCAATTGCCAAAAAATCAAACTGCCAGTAAATACATGGCTGGAAAACTACAATTCGAAACTCCCGGTTTCCCCAGTGTTATCAATCGTATTTTTTTAAATTTTAATGTTGGACAAATTTTAGTATCAGTATCAGTATCTTTTATTTCTGCTCCGCCACAATAAAAACAGAAAAAAATAAACAAACATATAGGACTATAGCAGAAGAAGAAAAAGGAAAAAGTAACAAAACGTTAAACGTATAGTTTAGTAGTTTAGTAGTGATTTATATAATTTAGTTTAGTAGTGAAATTTTCTTTATTATAATAATAAACAATTTTCTATCCCGCTCAGGCAAATATTTACTTCAAAGAAGTGGTTGCATCAGAGCGGTAGTGGAATTATAGATAAAATTTAGTTTAGTAGTGAAGTTTTCTTTATTTCTGCTTCTCCACATGATCAAAATACAACAAAATATTAAAAAGTTTGTGTCTTGCTATATTGCTTCTGTGTCATACAATGATATTGCTTGTATTTTATCTAATCCTTCCCTGTTGCTCAAACTGCTTGACTTTAAAATATTTTCAAGTTTTAAGAAATCTGACAAAATATAATATTGCAAAATGAACAAAGAGTTAATTTTATGCACAGCTTTTGTGGTAGAATTTTTTAAAAAGTTGACTTAAATTGAATAGTTTTCATTTTTTTATCAACTGTAGAAATACTCAAGCGTTTTTTCTATACTTAAGTAGTCGTACTTGCATATTTTTGACAGTCACTTTTTTTATGGTTTTTACTGTTTGGTTGTGTTTGTCATGTTATCAGTTGCTTTTACGTCAAAATATAAAGATAAATTTCTCTAAAATTTGATTTTAGTGAGTTACTTTGTAGCGTTTACTTACTAAACACACTGTCTGACTTCGCGATACATGACCCGTTTCTAACAATGCACTTTTAATAATGAAAGCTCGAACAAAGACCGCGCGTACATTAGCGAAAATCATTGTAAGCGTTTTCACGCATGCTTGCGCACCGACGTCTCTCGTCACATGAGTCTTTCGCGCGCGCCAGCTGATTGGTCGCCACATGGCTCCCCCCCAGCGTTGTTGTACGACTGTTGTATACCAGCGATATAGTCTTTGACAATGTGTGGCGGTCGTCGAACTGATCGTCCACTGCGTGTAGTTGTGATGCCTGGAGATTTATTAGGGAGTGGCGACGAAGAGGAAGGCGTCGAAATGTCTTCTTCTTGGTTGTTGAGTTGTGGTGGATATCTCCCTGTGGCCAGGTATGCTGTTTTGAGACGGTCAACGGAAATGTTTTCTGTTCGTCCATTTACGTCGAGGGTGAAAAATTTCCCAGATGTGGAGATAATTCTGTATGGTCCTTCATAAGGTCGTTGCAGGGGTGTCTTGTGTTTATCGATTCGTACGTAAACGAAACCTGTATGGCCAAGAGAGGGTGGATAATAGGATGTAAGAGATGAGTGGTGTGTCGGGGGTGGTGGAAGAGTTTCATGCATCGATTTTTGCAGGTCGCGAAGAAATGTGGTTGAAGGTAGTAGAGAAAGGGGTGGGGTGGGGTCAATGAATTCGCCGGGGATGCGTAGAATAGATCCGTACACTAATTCGGCGGGAGAACATCCCGGTTCTTCACGCCAAGTTGTTCGTAAGCCAAGGAGTGTGAAAGGTAGGTGTTCCATCCAATGTGGAGATGTAGTGCGGGCTTTGAGGGAATCTTTGAGTTGTCGATGCAAGCGTTCTACCATGCCATTAGCTTGTGGATGGTAAGCTGTGGTGTGTTGTTGTTTAATGCCTAACATTTTATTTAAGTTTGACCATAAAGATGAAGTAAATTGTGGACCTCGGTCTGATGTGATATCTGCCGGTACTCCAAACCGGGAGATCCATCCTCGTATGAGAGCATTTGTGCAGGGGAATGGCTTCGGGCCATCGGGTAAATCGGTCGATAATGGTGAAGAGGTATGTCATTCCTTCGCTCGGAGGAAGTGGACCGACTAAATCTACGTGGATGCTGTGAAAGCGCCCTGTTGGTTGAGACCTATGAGAGAGTGGGGCTCGGATGTGGCGATGCACTTTTGGCTGCTTGGCAACTCTGGCATTCTCGGCACCATCTGCGAATGTCTCGTTTAAGGCCGTGCCATACATAGCGGTCTGCAATTGCCCGTTGAGTGGGGCGTGGTCCGGCGTGAGCTAAAGAGTGTATAGCTTGGAAAACTCTGTAGGTCCATTCCTTTGGAAGCACAGGACGAGGTTTCCCAAGTGACATGTCGCAAAGGAGGGAGACGTCGGTGAATGATATATCTTGAAGCAAAAGGTTGGTTATTGAGGTTCGATACGCTGCAATTTCTTGTGAAACTGCTTGGTCGTTTGCTAGTTGTCGAAAGTCAATGGGAGGCTCTGTGATAGTGTTGATTCTTGAGAGTGTATCGGCTACCACGTTAAATTTTCCTTTCACATGTCGTATGTCAGAGGTGAACTCGGCTATAAACGACAGGTGGCGGGATTGACGGGGCGAGCGGTCAGCATTGTTGGACAATGCGAATGTTAATGGCTTGTGGTCGGTGTACAAGGTAAAGGGCTTGCCTTCTGCAAAATGTCGAAAGTGGCGTACAGCCTGGTACGCTGCCAGTAGTTCTCTGTCGAAGGTACTGTATTTCTTTTCTGCAAACGACAATTTTTGGGAAAAGAAAGCGATGGGTACCCAGTAACCATTGTGCAATTGGTCAAGTTGTGCTCCAATGGCCAAGTCAGATGCATCTACAGTTATGCTGGTAGGTGCGTTTGCCTTAGGATGGTGTAGTAAAGTAGCATGTGCCAGCACTGCCTTGGCGTTTTCGAAGGCCTTCTGACATTCTGTAGTCCACGTAAGTTCTTTGCGTCGGCCAGACGATGTGGCATGCAGAGGCGCAAGCTGCGAGGCGATTGTGGGGAGGAAACGGTGGTAGAAATTTATCATGCCCAAGAAACGTTGAAAAGAAGAACGAGAATCTGGCGTGGGAAAATTGCGGATAACCTCAATGCGGCTCGGGAGAGGTCTAACACCTTCGACTGTGATAAGATGTCCTAAATATTCGAGTTCTTGAACGCCAAAAATACATTTGGATTTTTGAATTATTAATCCGTTTGAGGACAACAGTGTAAAAATCTGTCTAAGGTGATTGTAATGTTCCACCGGTGATTTACTAGCAGCCAAAATATCATCTAGGTAGACGAAAACAAAATCTAAGTGTTGGAAAATGCTGTCCATGAGTCGTTGAAAGGTTTGTGCTGCGTTTTTTAACCCGAAAGGCATCCGAAGAAATTCCCAGAGGCCAAAACTGGTGGCGATTGCGGTCTTGGCAATTGAATCTTCGGCCATAGGAATTTGGTGATAACCACGAATGAGGTCTATTTTGGAAAAAATCTTTGCTCTAGCCAGTCGTGTGTTGAAATCGTGAATATGGGTTAGTGGATAACGATCGTCGATGGTAATTTGGTTAAGGCGGCGATAATCGCCGCACGGTCTCCATCCCCCAGAGGGTTTAGGCACCATGTGTAGGGGGGTGGACCAAGGTGAATTGGAAGGGCGAATTATGCCTGCCCGCTCTAATTGTTGGAATTCGGCTTGGGCTAGAGCTAGTTTTGGGGCAGTTAAACGCCGAGGTCGTGAATGAACTGGTGGGCCGCTGGTGACAATATGGTGTTCTACACCGTGTTTACTTACCTGGTTTTGTAGACTGGGGGCTAAAATTTGTGGAAATTGTAGCAATAGTTGATTAAAGCGGCTAGTTGTGCTAAAAAAAATGCTCGCCGAAGGATGTCGGCGTCATTGTTGAGGGACTCGAGATAGCGTAAAAATGCGGAGGGCTTCTTTGTCCCCAAGCCCTGAAATATTAAGTAGCTCAGCGTCTTTTTGTAGTTGAGATTTACCAAACGCGTTGAGTAAAGCTGTTTTTAAAGCATTACATTTTCCTTGCTCCGGTGGGTTTAGAAGAACTGCTTTAACTTCTGCAGCTGTCCGATTGTCTAATGCTGTACAGTAATTATGTAGTCAAATTTAGTTTGATCAATAATTATAGATCTAGATCTAAATTGTGTTTCGGCTCGAAGAAACCAAATCTCCGGGTCGTTTGTCCAAAACTCTGGGAGTTTAACTGCTACTGCTTGAATCTTAGTCGTTGACAAGGCGTTGTTTGTTAACTTGCTGACTGCTTCAGTTAACTGCATTAAAATTTCACTGTCTGCTGACATATCAATGTTTAACAAAGTTAATCTAGTAATTTCAGCTTATTTTCTGCTATTAGAAAATTTTAGGCGTATTCGACTTCCGGGGTCACCAATGTAGCGTTTACTTACTAAATACACTGTCTGACTTTGCGATACATGACCCGTTTCTAACAATGCACTTTTAATAATGAAAGCTCGAACAAAGACCGCGCGTACATTAGCGAAAATCATTGTAAGCGTTTTCACGCATGCTTGCGCACCGACGTCTCTCGTCACATGAGACTTTCGCGCGCGCCAGCTGATTGGTCGCCACAACTTCAAAGATCCCACACAAATGCTTCATTGGACCCAGCCTTAAGTGACCAATGAAGCAATTTTTGTAATAATTTTAAATCATCACTGTGATATTCTGTCGTTTCTCTCTTATAAAGCATATTATATGTTTTGCTCTTCTTTATTATACATCGTCTTCTTGACTAGTCCGTGATAGTTACCAAGAAATACAAATTATGTGTTGCGTGTTGCCACATTAAAATTACCAATATATTACATCCCCCCCATATATTGAAAGTTATTTATATCAAGGCTTATAGATGATCGAGAGTTAATATAGTTTTAACGTAAAAATTAATTTCAAGATTGATAAACCCGTTATAGCAATAAAGGATTAAGAAAGCACATAAATAAGCAATAAACAAATAAGAAAACATACAAATAAGCAAGCAAAAGGTTGTGTGATGAAAATAAAAGGTCATTTCGAGGTAAATGTTTGAATTATTCTATCACATAATCATCAAAACGACGAGGTCGCCGATGTTTACGGTCAGATCGTTTAAGTTCATCTCGGTTACTGCTCGGTTGAAGTTGTTTCCGACTTCGTCATCAGAATCATTGTTCAGTTCATTGTTTTTGACGTCACCATCATCGAGGTAATTGCTTGGTTCAGTGGAATTAGTGTTATTCTTGGGATGAGAATATCTCTTTCGAAGATGAATTCTATTTCGTCGAATCATTAATCCTGACTCGAGCTTAATCAAGTATCGGCGTTATTGGTGGTAGCATTCCATTACCCGTCCATATCTATCCCACCTCTTAGTGCGATTATTTTGTATGCAGACTGGATCATTAACTTTAAGCTGTTCTAGGTTTCTTGTGCCTCTGTTATAGTATTTTTCCAGTTTTTCTTTTCTTTTTGCTGCTTCCCTGTCAACTCGAAGTTTTTCGTCATGCCAACTTCGTGATAAAGAACTTTTGTGACAGGGGATAGCGTCCTGTACGGAATGACCATACAACATGATGGCTGGAGATAGACCTGTGGATTTGTGAGGTGTATTTCTCCACTGCAGAATTCCTTTGATCCATTCTTCATTTGTTCTCAAAGGCTGTCCTCTGCCACGCCAACATTTTCGAAGAAGACTTTTTGCCCACTTAACAGCTGATTCAGCCACAGAGTTGCCTTGAGGGTACCGTGGGGACGACGGACGCCACTCAACTCCCCACCTTTTTAAAAAGTCGTTAACATCTGATGAGCCAAAAGGAGGGCCACCATCACTCCAAAATACATCACAAACTGCAGTGTTTATAAACCATTCTCGCAAACTGCTAATTATCGCAGCTGCATCAGGGTTGATAAATGGACCTTTTACATCAAAGTATCCCGAATACCAATCTACTATTACTAAAAATTTATTTCCATTTAGGTCGAACCAATCAGCTGAAATAATCTGAAAGGGATATTCAGCAACTGGCAGATGTTGCAACGGCTCTTTGATGTTACTCGGTCTGTCAAATTCGCATTTGGGACAGCTTCTGCATTTATTAGTAATGTCGTTATCCATACCAGGCCAGTACATTATTAAGCGGGCTCTTGCTTTTGTGTCTTCGATCCCCCGGTGACTAGCATGCAACTCTGACAATATGCTTTTTCGTAATTCATGAGGAATAAGTAAGCGTGTCCCTTTAAGAACAAAGCCATCATCACTTACTAATAAGTCTTCACGAACGTTCCAATAAGGGTGCAGCAAATCGGAGAGGTCGCATTTGTTTTGGGGAAAACCTTGGTTAATTTGGGCTTTTAAAAGTTGATACTCCACGTCGTTGTCAGCAATCTCTTTAAGCTGTTCTAATCGAAACGAACAATCTGCCATTTCAGCTTGGGATAAACGGCAAATTCGAAGAAAGAATGCCTGTGAATCTGCATGCTGTTGGTCAGTTTCATCAGGGTTATCAACAGGGTTGCGAGAAAATGAATCCGCAACTTTATTTTGAGCACCTGGAATGTAGTTTACTGTAAAATTATAATCCATTAATTTTAAGAGGCTTCGTAAAATTCTGGAGTTGTTTATGTCATCCAGCCTTCGCTTATTACAAATACTTACAAGGGGACGATGGTCAGTGAATAAATTAAATTTGGTCCCGGCTAAGAAATTGTGGCATTTTTTCGTGGCATAAACAATTGCTTGCAGTTCAAGTTCTATAGGAGCATATCTTGTTTCAGCTGGTGTTAGGGTTCTTGACCCCGTTTGGATCGTTTTCCAATCGTTGTCGGTTTGTTGCTGCTTTAAGTAAAAACCAAGACCATGTTTTAAACTAGCATCAGTGAACAATCGTAATGGCGCTCCGGGTCGATAATACGCAATCACATTGTTGCTGGTGAGAATTGCTTTAGCATTTTCAAAGGCTAATGTTTGTTCATCATTCATGTGAAAGGGTTGCGCATTTTTTTGCAGCAAGGGTCTTAAGGGTTGCAAAGCGGTGGCCAAATCTCGGTTAAAGGGAGCCAGTTGGTTAGCCATGCCTTGAAACGATTGCAAATCGGTCAAGCTTTCTAGCTTTTTAAAGTCGCGAATAGCTTTGATCACTTTATCTTGCATTCTATAACCGTTATGATTAAGTACTATGCCAGCGAAAGTAATTTCTGGTTGAGCAAAGATGAATTTATTGCGCTGTAAGCGAATACCTGCTTCTCGACATCGGGTTAGAAATTTCTTTACAAGGGCAGTATGCTGTGCTAAACTATTTGAAGAATATACGATATTATCATCAACAATTTTTTTAGTATTTGGCAGATCATGTAACTCTTCAGACATTCTTCTGTTGTAATGCTCACTGATTGAATTAATGCCAAAGGGGGCGCGTTCGTATTGAAAACGTCCAAAAGGTGTCAAAAAAGTAGTTAAATGCTTACTCTCTTCAGCGAGTTCTATTTGGTGGTACCCCTTCCATGCATCAAAACTAGAAAATAAATGTGCATCATTTGCTTGAATACTTTGAACTACGTCAAGCACACTAGGGCTGAAGTAGTGCTCACGTAAGCAGTATTTGTTTAAGTGTCGAAAATCAACGCATAGCCTAACTTTTCCATTAAACTCCCCGTTTTGGTCGCGTTTTGGCTCTACAACAATTGGATTAACCCATTCTGTTGCCTCTGTGACAGGTGTTATTATGCCTTCTGCTAAGAGCTCGTCGAGTTCGTTTTTTAGAGCTTGTTGAAATGCAACAGGAATTTGTCGTGCTTTAGAAATACAACACGGTATAGCATCATCACGCAAAACAATTTTAAATTTCTCCCTTTCATTGGTGGTTGGGATTCGAATACATCGTCGTACTCTTGAAGGATTTGCTGTTTCAATAGTTTGGTATAACCGCCCTCTGGGTCAATTGTGCTCGAGGAGCAACGGGTTTCATAGTTTAAAAAGATTTTACCTTTATTAAACGGAGTTAAAATTGACTTGGTATTCTGAGTAGCACCCGCCGCATATTTCTTTGCTTCAAACTCAGGGTGTCCTGGGGACCCTTTGGTGTTGATATGAACAATGTTAACTTTTTAGCAACATCGATGGAAAGCAATGGGGTTTTAATGTTTCTAAAAACAACTAATTCTGAATCAACATATGACTGGCCAAAATAAAATCTGGCGTAAACATAACCTTCCGGAGTCATTTTTTCGCCTGTGGCTGTAACAGTGGCTTGCATTTCTGCTGTAGGCTTTTTTAATTGGCTCGGTAGTAGATGCAACAGAGTCAAATGATGAAGTCCGATTACCGTCCAATCAGATCCTGTATCGATTATAAAGCGCAAAATACCGGAACAATCGTTGTCAATGGCTACACGTACCTTAACTGTTTCAGTCCTACTGCAGACTTGCGATACTATTGCTCCCGATTGGGCTTCTGCTTCACTGATTTTTGATGAAAAGGTGTTAGTTGTCGGCCTCCGATTCTTTTTGAAGCACATTTTCTCAAAATGACCAACACGACGGCAAAAATTACAACGTTGTCCTTTCGCAGGACATGTACGTAAGGAACCATGTATATAACCGCAGCGTGTACATATTCGTTCCTGATTTGATAAAGTTGATCGATAACCACTTGAAGTTTGTGTTACCGGTTGTTTTGCGATTCGTTCAATTGCGTTAAAATCATTTTCAGTTAGAGCGTTGGTAGTTTTTTGTAGCGAGTCATAGTTGTCTAATATTCGCACGGCGGCTGGTAAATCTAAATCCGGCACTTCCATTAATTTTCTTTGGGCAATTGAATCGCTTGTGTGAAGCACAAGCTTCATCAATAAACATTGATCAACTGCACGAATTTTATCGTCTTCACAAAAATCTTTACCAAATTCACACATAGACGCAAGTTTCACAATTTCAGCATAAAATTGTTTAAAGGTTTGGTCAGTTTGTTGCTTATAAGCATCAAAGGCTTTTCTGTAAACCCAAACATTATCTTTCGCCTTGGCAACGGTGGCAATGACGTCGAGCACGGCATCGATGTTTTGCCGTTGTTCGCGCGGCAACTGCAGTTGAGCGGCAGTGATTTTCTCGAAAGTTGCGCTCGTGACGCACGCTTCAATGGCTGCCATTTTGGTCTCCCAAGGGGTTGCCTCAGCTTTAATGCCAGATTCTCTGATAAAATTGTTAAATTGTCTTTTCCATGACAAAAAGAATTCTCCGGAGTGTGTGGATAAATCTAAATCTTCTCTAATAAAAACTTTCTTTAAAGACCAGTCAATTGACCGCGCCATCTTTTCAACAATTACTTTATATGATCTTTTAATGGAATTTAACAAAATATATCTGATAAACTGAGACTGGCTTTTTAAAATTGATAATTTTACTTGAAGTTCTTTAGACTATTTTTTGACTTATTTATGGCTAACTGCCGACGACGCCATGTGATATTCTGTCGTTTCTCTCTTATAAAGCACAAGTCAGTCTTATATGTTTTGCTCTTCTTTATTATACATCGTCTTCTTGACTAGTCCGTGATAGTTACCAAGAAATACAAATTATGTGTTGCGTGTTGCCACATTAAAATTACCAATATATTACAATCACCATGTACTTTGTGTAGAAGTTAGAGGTGTAAAAGAAGTACCTATAAAACGTACCATTGTAAACTGTATAATAAACAAATATGGTGGAGTATGCATAAAAATCCATCCCTCCAGCGACCCAAACTTACTTTTTGCTTCATTGGTCCTACATCTCCCCTACAGTGGTTTAGTCAAAGTTATTCTTAAACTTTTTGGGTCACGAACCTCTATTTGCAAATATTTTTTTATCATGGACCCCAATCTTATGTCACATTAATTTTCTGCCCAACCAACGAGGAAAGATAAAACAAACCCCAAAATAAATAACACAAAATCCGTTAAAAAATAAATGCTTATAAACAGGCATACCATATTTCCGTGGGGCCAAACCGGGACGCTCGTTTATAGACAAAAATTCGCCCTAAAAAAAGTGCTCTTTAAAAAAAAGGTCTTCACTTTGAATCTGTCTGGAATTTCATGGTATGGATTACTTTACCAGGTATATATGTTGACAAATTTTGTCATATCGTCGCGGACCCCTTGTGCGCTCATTACGGACCTCATTTTGGGAAACTCTGGTTTTGGTAATTTAGTAAAATTACTCAACCTTCGCTGCCCGTTAAGATAATTTTTTATATTTTTTCTTGCAAAGCAACAAAATTAAAATTTTATCAAGTCCCTTTTGCATTGGTATGAATATGAAATCTGGTGTTTAATGGATTTTTGATTTTATGCAAAATATTTCCATTTTTATAGTTAGACAACTAGAATGTTCCTTTCAAATGCAATATCTTCAGAAAATATTTACTACACTAAAATTAAGTCCTATAATTTCTGATATACCATATTTAGCGCCGAAAGCGCTAAAGATTTGACATAATTGCACGCAAAAATGCTACTTTTTCCAAAGCTACAATGTTTTTTTACACAATAATTACTGTAGCAGCACATGTTGTTAGATCTGGCGCTGGTTGCCACACTCGACAAAAAACTCGTCTTCGCGTGATTATATTCAGCACAATTGACTTTATTTGTTAAATTTTTTATTTTGTAAATATAATTATTTATTGATTTACGAAAGACGGTTTTAACTAAATTTCCAATCTAAATCTAACAAACCAAATTACAACGCCACTTATTTTAAAATGAATGGCAAAGAAAAAACGTAAACTGATCGCAAATTTAGGTCCTTTGTGACGTAACACTTATTCGAATAGAAACAAGGCAAGAAAAACAAAACTCAAAATCAGCAGAGATGTAACAATTACTATATGCACATTAAACACAATAATCACTCTTTTTTTTGCACAACTGGTGATGTGACCACGCACAATTTTTTTTGTATATGTTATAACGTATATAGTTTAATGAAAACAATGCACTACCAGCGTAACTACGATAAGCACGGCTAAGCCGCAAGGGCATACTGGCGGTGGTTTCGATATGCTGACCACATTATCGAGTCAGCTAACACGAAACGGGTAAAGTCAAGCTAAACCCTGCAGTTCCATTGCTAACATTAAGTGAGAATAGTCAAGCCAATCAACAAGCAAATGCCGACAGACCTGTTTCGTCCTTGTTAGGACTCGTCAGGACACTACAGCTTGTTATTGACTCCAGCTAAAATCAGCTGGGGTCAACAAAAGTGTTATTTAAGGTTGCATAGAAAAAATTTCAACCACTATCATTCATACTCTTTGGATAGAGACATAGCCGTACCTGCCGGGGGGGCAGGGGGGGCAATTGCCCCCCCAAGTTTCGAAGATTTGGGCAAAATTAAGATTTTTCGGGCAGTGAGAAGAAAATATTTGGGCAAAACCATAGTTTTTCGGGCAGCGATATGAAAAATTTGGGCAAAGTCAGGAAATTTAGAGAGGTGATGATGAGGAACTGCGAGAAATAATAACCCAAATTTAGGCGAAGACCTTTTTTTTTTTTTTTAGAGAACACCTTGATTTTGGGACAAAATTGGTTTTTCGTCTGAGAATCTCAGACATTTTTTTGTCATATCCGAAATGTACTATAAAATCATGATTTGGGCAAACGTCACAAAATTTGGGCAAAACTTCATTGCCCCCCCAAAATTTTTTGGGCTGGTACGGCTATGGATAGAGATACTTAAAGTTTGTAGTAAAATATTATTTCGGATTGAAAAAGCAAGTTTTCGAAAGGTAGTTAACTTTCGTAAATTGGCCGAAAAGCAAAGATTGGTTTCAGAAAGTTAACGACTTCGGCGGTTTGATTGATCGTATGATTAAAAGTAAAATTCTTTCACAGTTCTTAGAGAGGTTACTGCAGTTCACAGAAGAAGAAACTCTTATTGTGAATTTTTATTGATGTTGATAAGATTTAATAAAATTTGTATGGGTTCTGTTTTTTTGGGTCACCCTTTATTTGCTCGTATGACCTTGGAAAATTAAAACAATGCACAGTTTGAGAACCACTGGGCTGTGCTACTGAATAAGCCTATTGGTTGTTTTTGATAATTTGGTTTATGACTTTTTACATTTAGTTTTTGTGTTGTAATATGATAGTATTATCAAGTTATATTGTATTTATAAGTTAACTTTTCTTTAAAGTGTAGTTTAATTTTGAATTTTATCCTCCAAAATTGCCATGGTGCTTGGAATTCCAGCTTCTAAATTAATGGCTGAAGTCTTCAAAGTAGTAACAAAACCAGTAGTTAATGCAATAAAACGCAATGTTCGAAAAAGTCCATTTTGGAAAGATAGAATGCTCATTCCAATGGCTCAAGGTTAGTTTTTAAAGCTTAAGTTTAAATGAACTTAAAAAATAGCTATTGTTAACATGTAAATATAAATTTTGTGAAGTTGGTAAAGATAAGCAACTTTTACTTTTTCAGGGTTGCTTATCTTTGAAAATTTTGGGATTGTTTGTCTGGTTCTCATCAAGAAGTCATCATAAGCAACTGTTGTGTATGAAACTAGCTTTGGTCACCCCAGGTACTATTGTTTTTTGAAGAGACCCTTTTTTTTGATTTTTTTATTCTAACTTAGTGCTATAGGGGGGATTCCAGGGTAGTTTTACCAAAAAAATTGCTTATGGTGACTTCTTGAAGAGACCCATTTATCTTTACCTGGACTTACAACTTTTATCAAACTTATAGGTATTGTTGAATTTAACAACCCTAACCTGCTATATGTATTTTCAATTTTACTTTTTCTCCTTTCAGCCTTTCCCTTTAATCAGGGGTGGCCACAGCATATCATTCTCCACATCTTTCTGTCTTTAATGTCCATCTACTTCACACCAACTTCCTCCATATCTTCTTTTACCACATCTAAAAATCTTCTCTTTGGTCGCTCTCTCTTTTCTTCTTTTCTGGTAACTCCATTTCCATTATCTTTCTTTTTACATACTCTTGGTCTCTCCTCATGACATGTCCATACCACCTCAGCCTCCCCTCCCTCATCTTCATTCCTAACCGTTCTAGCTTAATGGTACTCCTGATGTGCTCATTTCTAATCATGTCTTTTCTCGTCACTCCCATAGCAAACCTCAGCATTTTCATCTCTGCGACTTGTATTTTCAATTTGACTATGAAGTAAAATTAATGTTGTTATATTTTGCTCAATAAAAACAAAGTGCAACTTTTAAGTCACTTAACTTTTCCTAGCCAACAGCGTTGCTTATCTTTACCTGGAAGATTTTCCAGTTGTTTATCTTTACATGGCTCTTTTATACCAGCTCCAATTTTGGTTTCATCATGTGAACCAATATGGTACTTTCACCCTAAAAAATAATTTGCTTAAAATCAATAAAAATCTATCAACTATAAAAAATATTTGAATTTGAACCATCATTGCTTGAACCTTACAGTTGACTGGCATATTACATTCCAGGGTTGCAAACTTGATAAATTTATATTCAAATTCAAGTTTAAGTTTATAAAAATTTTGCAAGTTTGAGTTCAAAAATATGATTTTTAGTTTTTTGAGAGTATATGTAACTTTCTGTTTTTTGGAAAGGGAGGATTTGCATAGGAAGCCTAAGGTCTTTTATATCCTTTCATTTTCTATGGATCAGTAATGTCAGCAATAAATGTCAATTAATTTACTATGTTGTCTATGTGTGTGGTTTTGCAACCTACTGTACTTTTACTGTTATAATGTGCCAGTAAGCAAGACTGTATGTAGGAGGGATTAGGGGGTTAATCTTATCAAAATAAATGTGCTATATTACCATTAACTTTCAGTAAAACTACAAATGAAATATTGCAACAATACGAGACTAAATATTACCTGAAACGTGTATTTAAAGATATTACAAAATTTGCTAGCTTCTGGGAATGGAGCATGAGTAGTTTTAATAAACCAAAGCCCTGTCAGACAACAGCCATATCGCTTTCAAACTATCTCACCAGAAAAATTTGTAAGACATTAATTTTTTTTTGAAACAGTTGTCAAATATTAGCTTATAGCAACACAATATTCTACAAAAAAAATCATCTCATCCCTCTTCACCCAATCACTTTTTTGATCCCAGATCATCACTTATGTTGGTTTCATCATAGTTGAAGCAGTTTTTGGGTGGATTAGAACAATTGTTTGCTCTGAACAATCAAAATAATTGTTTATGGTAGTCTGAGAAACTTCAGCACAACTATTCTTAACATTTGAAGAATTAAGAGGATTTGGAATTAATTTTTTAAACAAGCTGCATAAAGATGAGAAACACCAGACTCGAGTTTCACTCTCATTAGATAGTAACCTGCGTGGAAGACTACAGGTCCAAGGTTTGATTCTTGGTGAGATAAGCATCACTGATGAGCTCTAATGAGAGCGAAACTCGAGTCTGGTGTTTCTCATCTTTATGCAGCTTGTTTAAAAAATTCTTAACATTGTTGGCCAGGCACCTAGTCAACTGATGCCTTTTTGTAAACAATTAAATTCAACTAATCAGGTCCTGGGAGGTTGTTAGAAAACACCGAATTCATAAATCTAGGTGAATCTAGATAAATTTTAACCAGAAAGCAAATATTGTTTCCGGCGTAGGTAAAGAATATGGACCCCCCTTGTAAAAATAATTTAAAATAACAAAAATAAAATTGACGAATAAAGCGAGTCAAAGGTTAGGGTTAGGGTTAGGGTTAGGGTTAGGGTTAGCTAACCTTAACCCTAACCCTAACCCTATTTTATTTTTGTTATTTTAAATTATTTTTACAAGGGGGGTCCGTATTCTTTACCTACGCCTTGTTTCCATTTAGAGGGACTTTCCAACAGGGTTGGCAAAATTCTGTTTTTTTTTAAAAAAACCGAGTTCGGCGGGTTTTATTAGGTTTTTTTGGGTTTTATTAATTTTTATATTTTATTGTTACTTAGTTGTTTTTGAGACATTTTACTATTAAAAAGAAGCTATAAAAGTGACTAAGAAAGTGAGGAATGGTAAGTAAATTTAAACAAATATTAATACAAATTACAAATAGACTGATATGTTTACTTTTTGATGCACTGACATAGCCGTTAGCTATAGCCTATGTAACAAACAACTATTACCAGTAAATTTATCAAACTTGCATTTAGATTTGTCCCATTGAATTGTATTGAACATATATTTATAATTCTAATTGTACTGTATATTGAGAAATGGGCATGGTGCACACCAGCTTTTGCCACATCTAACTAAGAATGATTATAATCAAACAGCATAAGTAGCTCAATGCCTTTGGATGAGCATTAGGTTAGGGGAGCAAAGCAAATGCACTAGTGTTACATGAGAGTAATTGAAACAGCTACACACAACATAGGCCATTGCAGTTCAGTATAGCACCAGACACTATAGGCCTTGGATGTTTGTTTACTGCATGTGTCTGCAGAGCAAGCAAGAGATATCTTGGTCACTACTCACTAGGCATACTTTATTTAGTGATTCATATTTCTATTTAGTGGCAGGAATGAAAAATATAACATCATTATAGTTATTGGAAAAAATTCAAATAGCTTCTACTTAGATTTTATTTTAAGAAATTAATTGCAGAAGGCAGCCGATGCTTTGATTAAAAAAAAATGTTTTTTTTTAGTACAACGGGGTTAGATCAAGAGTAATGTGGTTGTATATTTTGATTAATGTTCTTGGATATGCAATACTTCTTGATTGTTACAAAAATATAAAGTATATTTTTATAATATCTGTAATAAAAATAATAAGTATGTCAAAAATATTAGTATATACTACAAAAATATATATATATATTTTAGCTGTGCATCATTATCAACAAAAAAAAAACAGAAAATTAGTAAATTACTGATGCTGCCAGTTATCTTGCAACATCAGTAATTATTGTGGTTAACAAGTTAAGTGAGTTCACTTCAGCAGGGGATCTGCTTTGATGATGAACTATGTTTCAAGTGCATTTGTACATTATAATAGTCTATTATATTTTTGCTATTTGCATATTATGATTTTCTATTTATGTTTTCAGAAGATAGTTTAAAGTTACTTAATAAATATAAATTTAATCTGTGACTAGATAAAATATTTCACTATTGTTTAATTAATATTTTGTTTTAAATCTTTCAAATAATTAAAATTAATTAAGGATGCCTATGGGAAGTGGAAGAAAGGAAGGAATAGGATGAGAGCATGTATCTGAAATTGAAGACAGCATTAGAGTATCATGTAATTATTGCCATGAATCAATTAGTAAGAAAATAGAAAGAATAAGAGCCCATTTAAAAGATTGCCAGAAAAAAAAGAATATCTAGAAAAAAAAGTGATGAGGATGTTTTAGACATGTCAAAACTGTCAAGCAGAAATAGTGACATCAGTGTCCCTGGTAATCTAAATATTAGTGATGTCTCTGTCCCCATGACTTCACCTAAACCGATTATAGGTTAAATGGGAACATTTATTATAACCTACTTATCTAACTAGTGGTAAATGCAGTAAAATGCTTGTTTGATTTTTGTGTAAAATGGAAATGAATTGAAGAATTGAATTGAGGCTGTAGTTTTATTTACACTCTTATGACTGACATTAACCTTTAACATACCAAGGCTAGCTCACCAACATTGTTTATCAAGATGGGGTCCTCTGAGGACCCCATTGTTTTCAATGCTTCAACGGTTTGCTAAGTGTGATAAATTAGTTTAAACTATAGAATTGTGTGTTACTGAAAACTATTTCAATAACACAACCATTTTTGGACATAACATAAATATTTATGGTACCAGTATTTGTTTATTTTTTATTTTCTGTAGAAAAATACAGCCAGCCCAAAACACAATATACTGGTGCACCAAAACACTAGCAAAATTGCTACCTACACTCTTCACCATTAGTTAGAATACAATTTTTACAATCAATATAAAAAACCAAGTTTGCAGTAGGTGAAACAGATGGCTTATTTTAACATGACATTGTAACAAACTCTGATTTTTACCCCAAGTGTTATTTCATCTTTTTTTTTGTATAATGAGGCCCAGAATATCTAAATTAGAATGATATTCAAAATTTTTTTTACAAATTTTTTTTTATTTTTTTTTATTTTTATTTTTATCTCTATATTTATCTTCCTGACTTGCAGGAAAGCGATGGAGGTGCTAATACATAGGGTAAGCAATTACCCTGACCTGCTTCTGGAGATACCAAGATATTGCTGTCTGCTAGTAATTTAGTAGAGATATTACTGTAATTTAGAACTGCTTGCCAAGACCATCAAGCAGGGGAAGGTGCCGTAAAGTGTCTTTCCCAAGGACACAACAGAATGGCACAAGTCGGTTTTGAACCAAGATCGTGTCAATCATCAGTCCACTCGACCACACTGCTGGCACAATTTGATCACATTATATTTATTTTATTTAAATTTATGACACATACAAAGATTAAGAGAAAAATTGCAACTATAGTTAAGGTGGGAGCCAAAAAACTGACCTCTGGGGTCCTTGAGAGACCTGCCTTGGTATGTTGAGGGTTAACTATTAAAGTTATAATTACAATTGGTGCATGTTATTCATAGGATATGTAAGTATATACATATGTTTTCTACTATTACAAGGTTGATTGTTTAGTAATATTATTACTATTAATATAATTGATATAAAATGCTTTAAATACCTAAAAAAATAAAAAATTAAAAAAAAAACAAAAAAAACACTTGAGGCAAAGTTTTTTTGGGCAGGTTTTTTATTGAGTAAAAAGCTTGTTTTGATTTTTGTGTAAAATGGAAATAAATTGATGAAATGAATTGAGTTTTATTTCCACTCTCTTGACTGACATTATTTATGAAGGTCATATTTATCAATTGGTAGCATGTTATTCATAGGATATGTAAATATTAATTGTATATTTTTCTACTATTACAAGGTAATATGTTCAGTAATACTATTACTATTAATATAATTGATATAAAATGATTTAAATACCTAAAAAAATGAAAAATTTAAAAATACCCACTTGAGACAAGGTCTTATTGGGTGGGGTTTTTTTGGGCAGGTTTTTAATGCCAACCCTGAGTAAAATGCTTGTTTTAATTTTTGTGTAAAATGGAAATAAATTGACAAAATGAATTGAGGCTATAGTTTTATCTCCACTCTCTTGACTGACATTATTTATGAAGGTCATATTTATCAATTGGTAGCATGTTATTCATAGGATATGTAAATATAAATCATATATTTTTCTACTATTACAAAGTAATATGTTCAGTAATACTTCTACTATTAATATAATTGATATAAAATGCTTATACAGGGTGATACACCGAAGTGTTGACAAATTAAAACTGAATTATCCAACTTACTATAAGGGCAAAAGAAACAAGTTTTTAATAGATAGAATGGAAATTTAATGGGCTTTCACATAAAATTCAAATTATTCAATGTAGCCCCCTTTGTTTTTCACAAGGCGCCTAAGACGTGGAAGTACTTGGGCGCACGTGGCACGCACCACTTCTGGGTCAATTTCTTCCCATGACGCCTTCAGTTTTTGTTTAAGGATTTCGATATTTGGATGGGATGTTGAGCAGGCTTTTTGCTCCAGAATGGACCAAATCCCAAAGTCCATTGGGTTCAAGTCAGGTGAAGAAGGGGGCCATACTTCCTTCTCCCAAAACCCTTTAAAATTGGTCTTGCACCAATGCTGGACTGCTTTGGCTGTGTGGGAGGTTGCCCCATCTTGTTGAAGTGTAATTCCTTCCTCTCCCACTGTTTCTTGAACCCATGGAATGACTTTTTCTTCCAACATCTGACGATAGATAGTTTGGTTAATTTTCACGCCTTCGTCGATAAAGATTAGAGGTGTTTTTAGGCCTGTTGAAGTGACTCCTGCCCAAACCATCACGGAAGAAGGTTTCTGCCTCCTAAATGAACTGCAATGTTCAACTGGCACCATGTCCTTGTTTGGAATCCAAATCCTGTCATTTTGGTGGTTGTGGATAGCTTGGACAGTGAAAAGCTTCTCATCTGTCCAAAGCACTTGAAGCCGCATGCCAACAACAAGTCTCTTGATCAAAACCTTAACTCTATCAAGCCTTTTCTTCTTAGTGGTGTTTGACAGGAGCTGCCTCTTGGTAAATTTGTACGGGTAGACGTGGAGATCATTCTTGAGAAGCCTTTGCATGGTGCTCACGCTTACAGAGGTGTCCTTAGCCAGTTTTCTTGTGCTCCTTGAAGGGTTCTGCCTCAACCTCTCCCTGACCTTCTTAATCAGTTCCTTTGTCCTGATGGGTTTTTCAGGAGTACTTCTGATTCTTGGAGCACAACTTCCAGTCTCCCTGAACCTCTTCACAGCCTTGTAAACACCTCCATGACTCACAAATCGCTTCATCAACCAGAAAATTTTTGCAGGTGGAAGTCCTTTCTTGCAATACCCTTCAACGATGTCATTTACTGTCTTTGCCATCTTACTTTTCTAGATTAAATATTCTTATTGATATTGAAAACTTACTCTAGAATATATAATAACAATCTGAAGAGGTAATGCGAAGTTAATAATGGAATAAAGTACATGTAATAACAATCTGAAGAGGTAATGCGAAGTTAATAATGGAATAAAGTATTTGTCAACACTTCGGTGAATCACCCTGTACCTAAAAAAATGAAAAATTTAAAAATACCCACTTGAGGCCAGATTCTATTGGGCAGGTTTTTAATGCCAACCCTGAGTAAAATGCTGGTTTTGATTTTTGTGTAAAGTGGATATAAATTGACAAAATGAATTTAAGGCTGTAGTTTTATCTCCACTCTCTTGACTGACATTATTTATGAAGGTCATATTTATCAATTGGTAGCATGTTTTTCGTAGGATATGTAAGTATATACATATATTTTTGTACTATTACAAGGTAATATGTTCAGTAATACTATTACTATTAATATAATTGATATAAAATGCTTTTAAATACCTTAAAAAATGAAAAATTTAAAAAACCCAAAAAAACCCACTTGAGACAAGGTTTCATTGAGCTGGTTTTTTAATGCCAACCCTGAGTAAAATGCTTGTTTTGATTTTTGTGTAAAATGGAAATAAATTGATGAAATGAATTGAGGCTGTAATTATTTCCACTCTCTTGACTGACATTATTTATGAAGATCATATTTATCAATTGGTAGCATGTTATTCATAGGATATATAAGTATATACATATATTTTTCCACTTTTACAAGGTAATATGTTCAGTAATACTATTACTATTAATATAATTGATATAAAATGCTTTTAAATACCTTAAAAAATGAAAAATTAAAAAAAAACCAAAAAAACTCAGTTTTATTGGGTTTTTTTAGGTGGGTTTTTTTGGGTTTTATTTGTCGGTTTTTTAATGCCAACCCTGCATTCCAAGTAGCCACGCACTGAATCGCTTCCAAAATATGCTCTTCACATTCTGGGGTAAGGCAAAATGGTCTGCCAACTTTATCCATCTGTTGGCCCCTAAGTTTATTTCATAACGTTCCAAATGGTATTTTGTGCTGCCTGGCTGCTTTTCTAATTGACAATAAATTTATGCAAATCACATTAAAAGCAGATTTTAAGGTGTCATTTGTATAATAAGTTTTATAATTGCGACTTCTAACTTTTCGTTTTTGTAATCGAGCCATTGATAAATTTTCATTTAGTAGAAACAAAAAAACCTAAAACATCCAAAAAGATGAAATATTTATGGCAGTGGTCCCCAAACATTTTAAGCAGGGGGCCGGGTATAGATATTTTTGGACCTTTTTGGGCCAAAGCTGGGGACTAAAAAAAAACAAAGGTCTTCACTTTGATTTGATCTCTGATTTCACTATTTTTTTCCCAAAATCATAGTGATCTCTAAAAAAAAAAAAGTTTTCACTTCGATTCAGTCTCTGATTTCACTCTTTTTCTCCCAAAATTTCAGACATAATTCTATTCAACTGTGGCTCAGAAGAGTGCATATATTTTTTAAAAGAGCTCTGCGCCCTGGATAAAAAGTCTTCATGGGCCAGATCTGGCCTGCAGGCCATAGTTTGGGGACCACTGATTTATGGTAACAATTTCCTAAAAAACAAATGTTACTTGTATTCAAACAAAGCACAAAAGGATAAAATTGTATTGACCAGATTATGCTCTGATCTGTCAATATAATTTTATCATTTTGTGCTTTGTTTGAATACAAGTAACATTTCCTCTTTCTCAGATTTTCAAAACTCTCAGATTTCCGCTCTGAGACCATATAACTTTAAAAATCTCACAGTATAGAGCAGTCTACAAAAACATTGTTATTATTATTATTATTTTTTTAATTAAATCAATACTGGTATGAATTTAAAAAGAGATGCCTTTGGTGAAAAATTTATTAACATTGGTAATGGGCAAGATTTGCCATGTGGGCTCTCCCTGTTATGGGATTCATATGCCAGTTTTGCCAGGAAAGCATTTAAGTTTACTTCTAACCAGCTAACAATAGAAATTCCTACCTATGAGCCACTTATAGCTGATGGAATAAAGGTGTTTCTGACGCAAGTGAAATCTGCAACAGCTACAGAAACTAAATTGTGGAAAATAGCTACCCTGAACAGAAAAAACAGCCAATCAATCCAGTCCTACTACCTAACTTAATTTCTATTACAATCAGTCAATAATTTCTTTAACTTCTTTTATTAATTTATGCAATTTTAATTCCAAAACACAATGACCAATTAAATTACTTTTTGGTAGATAACTGAACCAATAAATTTCTGAGATTACAGAAACCCAGTGAACGTACTGAAAGAATGCCGTGATTGCAGAAATGAGAAACATGGCAAGCAAATGATATTTATGATGTCGCAAGCGCCACCTTAAGAATGCTTTAAGAGTCATTTAAAGCATTGGCAGTGATTAACAAAGGGATAGAAATAATCGTTCGGACCAATAGGCAATGCCCCTGCCACCCCCTCTCTTAACACAACACTGGCCCTGAATCATTAGCGCACTACTCCTGAATGCAAGATAAAGTTTTAGTAACAAACTGACTTATTACATAAGCATTGCTTTTCTTTGAATTTTTTTTATATTGTGAAGCTTACTAAACAATGTTACCCCAACTGATCAAAGTTACTCCATTTTACGGTAACTTAAATCTCTTTAAAAAATTGGATGGCTACTACAAAGAAACAAAAAAAATGAAAAAAATAATGGAACAGACCATGGGCCATGGGCATTCCAGCCAAAAAAATGTTGGGAGGGGCAATACAGTTTTGCTCAAATTTTTTGACTTTACCTTAATTGTGATCAGTGTTTTTTTTAAGGTGTTTTGAGGGACCGAAATGGTCTCTCAAAATCTGCTACTACCATAGCTGTACTACCATAACCGGTCTCTCAAAATTTGCTACAGTCAAAGTCAGGAAATTTAGAGAGGTGATGGTGAGGAACTGCAAGAAATAATAATCCAAATTTAGGTGAAGACCTTTTTTTTTTTTTTTTAGAGAACACCTTGATTTTGGGACAAAAATCGAAAATTAGGAGACTGAATTTAAGTGAAGACCTTTTTTTTTTTTTTTTTTAGAGAACACCTTGATTTTGGGACGAAAATCGAAAATTAGGAGACTGAATTTAACTGAAGACCTTTTTTTTTTTTTTTTTTTTTTTTTTTTAGAGATCACCATGATTTTCGGACAAAATTGGTTTTTGTCTGAGAAACTCAGACAATTTTTTTGTCATATCCGAAATGTACTCTAAAATCATGATTTGGGCAAACATCACAAAATTATGGCTACTACAATGGTGTAAACAAAGCTAAGTATGCTCAGGAACAATAGGAAAAAATTAGCGCTTTTTCAAAATTGCTTAGAGGTTCCTCAAGCCAAACCTTAAAAAAAACACTGATTGTGATCTTTAGTACTTTACAGAAATGTGAAAAATTTTTGTCCCAAATTTAGAGTGAAAACCAAAAAAAAGGTTCAATGGAATCTGTCTCAGATTTCTCAATGGCAGAAAAATTTTTTTGTTGTCCAAATATTTTTCTGTTGCTGCCTAAAAAATTCTGACTTAGCATAAATATTTCTTAAGTCAAATACAGTTGCATTTGAAATTTAACAATTTAATATCAAAGTAAAATCCAAATTATTATTTATTCTCTTTTCAAAACTTTTCAATTAATAAATTCAAATTTGATTATATGTTTTTTGAGTTCAAGTTCAAGTATGAGTTCAGCAATTTTTATTTTTCAAGTTCAATTTTGAGTTTGCAATCCTGCCACATTCTATTTAAAATTTCAAAGTACCTATGTAACTTCAAGCTCTAGTTTTAAAGATGAAACAATTCTTTCAAATAAGATTAAGAAGAATTGAAATCACTAGAAATATTCACTGTTTTTGAATATTATTTGACAGTCTGAAATGACTTTTGAATTTCCCTACTTTACCAAAAACCTTTTTGTCTGTTTTGATTTTATTATTACTGGATTTTTAACAGATTCTTACAGAAATAAAAAAACTACTTTATGAAAATTTTTTTCTTAATTTTTACTCAAATAAAATTGCCAATTCAGGCTCACTGGTAGGACATATAATAAATTTCAAAGAGATAATAATGAAGCTAAATTTTGCATTGTAGAAAAATTATCAGTAATGTAGTTTATGCTTACAAAGGCTCAGTCTTGGTATTTTATTGCTATTAAATGGTTACTTTTTTGTTATGAAAAGAAAATATATGGTCAAAGAGGGTAACTTTTACATGAATGTAATGGGCAGTTAATTACCTCACAACTTAAAAAAATTTACTTATTTAGGTTCACAATTTTGTGCAACTTTTATATACAATAATACCTAAAAACAATAACTAGTGATTTAAATTCTGTCTTAACTTATTTTAACCTATTTATAATCAGCTATATTAAATTAGCAATTGTCCAGTATTATTACTCATCTTCAATATGATTTATTATCTCTGTTTTGCATTGCAGAAAACTATTATAACTCTTTAACACTAGAAAAAATGGTTTGATTATGTTTTAATGATTTATTTGATAATTTTAAGTGCCCTTTTTTATAGTGTTGGTAAAAATTGTGCTTTTCATGCAAGCAGTAGTTTATAGATGTTTTTGTTGTCCCTCCTTCTAGTATATTTTGGAGGAGCTATCCCTTAATCTCTCAAAGAAGCCAATCTAGATTCCCCTCTTGTTAAGGATTTTTCTTCAGACTAGTGGTGTGGTGTTGTGTTGGTGGACTACAGTTAAAGAGGTGATTAGTGTTATGTGTGTGTGACAAGCATAGTGAGCATTGTGACAAGTAAGTATCAGGGTTAACTGTATGTAGGTAACTTTGCAAGAGTGGTGATTTGTTGGCTCTGAGCTGTACCAGTTTTGTACACATATGACGTGTAGTGTTTATTCAGATAAATAAATATCATAGGGTGTGGTGTTAGTAAATTTGTTGTTTTTTCTAGAACTGAGGTATTGTGAGGTGATGGCAGTGTGAATGTGTTTAAGGTTTTCTCTTCATTCCTCAGGTGTTATGTCTGGTTCTTAGATGATGATGTTGTTGTGCTCATTGTTAAGAAAGATTGTGGCTTTCATGTTTCTGGGTGGATTCGAGTATGCATGAAGAATATGTAGAGGGTGTGTTTGTGTTTGAGTCAGTTGTTTAAGTTGAGTAGCATGAAATTTGAGATGGGTATCAATTGGAAGGACCTTGATTTCATTGTGTAGGTGTTGAGCATTTGTATCTTGTGTGCAGCCAGTAGCAACTTGCAAAGTTATGTTTTGAATGGTTTGCAGTTTCTTGATGTTGGTGTTTGATATGATAGACCTCCATGTGGTGTTTGCATATTCCAAAATGGGGGCAGTAATAGCTTTGAATGTTATTAAATTAAATTATTTTATGTTTAGATATATTTTTGGATATTTTATTTTTCAATCTAGATGATTCTAGATATTTTTTGAGGTCAAACTAGATTATTTTAGTCAAACAAAAGTGGCAGCCCTGCCCCATTCTATAGAGGTGAATGCTTTGTGAATGTTAGGTGTTTGCTTTGCTTTAGTGATGGTGACATTTATATGTTGTGAAAATGTCAGTTTTGGGTCTGGAGTAATTCTAAGAATTTCAGGGTGTTTTGTTGTTGGTAATGTTTAGTTGTTTAATTTAAGTGATAGAGTTGTGTCATGTCCAGCTGATCTGGTGGAAAAAGTGTAATGGTAGTTTTCTCTGTGCTTATATGAAAATTATCAGTGGTTGTCCATTCATATATTTTGTGAAGATATGGTTGAATGAGTTTTTGGGTCTTACGGTGTTTGGTGTAAGATGCAGTTCTTGTTATGTAAGCAGCATATATTATGATTTGTATGTCTTTTGGGGGAAGTGGAATGTTAGAAGTGTAAACGTTACATAATGTTGGAGACAGAACTCCACCTTGAGTGTTGATTCATTTGAGTTTTAAAAGTGCCCTTGTATTAAGTGCATGTTTGTTTATAGAAATAAGTCGTATTGAAATAATTATTTTGAGTTGATTGTTTATCCCAAGGTTTCAGAATTATGAACTGTTGAAATGTTGAACTTGTAAAATATTATAAAGCGGTGTTGGAATTTTTTATTGGACATACTACTTGTAGTATGTTAAAGTCAGGCTACTTTTAAGCAATTTTAGCAGTATTTAGGTTTTTGTTCAATCTGACTTTCTGTATGTGCCAACTGTAACATAGTTTAAAATTAATATCATTGTAAATATACAAGATTATTCCGAAGCAAGACAATTTGGCGGGACAAATTTGTCGGCAAGCTAATTTGTTGGCGAGCCAATTTGGCCCTGAGCCAATTTGGTGGGAAAATAAATAAAAATGATTTACCTTCACTAGCGTTGAAACGACAGCAAAAAAGCTTTGTTATGTCACAAAGGCAATTGAAAAGGCAATTGTAATTGTGCAGCTGATAGGAGTGAAAATTTTAATTTAAAGTTGTTAAATGCGTTAAATTTAGGACTTCCTCGGACATATCATGAGGAGCGACCAAGAATATGTAGGAAGAAGGATGATGGAAATGGAGTTTCCGGGAAGAAGGAGAAGAGTGAGACCAAGAAGATTTTTGGATGTGGTGAAGGAAGATAGGGGGGAGGTTGGTGCAAAGGAAACAGACATTGAAGACAGGATGGTTTAGAGGAAGATAATATGCTGTGGCTATCCCTGATTGAAGGGAAAGGCTGAAAGGAAAAAAAGAAGAAAATGCGTTAAATTTAGGGATGTTCCTGGCTGAATATTATCTGTTTGAATACAGACGCTCCTCAACTTACGTTTTAAGTTTCGAACGGCCGAACGTAACGTAAAAATGAACGTAAGTTGTTACTGTACGTTCCAGTAATGAATGACCATTTATACTATACTATAAATTGTGTGTGTAACCAGTGGTGGATATTCAAATTCAGGGGCCTGAGGCAAGGATTTCCAAAAATTGATGTTCTCTAAAATAGAAAAAGGGCTTTGATCTTGTCCTTCACTTTTTTCTCTCAAAAATCATGGTGATCTCAAAAAAAACAAAAAAAAAACAGGAACATCCCTTAATTTAACGCATTTAACAACTTTAACCCTTTGAACCCGACATTCCCACATTTAAAAGCTCTCCGACCCGAGATTCCCAGCCAAAAATTTTCAAAAAAAATCATTTTCTTTTTTTTTTCGTTTTGGGATTATGAATCGCCTGCAGCTCTCAAACCAACTTCAAAATCAGTGTAATAACATTGAAATAGCCTTTGCAGGTGCAGATATGATCCTTATTGTACATTTTCACCTACAACAGCACCGCGGTTTGGTGCAGTGGTTAGCGCTTCGTACTCGGCATTTCTACGCCTCGAGTTCGAAGCCTACCCAGCCTATTCAATCTAGCTCAAACGAAGAAGAAGAAGATCTACAACAGTAGCAAAGAATTTAACAAATTTTTATTATATACCAAGACACAAATCAGTTTATGCAAATCGGAATCAGTGATGCAATGATTGTTTCACTTCAGCTTATGATAATAATTATCTTCTTGACAGATACAGGAACCACTTTTGCAAAATTATTTCAAGTAGAAGGAATTCAAACGATTTTATTCAAGTTTTGGGCCTTTAGGGTATATACGCTAAACAATTTAACACCAATACGATTGTTTTGTGTTAAAGGCCGTTTTCAGGCCTTTCGGGAATAAAAACCGACCATGTTTGGCCGGAAATCCGGCCTTTAGGGTTCAAAGGGTTAAATTAAAATTTTGACTTTTTTCCGCTGAACAATAACAATTGCCTTTTTCAATTGCTTTTGTGACATAACAAAACTTTTTTGCTGTCGCTTCAACGCTAGTGAAGGTTAATCATTTTTATTTATTTTTGCGCTAAATTAGCTCGCGGGCAAATTGGCTTGCCGACAAATTTGTCTCGTCAAATTGTCTCCCACCAAATTGATCCCGCCAAATTGTCGCGTACCCAGATTCTTCATACCGAAGCAATACTATTTGGCAAGGGACAATTCAGCGAAACAAGTTTGTCGGCAAATGAATTCGGCGCAGCCAATCTGGCAAGAAAATAATAAATTTTGATTTAACTTCATTAGTTTTTATTCTGCTGCTATCATGGCTAATGATTGTGACATTAAGGATAAAGATAAACGCGGCAAAGTTATTGCCGCTGCACCAAGCATTTTGTATTCAAATGGTGTCATATTTGAATATTATTTTACATATTTTGAAGGTCGAAATAGATATACGTACAGTGGAACGTCGATTATCTGAAACGTTGATTATCCTAACACTACTTTAACAAAAGGCATTAAAGCTTGACGTCTATAAGAAGCATATGATAATAGATTGTGTTTAGAATGAAAGACTTGGCAGCGACAAAAAGAGCAACAAACTTACATGTAAAACAAAAAAAACGAGTGATTACTATACTGCTGATAATGTACAATAAATCAGTGGTTCCCGACCTTTCTACACTAGCGGACCGTAAAATATTTAAAATGTTTAGCGACCGGCAACAAAATATAATATAGTGAATAACTAATATTTGAAATCTTTTTGTTTACCAAAATTGTCGTTGCGTAATATAACGCAAGATTTTGTATTTAAAGACTATGTATTTAAGACAGAAATTTATCACAAAGTGGCAATCAAATCTACTCAAACAACAAAATTTCAATCTATTTACATACGAAATCAATGTTAATGCGAAATTTGCTGCTGTTTCGCTGCGAATATGCGAAGCAAGCCATGCATCAAAGAAGTTTCCTAAACACGTAGTTATGTTTGTTCTGCTTTGAATAAAAGTGACAAGAAGGTTTGGAAGATTTCACAGTGTCATTTGAGAGAATTTGGGGGCACGCCAAACATAAGGGGCGTGGTAATTGTACACTACACGGTGCTATAGTAAAACCAATCTTTAAGTATTTTTTGTCGTATTCTCTGACAAATTTCCCCTTCAGTTTTTTGATTTCTTCTGTCACCTTCAGCTAAGTATGCTTTTTTGTTTGCCCTACGCTTGCAGTAGGTCTATTGATATTTGCTTCATTTCCATTTCAAAAATTACGTGTTTCAAAAGTCTAACTTTAGTGCTTCTTGTTAAAATATACCATAATACATTGTTGTTTTATTGATTTCATATTTATCTTTCAGTTTAACAAGACTAGCTATAGCAGCATTTGATAGTGAAGAATGGCTTTGTATTTAGACTTTTTGAAAGCTAGACGTAATTTATTATAAAACAATCGTAAACGACACAAAAGTTAAGTCATCGGAAGAATAACTTTTATTATTAAAAGATTTTTCGTTACCAAAAAAGGCGAGTAGCCCAGTTTACTGCTGTGAATAGGTCAAGCGTAAAATGAATTTTACTGAAAGTAACAACTTTGCTATGCTTACGATTCCGTATTAAAATTAGCTTGGCAGAAAGGAAACTACTTTTGGGACCGGCGGTTGAAAACCACTGCAATAAATCACCATATGTGTGTGTGTTGTTTTTTATTGTAAGATTGTATTTGTTCGATTATCCGAAAAAATGGCTTATCCGAACAAGTGGTCCCAATTAATTCGTATAATTGATGTTCTACTGTATTTGTTTATTGAAACGGAAACGCATTGCAATATTCTAAATAGAATATTTAGTTAGGTTAGCAAATGATTTAACTTTATTGAAACGGAAGTGCACTTGCCAGTCACAAGGATTCTGTGTAATCCCCTTCTGTGTAAGCAAAAAGAATTTGTCTACTTTTTGAAAATTTCTTAATCTTTTCTCTCATTGGCTAACTTCTTTCAGCCAATGAGAACTCTGCTTTCCCCTTTATAACTCAGTTCGGTTTCAATTCTGCTTCATTCTGACGATTTCCCCTAAAGAGTGTCAGATGAAAAGCTTTGGGAAGAAAAATCTTTTACTTTACGCAATTAAAATATTGCTTGATCACAATCTTCTTTTGGTTATAATTCCGCCTCTCAAGTAATTCTTCTTTGCTATATTTTTAACCATAATCCACCCGGTAATTGAACCGCCATTTATACTTTTCTATAAGCTCTGATGTTCGGGTTGATCAACTTTTGTGCCTTGACAATAGTTGCAGTATTTCCATTATTAGAAGTTTCTTAATAAATCAGTTGATCGTACTGTTGTAATTCTTTCATTGTTTATACTAGTACCCGCTGTATTTTTAATAACTACAGTATAATGGTTAATTTGTTCCAAAACTCGGTGATTGCACAGCAGCCATTTAATGCAACCGAATTGTTTTTGAGTTTTCACGCGTTTGTCGAATTTGTGACATCACAAAATATGACATTTAACACCAGCCCATAAGTAACAAATAAAGATTATAAGTTCCAATTCGCACTATGACTTGTTTTATTCAGTTATATTATGAAAAGATTAATTACACGTGTGAAAGCAATTTTCCCGCTGAATTAAGCCGTTTATCTTTACCCACAACGTCACAATCATTAGCCATGATCGCAGAAAAATAAAAAATAGTGAACTTAAATCGAAATTAGCTGTTTTCTCCCCGAATTGGTTTGCGGATGAGATTGTTTCGCTGAATTGCACCCGCTGAATGGCGACCTACCAATCCATACAATGCCGTTACAAATATTAATTTATACAATCATGCACACTTAACGCTTAGCTTTAATGGCCACAGTTGATACATAACATATAATCAGAGTTACCGTCCAAAGTCGTCAAAAAATAAGCACAACGAAATATATATTTTCGTCCCGAAAAAAAGTCATTAATTTTAATTTGAGTCCAAAACCTCTATTTTCGTCCCAAAAACGTAGTGAGTTTCAAAAAAAAGGGTCATCACTTGATCTTCAACCAAAAAACGACCTCTTTTCTTTGGATATGCGTGAAAAGCTTGTAATAAGCGCGTTTTCTAGAAATTTTGTGGAAAACTAAAACAAAATTACTAAAAAATAAACACAAATAAGTACTTAATTAAAAAATAAGCACGTTTTGTAGAATAAGCACATCAAAATTTTCTAAGTTAATGTTTATCAAAACAAGCACAAATCTTGGAAATAAGCACGAAATGGTAATCCTGCATGTAGTACAATAATGAAATAGTAGAGTAGATCTTTTTATATCTTGCTAAATTAATAACTTATAGTATTTTATGATTTATTTCTAGGCTATAATCTTGCGTCTGTGAGGGTTCGTTTATGGGCACAAGGAATTTCACGAAATAAAGAACAAGTCGAAAGATCTGCAAAAATGTCCGAAGAAGCTGCTCTTGAGTTAGGTGCGGAAATCGTTGCCAATTTTTTAACATTTGTTGTTGGTTTAATGGCAATCATTTTGCAACAAAGCATTGCATCAGCAACCGAAAAAAATAACGAAGAACATGGGAGTGAAACTCAAAAAATTGAAGCAATTGTGGAACTGAAAGAAAAAGTTTTTGTAATAAGTTCGAATGTTGAAAAACTTGAGTCCAAATTAGATGAATTGAATAGGACAGTTTTACTGATGAAAACTTACAATAAAAGTTTTATACATGAAAATCAAAAATAAAATAATAATTTAAAGGTGGTAATTTTTGACCTTGCTTAAACCGAGTTACGTCGTATATAAACTTCTTATTCCGTAAATTTATGCAAAAGAGTGTTTTATTGCCAAAATTTATACTGTGTCATGATGTTAGTATTATGTATAATTGCTTACATATAAAAATGTGGTACACGGATGAATGAAATTGACTATTTGTGAGAAAGATAAAAGAAATTGAAAAAATTAAATAGCACTGTTCTGATCTATATCTGCATCAATAACAACTAATTAATGCATCAATCTATCGATCACATACGAACTTGCACAGAAGCCTCGGTTCAAATTCATTTTGGTTGAGCTGGTTTAAAATCTCCCCCTCGAGTGGAACGAATATTTTTGTTGATATAACTGGTTGAATTCAAAAATATATACTTCGATTTTTAATTGTAATCTGATTTGATCCGAGTTTGAGTGAAGTTGATAAGTACTACCTTGACTTATGTTTCCTTATTTATTTATTTAATCTTGTTAGAAGTTGTGAATTTTGCACTTAAAAGTTCATGAAGCGACTAACATCGTCGGAGCAAATCGAGTTTCGTTAATTTTCATATTTTCTTGAATAATTCGAAAAAACTTTTGACTGTGTGATGATGGTTGGAAACAGCTTGAAAGGATGTAAATAAAGCATTTTACTCAACTAAGACATTTAAAAAAATTTTTTTAATGGAAAACAAAGCATTTCGGCTCATTTCAGCCCTCGTCAAGTTTCTGAATTTAGCCATTTTATTTTGACTTTACTTTTCAAACTCTTACCTTTTACCGACTCGCCAAAAAATTTGTCGTAACGATCCCTGTATCATTCAGTTTGTTTTTAAACAATGGTTTGATCAAAAATTTTATTTTACTTTTATGTTGCTGTATCCAGCTAATTTTTCTTAATATCATGTGTATGATGACTATTTAACCTTACATTTTATTTCTTAGAGGCTTTTACAGCGTAAATATTGTTGTGATTGTTTGATTCTCAGTTATTTTTGTTTGTACTTTGCTAACTGACGTAATAATGTCAAAAATGAATGAAATCGATTTTGCGTGCATTGAACCCGCAAAGACTACGGTCTTATTTTCGTATCAAGTTTTAGATTTTAGGCCCAGCAATGCTATCATGTCCAAGTTATTTTCCAATGTTTCGATTTAAATTTTTTTATATAAAGCTATTTTTGTGTTAAACGCGCCTTCACATAATTTTTTATCTAATTTGCTTATTTCTAAATTTCCTTGCACTTTTTTAATAGAGCTTGTATGCTTATATTGACGTTATTAAAAAATATTTTTGTGTTGTCACCACTTAATTATTCATAGTTTAAACTTAAGTAGGTGCTCCAGCAAGCCAATACTGTAGTTGAATTTTTAAACGATCATTAATGAAATTTAATTGCTATAAGTTGCATATTTAGTTTGAAGTAAAATACAATCAAATGTTAAATTACTAAAATAAAACTAAACCATGGCCTACGTAAAGCCATGAACTAAACAACCGGTAATTACTAAAGTATTTTCATCTCTGTACTTATCCTCTTGAGTTGCAGGAAAACATCGAAGGTGATATACATGGGGATAATAGTATATTTAAGGGAGGGGGAATTGTGCCATGTGGCAGATTCGATGCGCAGACCCCCCTTTTTTGCTTTCCCAGAGATCAGAAATCCGCTGGCGCGGTGCTAAACGTCCGCTGGCATGCACAACTGTGCTAAATGTTAAACGTGGGCAGAGCGCAACTTTCGCAATTGCGCCAGTTGCGGAAGTTGCGCTCTGCCCACCTCTGTTCTTATCCAATCCGCGGCTAACACATCGGTGATGAGATCCCTGATGCTGTAATTACGTGGTCTGGTCTTGAATTTGATTATTCGTTTTCTACTTTGTTGCTCAAGTAAGTTTTCAAACTATTCATCAAAAAAACAATTTTTTTGTTACACTTTAAATATCTACAATAAAAAATTAATTCTATCAATCCTTTGTGCTATCCTTAATTAAATTGCAAGTAACACAGTGGTTGTTTTTATCGCAAATGGACTTGATGATCTATTCCGTATGCCTACAGTAGGTTGCTTGATTTTACTGGTTCATTTTACAGATGGTAGGTTATTGTTGTAATTTCATTTAATATTTTATCTTAAATTAAGTTTTTCCGCTAATTTTTTGTTTTCACATTTTTTATTTATTTTTTTCATTGTGATATTCTCTTCTAAAAATGTCGGAGACTTATACTTGAAAAAACTGTCAAAACTCCCACTTGCTTCCCAAAAAGCCAAAAATATTGCTGTCCGGTTAAAATGTTTATTTTGGTTTTTAGTTTTTATTCAGAGATTTTACTAAAAGTTAAAGCTACTTGCTAAAACTCTCCAAGCAGAGAAAAATACCGTCAAGTGTCTTTTCCAAAGACCCAACGGAATGAAGCGATCAAAACGACCTTTTTAACCACTCAACCATGTCGGCGACAAATCTCAAAAAGATTCACTTGGTTAAAATTTTTGGGGCTGTTCCTTTTTTAAACATAACTTCCCCCCCAAAATCCAAACGACTTTTTCTGTAAATTGTGTTTCTCTTCCCTAGACAACCCTCACCGCTTATTCTACAAATGTCGCTCCACTAAACAACTAATTTCTTCATTAGAACCCCTCCTTTTCGAAATATTTAAAAAACCTATTATTTTACATGAACATACACTTCTTAAATTTTACTAACACAACCAGAATACTACACATAATTATTACCAAATTAGCATCTTTAATTCGGCTCTCAATTTTCCAACTAAGAAACAACAACTATCTCTCCCCACCCCTATTTTATCTGCCCTTTTAAAAGAAAAAACATACAAAGTTAAAACAAAATTAAAAGGTACTTCTTAGATAAATTTTTACTTGATCTTGCACAATAAATCCAAACATGTTTTATTTTATATTACAGTATTTTCTTCAGTGCATTCAATTTTATATCATAATATGTGTTTATTTATTCTATCTCCTTCTAAGGACTTTGCAAGACTGCCCACCACTATAAACCATGAAGTTTTATTTACACTCTGTTATTGTTCTTTTCTCGCAAAAATATAATAATATCAGGCACTTTTTCCTTTGCATTTTTTTCTCTCTGTGTACTTTTTTCATTATAATGTGCTATATCATACCACTACTATGTTTTTCTTCTCGTTTCTCTGCACGCAACTATAAATACTCAAATTACATTTTTTAAATTGATCTTTCAGAAACAAAACAAATAAATCACCGACTGCAAATTGCCTTTGCAATGTAATGTGTCCCTATTTTCTCTGGTGCATTTCATATCTTTTCTACCGGTTTTTCAAAATCCACTAACCTCATCCTATTTTGTATATATCATGTACCGTGTATAGTTTATAGCATTTTGTGTATTTTATAATAAAAGGTTTAAAAAAAAAAAATTTTTTTAAGGTACTCATTTTTTTAAATTGTGCAAAATTAGAGCAACAGTCGAGCGTTTATCCAAATCTGTTTTCAGGGATGCCAGAATTTTGTTGTCGGGTTGAAAATTTTTTTTCAATTTTTGATATTTTTAAACTGATATGCTGTAAAGCTGCTTCATAAAAATGGCCGAAGTAAATGCTTTCGAACAACAAACACTGTGAACACAGCATAACAACAGTCAGAGTTGGGTCAAGATTAGGGGATTGCTGTCATTATTTAACGGCTTATTTGTCTAGTTGATAATGCGGTGGATCACTAATTAGAAATCGTCACTTTGAATCAGAATCTGAAACCTGGTTTTCCTTCGTAAATTAGGCTGAAGACTTTTTTCGTATTTAATTTATATTATAAGCGCCGAAAGTGGGGGTGGGAAGAGGGAAATTTGCCCCTGCAACATTTCTAAACCAGGGACACAGGGATGCAAAATTGTCTTTGTAATTTAAAAAAGATGATGCTACAATTACACAACCTTGACCAAAATTAAATCTAACAACGTTTGTAGAAAATCAATTTCGGCAGCGGGCTCTTGATCAACGCGCCATTCTGTTGTGTCCTTGGGAAAGACACTTGACGGCACTTTCCCCTGCTTGGTGGTCCTGGCAAGCAGTTCTAAATTACAGTCATATCTTTATTAAATTACAAGCGGAGAGCAATATCTTGGTATCTCCGGAAGCAGGTCGAGGTAATTGCTTACCCTATGTATTAGCGCCTTTGTCGCTTTCCTACGAGTCAGGAAGATAAATATAGAGATAAAATAAAAAAAATTTAGACTAGCAATCACCAAACGTTTTCCGAAAAAAGCCACCGAGAAAGTAACAGTAATTTAGCAAGAGGGCAAGATTTAGAAAAAATCAGACAGTCTCAAAAAACGTAGGTTAAATTTTAGCGTATGGAAGAAAGCTTTTACTAAAAACTTTGTAAAGATTAAAGAAAAATCTTCACTTGAATTTAAAGATAAAAATCTGGTTTAGTGTAAGTGGAAACGCAAAAAAAAACAACTAGCATCAGGATCAGAAACATTTAACCTTGAGTTAAAAACCAAAAGCATTTGCAGATCAAGGAAATAAAACCACGCGGCCGAATTTTACAGGTTAAAACATTTTTGGATTTTTATCAAGTTTTACGTAAAAATTTTCTCTAATACGCTCAAATTTGTGTTTGTCGAGAGCGCCTTTTTCACACACACACAAAACAAAATATAAGGGAGTTTGAGTAGAAACGAGGCTTTGTTGATCGCGTCCACATTCAATTAGGCACTCCTACTTATAGTGGCCATGCTTCTAAATTGAGTTTTGTAATTGTGAAAGTATAGGGATAAACTCTTAAACATCTTTCTTTTTGGTAAAAGGCTCTTTTGCTGGCCTTGTACGGCCTTTTTTTGACCTTTGGAACAGTTACAAGAATTAGTAGGCTTACTAGACAACAGTATTATATGCCCAGAAGTACCCAAAATTTTTTTGGTGGGAAGAGGGGGAAATTAAAAAAGGCATTTTCGGAGTTTTGGTGTTAAGGTTCATATAGCTGTACCAGCCGAAAAACGTTTGGAGGCAATGCAATCTCGCCCAAATTTTGTTGATGACTTCATAATTTTGTTCTAACTTACGGGGTTGCAACTTTGAATCGCGACTGTTTTCAGGGAAAAATTTAGTTAACACTAAAAAAAAAGTCATCACTTTCAATCAAGTCCAAAATTTCTGCTTTCGTCCTAAATTTAATGTGAAGACGAAAAAGAAAATAAAAGCTTTTATCTTTGATCGATACAATATTTTGGTTCAGTTTCTGTGATCATAGGGAAAATTTAACCGAATGTTTCTGTACCTGCCCACCTGTACTCTTCCTTTTTAAAAAGAGCAAAAGACAGGGGCAGGGACAATTGCTTTCCTGGATGCCTCGAAAAAGAGGTGAGTTTAAAATCAAGAAGATAAATATTTGATATTATCATGGGCGTACCAGCCAAAAAAGATTGGGGGAGCGATGGAGTTTTGCCCAAATTATGATTTTTTAGTATTTTACGGATGCGAGAAAAACTTCTCTAAAATTATAGGGTAAGACAAAAAAAATTTTTTTTCTGATTTCTGAAAATAAAATTCTCTCAGATCTCTCCGTTTCTACAAAATTATGGTGATCTCTAAAAAAAGTTTTCGCTTAGTATTTCTTTTAAATTTCTCAATTTTTGTCATAAAATCATGATCTCTGAAAAACTCTTAACACTTTGAATCTGTCTCCAATTTCTTGATTTTCGTCCCAAAAACATAGCTTCCTCTAAAAAAAGAATCTGTCTCCGATGTCTTGATTTTTCTCCCAAAAGCATAGTGGTCTCTAAAAAAAGTTCACCTACAGTATATTCGTAAACTTGTTTAAGACTTGTGGGTTCTACCAAATGCAAGACTACACTGATAGAAACGGCATTGTGCCTCGCGCACACCGATGACCAGATGCTAGTAATATATCGGTTATAATTTGGTAAACTTTTTTCTGCAATTAGTACAAAAACCTTTTTTTAATCTTTGTCACTGCCCTAAAATTTCTGGTTTTGCCCTAATTTTTTCTACCGCTGACCGAAAAGTTTTGGTTTTGCCTAAATATTCTGAATGCTATGTTGAAATATCGCGGTAAAGCCTGCAGCGCTTTTTCATGGAATTGTTTTTATTCATACGACAAGTATTCATTCAAACATATTTGGTCGGGTAAACAATCAAGGAACAATGCCAGATGTCTAGTTCGGTCTATTATAAACTTCGATTAAAAACTGATCACATAGAATGGTGCTTGCGCGAATACAACAAAGCCTCAGACACAACGTGGCGATGGTTAATTTTTTGTGTCAGTCTAAAAAAACCCTATGATTGATATGCTTTGTTGAACAGTTCAAATCAATTTAAAATAAAACCAACAAAGATTTCTGCACATTCACATAGTAGAAGCACAGTTCAAAACAGAAACAGCTGATAAAATCGGCAAACGAAAACATGTTTAATGGTTTCTCATGAGATTGTTTTGACTTTCGAATGCAGTGAGAGATAATCGGTTGCAATGACAATGAATATTTATCTACCGATCGATTTGACTATTACATTATGAACTACTCTAGTTTTTAGTTGTAGTCAAATATATCAAAAAAAAAAAAATTGAAAAGTAAAGTTTTGCAAGAAAAAGCAAATCTAAAAAATAATTTAAAATTACAGTATACCAAAATAACGGAGATCCGATAGAAAATAACAGTCAAACATAAAAAGTCTGGAATGGCAAGAAAGTGTTTGCAATAAAAAATGTGCAGCAGCCAAAGCAGAACAGTTAAACAAAATCTATTTGCAAGTTTGCCTTTTTTGTAGGCATTTTAGGAAAACCAAAGACCAACTATTGCATATTATGTTAACTTTACGTCATAAGCTTTTCTTATATCGTCTCGAAGTGATTCCATTTTTTTCAATGAATCAACAACAACTAAATCGTTTGATACCATATTATCGTGACCATGGAATTTGAAAAATCCAAAAAATAAATTGTTTCGTAGCATAAGAGGGTACCATAATACATCATCAGCCCACATGCAACTGAAAGGAATGTTTTCAGTCAGAAACCATTTAGGATTCATTTCTTCTGATTCCTGAGGAGTTCCATCAAACACGGAAGTGCGAAATATATTCACTTCAAGGATCAGATCTTCTCCGATAAACTCAAACACAAGAATTCCGATTTGATCCAAATCCTCTTCCTTGCAAATTAAATTGCTTTCCTCATAAAGCTCTCTGACAGCACATTGTGTTAATGTTTCATCAGCGCACAACTTTCCACCAAACCCATTCCACTTACCAACACCAAGACCTCTTTTTTTCATTCCTAGCAACACTTCATTGTCTCGAAATATTTTCACTAAAGTGGAGCGCACATATTTTAACATAATTATACATCTACTTTCACCTAAAATTCTAACAAATGTCAAACACAAATATAAGAAGCTGGTTAAATTTTTTATGTGGTGGCAAGTCAAATATGGTCTTGGTTCCTTGAAATTATCAATTAATTGTCGTTAAGCCGAATTCATTGAATTTGATTGTATAATTTTTATCATTTTAATAGTGCACTTTGATAGTAGCAAAGGCAAAATTGACTTTTTTACATGAGAATATTTTTGTGAGCAAAAAAATTTAGCAAATAAATAGAGAATGCTTACTTTTTTATTTTCTTCTTTATACTTATACTCTTTATGCAAAGAAAAACGTCGGAGGCGTTATATTTAAAAGAAACTGTCTATCAATTACTATGACCTGCTTCTGGAGATGGCCAAGATATTGCTGTTTGGTTGAAATTTTTCATTTTTTTTTTAGTTTTATTTCATGATATGACAATTTAAAGCTGATTGCTAAGACTTTTTATTTTATTTTTATCTCTATATTTATCCTCCTGACTCGCAGGAAAGCGACAGAGGCGCTATACATAGGGTAAGCGATTACCCTGACCTGCTTCCGGAGATGCCAAGATATTGCTGTCCGCAAGTAAATTAAGAGAGATATTACTTAATTTAGAACTGCTTGCCAAGACCACCAAGCAGGGGAAAGTGCCGTAAAGTGAGAACACAACAGAATGGCACAAGTGGGTTTTGAACCGAGACCATGTTGATCATCAGCCTGGTACTTTAACCACTCGACAATGCTGCTGACCACCAAGCAAAGTGCCATAAAACAGTTTTCTCAAGGACACAGCAAAAGGAAGCAAGTTAGTTTTGAACCAAAACTGTGTTGTGTCAAAATGGCGCTCTTAAATTACTCGACCAGGTTGCCGAGAAGCAGTCAAAAAGATTTTTTGGAGATGCAGAGGTGAGGAATCTAACAAATTGATAAATTAGACAAATTGGAATGCAATTTTAATTCCATCAACTCTTTGTTAGAATTTTAAAATGATTTTCTATTGAATCAAATTAAAGAAAGTTGTTATTAATCTTTTTTGCATCAAGATTATTTTAGTTTATATGATTTTAGCAGCTGGCTTCGGAGCGGTTCAAGAACTTAATCATTTCTTAATCAAAACTTTGCTTCTGCTTCATTTATACAGTAGATATCCAACAAACTTAAAACAAAACAAAAATAAATAATGTATCATTTGGATCTACAACTTGGTAAAAGTACTAGGAAAAATAAAAAGCATTTACTTTTTAATTTTCTTTTATCTTATCTCTATATTTATCCTCCAGACTTGCAGGAAAGCAACGGAGGTGCTAATACTTAGGGTAAGCAGTTATCTAAACCTGCTTCTGGAAATACCAAGATATTGCTGTGCAGTTGAAATTTTTTATTTGTTTTTTTTTAAAGTTTTATAGAAATATTTTATTGACTGAAGTTTAAAGCTGCTTGCCAAGACCACCAAGCTAGGGAAAGTGCTGTAAAGTGTCTTTCCCAAGGACACAACAGAATGGCACAAGTAGGTTTTGAACTGAGACCATGTTGAACACAATTCTAGCGTTCTAACCACTTGACCATGCTGCCAACATTTGAATTTATTAAGACATTTATCTAATACTTGGAATTACAAATAGGTAAATAAACTTACAAACTGATTTACTGATACAAGCTTCAAAACTTGGAATGACAAAAAAAAAGTTTATTTATTTATTTTCATTTTTACTCACAATCAACTTGAAATTAATCAAAGTGCATGTAGAAGTAAAGATTGTGAATAAGGAAGCAGCGACTAAACGAAGTACGTTATTACATGCACAACGTCAGTTGTGCATGGTCGCCGTACCTTTAAACAAAACGATGTGATGTTAATAAGAAAAGGAAAGCGAAAAGAAGATAATTAATACACACATCCGAGCTGTATTTAGAGAATGTTGTATAATCATGGGTGGGAGAAACAACAAACTCAAAGACCAAAAGGGTCTGGACCAAAAAGGGTCAGGCAGGCAAAGAAACCCACCAAAAGAAATCCTGCCATGGGTCAAAAGGACCATTTCAAAAGCATATGAATTTGGTTTCTTTTAAGCACTAATATAACAAGGATTATGAATTATCATGGATGATGTGTTCCAAGCTATGTAGAGGCAATTAGTATTTAAAAAATCACAATCATCTGTATTTGTCTTCCTGACTTCCAAAAAAAGTCCCTGAGGCATTATAATTGAACAACTGTAAAGTGATTACTTTATCTTGATGGAGAGTTAAATAACTTCTATAGTTGCTTCGGAGAAATAAAATAACTTCTATAGTTTTTCTATTATTACAAATATTACCAGGTTTTAAAGAAAAGCAAAAGGAAAAGCAACGCAAATCATCTGCAAAAATTATGCACCTAAATGCAAGAGGTTTTTAAAAATATCTAACTTAATACTATCAAATTTCAATGAAAGATTGTCTATACATAAGCTTCAGCACACCACCTTGATTTACAAATGAAATTAGTGACATAAAAAAAATTTGACTAATAAATTTTTGTAAAAATACCATAATTGACTTTTTCAATCATAATGACTTTAAAAACCTTTGAAAAAGTGCAATACATGAGAAGAAATGTATATTATTATATGTATATTGCTTAAAAAATATAGACAACTAAAGATACCGTGATGGAAGTTGACTAGATAACCATATGTTTTTTTGACTGCTTCTGCATTTACGCACTGCTGTACATACTTTAAAAAGTGTTTCATTAATTGGGAAAGAAAAAAATTGTTTATTCAAGAACAGCCAAAGAGCAGGACATATATGTATCAGTAATACCAAAAGGGTTAATATTTTCATTTCTTATTACAAATAAATAAATGTTATATTATTATATATGATTAGCTTTACAACCGAATTGATTATTAATAATTAAAAGATTAAATGAAATGCGAGACAACTGTTTAAACAAATTAAAACAAAATGTTGGATACAGCAACATCTCAATAATTACAAACTTTATTAATATTTAAATAGTTTATTTTTCTGGAACTTTTTAAGCTTTAATTTTTAATTATCTTGTTGAGTGTTTTTTGCAATTTGCAATAATTATATAATGGTACTAATTCTGAATTTTTCAATTGCAGAACTACTAGTAGGGATGCAAAAACACATATGGGCTGCAAAACTTGATTATAAAACCACAGTGATTTAAAATATAGGATAGGCTGTATCAAACCTTGGGCAAAATCAACATTGATACATATTACCCAGACCTTTCACTAGCTGTTAGTATATGATTTTAATATAAAAATTATAGATTTAATGTAATTCTTCATTTCCAAAGAATGAGTAACTTAGAAACTAATTTACAAAGCCTTTTTCGCAACAGTTATGGATTTAAAAAAAAGTAATGTGGTTTACCACTGGGTCCCAAAGCACATGGCATATTCTAGAGATGCCATGAGGATGACGTAAAAAATGTTTCCAAAAGCCATCAATAATGACAAGTTAGCAATGTTTTACATCACAATTTATACGATGTATATATTGGGTCTCTTCAAGAAGTCACCGTAGGCTATTTTTTTGGTGTAACTAACCTGGAATCCCCTTCTAGCATCAGGATGGAATAACGAAGATACCAAAAAATAAAGGATCTCTCAAAAAGCGATAGTAAATGCAAAGGGATCCGGGTTAGTTTCACCGAAAAAAAATTGCTTACGGTGACTTTTTGAAGAGACCCAAAAATCTCATAGGGTAGTTTATCTAAATAGCAAAAAACGTAAATAAATCTTATTACTTTTCAGCTAATTCAACTAATCCATAATTTAAACTTAAATACTAAAAACTAAGAATGCTTTTTCTAAAGTTGCTTTTTTTTTTTTTTTTTGAGCAATCATATCGTGTGACCCTGAAGAAAAAGTGGACTTCGTGTAAAATAAATGTTTAATAGCGACCTCTATGGAAGCAGTTTAATTACTATTTATTTAGTAGGTAAATACTAGATGTCACTAAAGTGTGATTATCGAACTCAGACATTTGATTGCGTAGCTAAAGTAAATAAACTAATCTCTGACTGATACTATGAAGCAATATACAGTATAAGATAAAAAAAGATGCAATGAATGTGCAATGCCTTATTATTAAGAAAGAATGTTAAGGTAACTTTGCTCAAAAGTCTGCAGCGTGGTCGTGGTCGAGTGATTAATGCGCCGTGTTTATGGTCAACATAGTCTCGATTCAAAACCCACTCGCGCCATTCTGTTGTGCTCTTGAGAAAGAGACTTTACAGCACTTTTCCCTGCTTGGTGCTCTTGGCAAACAATGCTAAATTAAAGTCATATCTTTATCAAATTTCAAGCGGACAGCAATATCTTGGTATCTCCGGAAGCAGGTCGGGGTAATTGCTGACCCGATGTATTAGCGCCGCTGTCGCTTTCCTGGGATTCAGGAGGATAAATGTTGTAGATAAGGGAGATGGAATTAGGGCCCAGAGCTTTACCTGGTTTTAAGTGTTTGAGGGCAACAGTGAATTCACTCTGTGAGAAAGTGTCAGAGATAGTCGCTGGGTCTGGTGTTGTGGCCCTCCAAAGGTCAAACATTTCTTGAGTACAAATCGGTATGACTAGCAATCAACAGCCTTGTATGTGCCATTTCTTATCAGCTGAGATGCAATAGCATCAGCCGAAACAAGACAGTAACAAAACAGTGTCGTGACCTACCAATAAAGTTTTTCAAAATACTCCATGCTTTACGACTAGAGTGTGAAAGGTTGATGCTCTGAACTGCTTCGGACCATCGATCGCTCCATTTCCTGTCACGTTTGGCAAGTAAAGCTGTTGAAGCCAACCTTGAGCCATCTCCCTGGGAAGACTGCAGGAACGTTGTGTAGAGGGATTCATACTTCGCATCTAGTTGTTTCTATGACCACATTGTTGAAACAATTTGTTTCGATGATCGACATCCACACATAGCCATTCAATTGCCAATTCTTCAAAAATTGATCAGCAAAGGTCCATTTGAGTTGCTTATTTGCAAACGTATATAAAAATACTACACGCGTACAAGACAGAAAGGCGAGAAAAAATTAGAAATACGTTGCAAACAACGCTCTTCAAACAAACAATGTTTCCTAAAATTCGTGCTTTCGCCCCCTCCGAATATTTGAGTCTGGTACACCTATAATCCCCCACTATGTTTTCAAATTATACGCTTGCAGAAATGGATCGAATTTTTTTTATAAAATCTGGGTATGAACCAGTGATGTAGTCGAGACCACATGATTCGAAACCGAAACCGAGACCGAGACCGTAAAATTTTTTCGAAACCAAGACCGAGATCGAGAACAGAAAATTTCGAGACCTAAGGTTCGAGACGAGACGAGAAACTATCGAGATCGCGACCGAGATCGAGACCAGAATATTTTTTGTAAAAAAATTTAATTTATTAACGACATTAATTTTTATTTTTCTAAAAATCCAAAGTTACATTTCAAATAAACTAGCATCCCCAGCATATTATAAGAAAGCCTTGCTTTATGTGGTTGCATGAAGAAAGTCTTGCTTACCTCACAATACCCCAGCAAATGTGCAAGTCCTTTATATACGGCTGTGCGTTGCTTTGAAGTCAGAATTTTTATTAGCAAAAAACATCTAAAGCCCCGTAACGAACGGAATATAGATAATTTGTTCAATGTAATAAATTATATTTTAGCTAATCAGGTCACAATTGTGAAAAAAAACTTTATACTGGAACAGGGTTTTCCAAACTGTGTGCCGTGAAAAGGATTAAAGGGTGCCGCGAAATTTTTGCGTTTTTGACAGAAAGCCATAGAGTAAATGGTAGATATGGGGTGAGGCGAATGAGGCAGTTGCTTCGGGCCCCCCTTGAAAATACCGCATATAGTTTCATTTTGCTGTATATGTTTTTTTAGAGATTACCATGATTTTGGGAAAAAAATAGCAAAATATGAGATCAAATCAAAGTGAAGGCCTTTTTTTTGTGTTTTTAGAGATCACCTGATTTTGATAGAAAAATAGCGAAATATGAGATCAAATCGAAGTGAATATAATTTCTGTATGAAAACTTAAAGAATGTATAAATAGGCTTTCGCCTTTATGAAGTAAGTGTGCCGCAGGTAAACTCAAAATTTATTAGTGTGCCGTAGTAATAAGATGTTAAACGGGAAGGTATTTGGACCAAAACGCCTCAAGGTCCAGTACTTTAAATTTGTCCTTGGCTGCTGAGTTAAATTTTAACTCGAAAAACTGTTCTTGTGCTGCATCAAAAATGTAGTCTATTTCGCACTTGCTTCTCATCTATTGGAGAATTTTATTTTGATTAAATTTTTTTTTAAATTAGATAAACGAGTTTTTATTTTTGCTTTAATTGGGACTCACAGTTACCGTTTGTGAGAGCAGAATCCAATTAAAAAATGCTTGCTAGATTTCGTTGTTCAATTTGATTCTTGGTGAGGTCAAGTTTCCTGTCATTTTGATTATCAAAATTAATACAGAATGTGTTGTAAAACATTTTAACAATCGCGTTTCCTTGAAAATTTACGCACGCCCCCCAGGGGAGGCATGCCTCCCCGGTTAAGAATCACTAAACTAAACCATTTATTGACTATGTTTACTCAAAAATTTTACAAGGCAATAAAAGGTTTTCAATTTTATTTCGCAAGGGGAGTTATTTTTGGTGAAGAAAGCAGTAAATTATCATAATTTTCAATTTTATTTCGCAAGGGGAGTTATTTATGGTGAAGAAAGCAGTAAATTATCATAATTTTCAATTTTATTTCGCAAGGGGAGTTATTTATGGTGAAGAAAGCAGTAAATTATCATAATTTTCAATTTTATTTCGCAAGGGGAGTTATTTATGGTGAAGAAAGCAGTAAATTATCATAACCACATCAACCCGTTCCCTGGGTAAAACGAAAAAACTCGTCTTTGGCAATCGCGTTGTTTCATGGCGCAACTTTTTCTGTTCTGAAGCAATTTGAGAGCTTCACAGACACTGTTTGACAGCTCCCCGCATTGCTTTGTTTGTAAAGCCGTTTAATTCACTCGGAACGGATTAGGTTTTATAGTTCGTAACTTTTATAGTCAACGTTCACAAGAGCTCTTTGCCAATTTTGAAATATGTTATAAAAAAAATTTAGATGGACAATAAATATTTTTTACGAAGACTCATTGTTTGAAACTTGATTTCGAAACATTTTAGTTGAAGAATTCATGATTTCGCAACAAAATTCAATGTTTTGCTTAGTTTAAGGGAGTGTGTTTGAAAAAATTGATAGTCAGGGTTTGAATGGCGCTTTAAACAATTACCGTAAGGAAAAATATACCGTATGTTTTTGCTTTATTTTCCTTTTTTTTCAAGTTCTATTGCGCAACTCAGTATTATCAGGCCTTGACATTTACTTCGTTTAGTATTTAAATTCGCTTGAATATGAATATTTTTTGAAAAAACGTTCAACTTTTTGAAAACAATTCGGTGCCTTAAAACATTAAACAGTTGAATAAAACGGCGGTTTATATGGAACAACATTTATAAGATAAAAATTTTTTAAATCTCTATATTTATCCTCCTGACTTGCAGGAAAGCAACGGAGGCGCTAATACATAGAATCAACAATTACCCCGACCTGCTTTCAAAGATATCAAGATATTGCTGCCCGCTTGTAATTTTAAAAGAGATATGACTGAAATTTAGAACTGCTTGCTAAGATAACCAAAGCAGGGAAATATGGCGCGAGTAGGTTTTGAACCGAAACCATGTCGATCACAATCCCGGGCGCTCTAACCACTTGACCATACCGCCGATTATTCACATGAAGATTAACATTTTGTCGTTATTGTTCTTATTTTTCTTAAAACTGTAGTTTTTTTCTAGTTTTTCTACAAGTTTCGAAATATTTTGTTGCAAGATTGAAGACATATTTTGTTTTTTTTAATGTGCATATTTCGGATGATTATGAGTAGTGGTGTCTTTAGTACGAAATGAACGAAGCGACCGCACCGGGCCCCCTAAAAAAAGTCCAAAAGTGACCCCCTCTAAGCAAAACATTGCTCTATTTCTTTAGAAAATTTTTAGAATCATTATATATCAATAATACAAAAAATTCAATAAATGATAAAGATCGAAATGTTTTTCCAAAAATATATAGTAATATAAAAAATCTCAATGAATGTGGGTTTTCAACCTATTAAATTTGTTTCTGTTGCACGAAATAGTTATTAAATTGTTATGTATGTTCGCCTCTCACCACCTTGTGTTTATTAGTTTGTGTTTTTTAACTTCTTGGTTTTTAAATACGGTGCGCATTGTGTTTTGCTTTTACCTGATGAAGTTCGCGCGATGTAACGGACGAAACGTCGTATTGAGTTTTTCTTTAATAAATAGGCTATATTACGCCTTCTGTATTTGTTGAAGTTTTACTTGCCTCTGATTCTACCAGAAGAACAAATGAATTTTAAACTAAGTAATATCCCTGGTAACAGTGTTTATATCAATTACAAAACTAACAGTGCTGTAAAATATTGTTGAAAGGTTTTTATGTCATGATTATTGGTGCAAAAAAGACCATCCTCGTAGTCGTATTTAAATTAAATTTGAGAAGCTATTTAGCTTATTCTATGTTAGGCTACCTTTTAAAATTGTGTTTTGAAATCAAATTACTTAACTTAAATAGGTTTTAATTTTTTTCAGAATGACAATGTATAAAATTTTAACTTTGATTGAGCAGCTGTTTTTGCTAGCTGACCTTGCAAACCAGTTGTCAAAATTTCTATTTTAAAAATTGCTAAAGCAATTGCACAAAAGCGGCAATCAAGAGCCTTGTTAGTCAATTAAATGAATAAATTACAACCAACAGTTTTATTAGTCAAGTAAATGAACAAATTGCATTTGAAGATAAAACTAAAAAAATACAATTCAAAAGTGAAAATTTTCAAATTAATTTGGTTTTGGGTGAAACATACATAGACTGGATTTAGTGTTCCAATTATTTTTATTGTAGGCTACATGGAACATTTGCTAATATAAGAAAAAGATGTATTTTTTTATTACAAGTGTTTTTAATTTTTTTAGTTTTGTACGTCATTACTTTATTGTAATTGCAGAAAATGATTAATATTGTACTCGTACTACTAATTTCAAGTAGTATTTTTATCAATTAAAAAATACAAATTAAAACAGAATTTCTCTTTTAGTTAAGGATATTTTCGACTGTAAAGTTGTTGCTGCTAAATCTTAATCAATTTTAGACAACATTGATAACAATTTAACTAATAAGAATAATTGACATTACAAAGTTGATGTACAATATTTAAAACTAAATAATTGTTATGCATTATTGCTTCAAACTTAAGTATTCTGCCCATATTACCGTATGTGGCATATTATATAACATACCTGTACATTTCCTCTTATTTGCTAAAAACTCCAAACTTTTGAGTTTCTGGATTCCATGGACCCATGTAAAATGCCACAAAATAAAACTATACGCGGTATTTTCAAAAAGGAGGCCTCTCGATAACTGTAAAAAAGGAGGGTCCCGAAGCGACGGCCTCACTAGCCTTACCCAATATTCACCACTGTATGTCAGCAACAATTTATCAACAAAAACAAAATGACAAAAACGCAGAATAAAAGATTCTCAACTTCCAGTCTGTTTTAGTTCAGAATCGAATCACGTTTTGGTTTCTGTAAGTCGGTGAGCTAGAGATTGAGTTACAGGATTTAAAATGACAGCTTAATTATTGTTTTCTTAGCAAGCGCCACTAAATTTTAGTCATATACATAAAAACTAAAAAACAAAACTAAAATTTCAACCAAACAGTAACATCTTGGCATCACCGGAAGCAAATTGGGATTATGGCCTTATGGTCGCCCTAAAAATTACCCTTCGCTGCTGTTTTCTTTCCATACAGGAGACTAAATAGAGCTGGTTGCGGTATTTATAGGACTATAATAACGCAATGTGTTGAATAATCATCAAGTAGGAGAGACCGGGGCACGGAGTAACACTTTTTTTCTTTTTGCTATTTCTTTCATAATAATTTTTTTCAACATATTGTTGTTTTCTTCAAATTAAATTTAAATTTAAACGTTTATTAATGATTTTGTTGCTGTTTCAACTAGTGTGACAACTTAACTTTGATGGGGGATCTTTGGTGTGGTACATTGTAAAGCTTATTTTAAATTGTGTCCTTGGGAAAGACACTTTACGGCACATTCCCCTTGCTTGGTGGTCCTGGCAAGCAGTTCCAAACTACAGTCATATCTCTATTAAATTACAAGCTGACAGCAGTACCTTGGCATCTGCGGAAGCAGGTCGGGGTAATTGCCTACCCTATGTATTAGCGCCTCCGTCGCTTTCCTGCGAGTCAGGAGGATAAATAAGAGATGAAATAAAAAAATAAAATAAAATAAAAAAATCAAAATTTTAACAACTAAGCTTTAAAATTTAATATTAATTTTTTTCATAATAGTTAAACAGTGATCTAAATTTTTCATATTAAACAAGAATTATTAAGAAAACGCAATGAAATCACACATAGCCTGGTCATAAACATGAGTATCAAGCACAAAAAATGAGATATTTGGCTGTTGCCTAAAAATGTTAAAACGGTTTTTTCTCACTGCTGTATTAGCTTAATCAAAAATTTCAGAATCACATTTGTGACAAAAAGATGTATTCAAACCTTCAGCACAAGCTAAATGTGACCATTTTAGGTAACTATAGCATTGTACGACCCACTCTTCATCAGGACGACTGTTAAAATAGGGCTTAAGGAATGTAATGCATAACTACTCTTTTGCTTTTAGTGGTTTTTCAAAAATTGGTTTTTCTTTGTTTGGAGCTGTAACAGATTTTCCTTTTCTGGTGTGTCTGTTAGCATGGCATTTTTAGACCTTTTCTTGTTTTGCACCAAGGATTTACCTTTAAGTGTTTTTAACACTCTGTACAGTTTTTATGGCAAATACCATTGTTTTGCTACTCCCCTTATTGATATCTTTTAAATTATAACAACTGCTGCAGCAGCTCTGAAGTTGTATTGCAATGATGAGCTGGTGTACCTGTTAGTCTTTCTTTTATTATTTCTTATATTATTCACAAATGTTGCTGCCGAAGCTACTTTTAATGTAAGCTAATTAAACCTATGCACAAAAATAGGTGTTACTACTTACCCCATCAACCTATGTTACAATTTACCCCGCCTCATATAGCTTGTTTTAACAGTAACTTATTTTTAGTCATTGGAACTTAACAATGCTATTTGCAAGTGATCGTTGTTAATATGAATGTTATTTGCGTTATTTAAAATTTTTTTGGTTTATGTGAGATTTTGAAAAATACGAATGTTACAACTTACCCCATGTTACTACTTGCCCCGGTCTTTCCTAGTGTTTCCATAAGCCATTATCATAACTGCACAAAGCTGGAAAGCTCTTTTGTCCTTTCTATTTAATTTATCAACAAAAAATTCGCGCACAACCAGATATTTTTTACATTAACTATACTTTTTGAGATGTCTGGACAAATCGATAACAGGATGATTTGGTACCAAAATTGAATTATATCTTAAGGAAAAGATTAGAGAACTGTCTTGTACAACGGTCATCAATTGAAATGGCACGGCATTGTCCTATAGTATCAAGTTGTCCTGGTACCAAATTATCCAGGACTGAACTGTCCCTGTACCCTTGTTGAGGCAAAAATTGCTCTTATAATTGTTTCTTAAGAAGAAGAAAGATATTTATTCTTATAAATGTTTTTTGAGCAGAAAGAAAGCGTTTTTGATTATACCAATATTGTGTATAAAGTGCGGAAGGCCTACAATATGCAGTGTTGGCTTAAAAACGGACCAAACGGAGCGGCAGCATTAGGCTCCCTAAAAAAGTTCGCAAATTTGGCTCCCCTTTATAGTATCAACATGACAGCTTAAAAAATTCAAAAAAAATAAATTAAGTGAAAACCTTTTTTGTGTTTTTTGTTTTCAATGACATAAAGTATTATTCTACCTCTCCTATAGATTGCTACCTTAGCGTGGTGGAGGGGTTTGCGTTTTTCATAATCCTAAGAGCAATGCCGTCTGGAGTTTTTAACACCTCTCAGGGCTACCTATGGTGGTAAGGTCGAAGGTAAGAAACAGACCAAAAGCAATCTAACAAATGTAGCAAAATGAATAGTCTGAATGACAATATTGTTACTGCATCGGGCGTCGAGCAGAATAAAAAGGTCCGCGTTTGGGCTTTAGGCAGAGGGTCCTATTCGAAAAGTAAGCTATATTCTCCCCCACAAGCTGACCATAACTGGAAACCCATCAATGCATTTGCAGGGCATTTGGGGAGGCAAATGGGAGCAGAGGACAATATCTGCACTCGAGTTGGTCCCAAACGTCAGGATTTTTTCATGGGCAACTGGAATGTCACTTTACTCAATGAAAAAGAACAGGAAATGGTATGGGAGTCAAAGCAGTATTATCTTAATATTGCTGGAGTTTCCTTTACCAAGTGTCGTGGCTCTGATATTGTTGAATTGAATAAAGGCATGAAGCTTTTCTACTCAGATGTAGATGCAACCATGTCTGCTCAGGCAGGGGTAGCATTTTTATAAGCCCCCGCCTGGTCCACTGTGTCACTGATTGGATTCCACTCGGAGGAAGGGTTTGTCTCCTTAAGCTTAGGCTACAGGAGCGTTCACTTTGCATTTTACTGGTGTACGCACCAAACGCTGAAACACAGTACCAGCCTTTCTTAGATGAAGTAAATGTTGCTTTACAGAAAATGTGCAGAATCAATCGTCCTACTGTGTGATTTCGAAGCACATGTGGATACTGACGACAAGACATGGAAGGCTGTTATTGGAGGACAAGGAGACTCCAACATTAACAGAAACGGAAGGTGTTTGCCACAGTTCTGCCACCAACGAACTGTGCATAATAAACACCTTTTCTCGGCACAAGGAAATTCACAAGTACACCCCTGGTACAGAGATTCGGTGGAACAGCGTTCTATTATTGATTTTTGTATTGTCTCAGTGGACTTGTTTTCTTCGGTGTTTATTGTTTTTCTTAAAAGAGGAGCTGAGCTGTTTACCAACCATCATTTAGTTTCTGAATTCTGAGAGGCCTGAATCATTCAAAAACAAGGAAATGATTCAGAGCTCAAAGAGCATACAGAATAAAAGGGGAGTTTCTAGCCGACAAAAAAATGAGACACATTTTTGCAGGCAAAGTTGCCTCCCTGTTCAAAGAACTCCCTGACTATACTGAAGACGTTGAGACTGAGTGAGATTTATTTAAATTACAGCCATTACATTACAGCTGCTAGTCGTGCTTGCCAACGTGTGGGATGTCAAATGGGTAGTGAGAAAAAAACTGCTTGGTGGAACCAAAAAGTTAAAAAAGCTATCCGTGCAAAGAAAACTGCGTTTAGAGCTTGGTTAACAAACAAGTCATCTAAGCAGCTTCGATTGCGGTAGGCCTACTCTGCAGCACGTAAGACTGCTGCCACAATTGTCAAACAATCTAAAGAAAAGTCATAAAAAGAATTTGGACAAAGTTGGATACAGACTACAGATTGGCAAACATAGTATTTTGGAAAACCATACCGGTACGTCATTCGGAAAACCATAGGTCCTTTGGCGGCCAACAAACACCAGTTGCCACCTTCATCGAAGATACTAATGGTGTGCAGCTGAAGCATCAAAAGGGCATCCTAAATTGTTGGCGAGAATACTTTTATGAGCTCTTAAATCCAGTAACAACACAACATTTGAAAACATCTGAGAAACAAATTGGTGAAGAAATTTAACTAATCGAAGCAGAGGTGAGCACAGCAATTAAATATTTGAAAGCTGGCAAGGCCTTTGGTGAAGATGATATTCGACCCGAAATGTTAAAGGCCATGAACAACTTTGGGGTTTGTTGGCTGACTCTTGTGTGCCAAGTAGCTTGGAAAACTGGTGAGGTACCAAAGCAATGGCAGACCAGTCTGTTGATACCTATTCACAAAAGAGAGACAAGAAGAAATGCATTAACTACAGGGGCATTTCTGAAATGCCCCTGTAGTTAGTGCATTTCTTTATTAAGTCTTTCTGGAAAGGTCTATGCAAAGTGCCTCGAAAAGAGATGCCGTGAAATAGTCGAACCTCAACTTCAGGAAGCACAATGCAGATTTCGTTTTGGCAGATGCACCATGAACCAGATCTTTGCCCTTTAGCAGGTTTTTGAGAAATCGTAGGAATATGCCAAATAGGTGTGTATGATAGTTTTCTACTTTAAAAGTCACATTTAAGCTTACTATCTGGAAATGTTTCCTTACAGTGTGATGCAAACAATGTGATCTTCTTGTATTTTGTTTTCTCTAATCTCACATTTAGATACATACATAAGTACAAGGGATAAAAAATTATTTTGTGAACAATGTAGTTGCATTTCAAGGATTTACATCTCTTGAAGCTGAACAGTTCATCGATCTTTTCTCTGACCTTACTTTAAAAAGCATATACAGTCCTGATTCACTAACTTCTTTCCTGATTAAAGTTCGATTTCTATTAAAGATTAAATTCCTGATTAAAGCTAGTCAAAGACTGCAATAAGATTGACATCAAGCGCGAAACGCAAGTTACGATATTGAACATTGAGCGGCGATTTGATAAAATGCGCTTGAAGCAACAAACTCACTGTTGGCATGCAATGTTTTAGTGCGTCAGTAGCATTAGTACGGTGCAAACAAAAAAACAGCCGCAACTCTCCCCCTACAAATGTCAAAAAGTGGCCCGCCTTTGCTTTATTTTTCATAGTAGAACCATGATAGCCCCCCTGTCTGCACTTTAACTTTAGGACGAAAGTAGGAATAATGTACTCGATTGAAAGTGATAACTTTTTTTTAGAGATCACTATATTTTGTGGACAAAAAAACTTAAATAGTAGTCCCCCTATACTTCTTGCACCGGGCCCGCCTTTTGTAAGGCCATCAATGGTCAGTTGTACATCCATTATTTTTGTGCATTAAGCAAAATTCAATCTAATTTTTTGATTATTTCAAATGCTTGCAAATTTTGGTTTTAAAAGGGCGCCGTAAGTAGGGATTTATAAGTTTTTAAAAGGCATCGTCAGCAAAAAAAGTTTGTAAAGCACTGCACTGTGAAATCAATTTCCAAGGCTTCAACCCCTGCCCTTGAACAACTACGGCCACACAGGCACACCATGAAGGACTCAACTGGAATCCAACATCTGGAATATCAATTGGAATGAAATGAAAACAAAACGTGAGGTATAAATAAGATCACGCCACTTTACGCCAGATTATAATAAAAGATACGAGATTGTGGTAGTTAACAGCAGTGATGAAGGTCTCGAGACCAATTTTCAGGGTCTCGGTCTCGGTCTCGGCCTTTTGCTGGCGGTCTCGGTCTTGGTCTCGTAATAACCTGGTCTCGGTCTCGTACTTTTTGACATTTTTTGATATTTTTCTTATTTGATGTGGTTATGATGATTTACTGCTTTCTTCACCATAAACAATTCCCCTTGCAAAATAAAATTGAAAACCTTTTATTGCCTTGTAAAATTTTTGAGTAAACATAGTCAATAAATGGTTTAGTTCAGTGGTTCTTAACCGGGGAGACATGCCTCCCTTGGGGTGCGTAAGTTTTCAGGGAGGCGCGATTGTTAACATGTTTTACAACACATTCTTTATTAATTTTGATAATCAAAATGACAGGAAACTTGACCTCAGCAAGAATCAAATTGAACAACGAAATCTAGCAAGCATTTTTTAATTGGATTCTGCTCTCGCAAACGGTAATTTTGAGTCCCAATTAAAGCACAAATAAAAACATATTTATCGATTTAATCTGATTTAAAAAAAAAATTTAATCAAATAAAATTCTCCTATAGATGAGAAGCAAGAAACATATTACAGTGCGAAATAGGCAACATTTTTGATGAAGCACAAGAAAAGTTTTTCGAGTTAAAATTTAACTCAGCAGCCAAGGACGAATTTAAAGTACTGGACCTTGAGGCATTTTGGGCCAAATACCTTTCCGTTTAACATCTTATCTTTGTGAGTCACCAACAATTTCCTGTGAGTCAGGGAGTCAGGAGAATAAAAATAAAGATACATAATACGTAATATCAAAAAGAAATAAATAATTTTGATTGTTTTTTTAAGTGAATATTGAAAGTGGCTCCTTTTTTTGTTGCTTCAAGGTTTTCTTTTGTAAAAAAACATTACGAATTATAGTGATCGTGTTTTCGGCTCTCACAACAACTTTTCTAACGCCATTGTATGAATCTAATTGCTTAAAACAAATTACTAAATTGCTAATAAGACGAAGTAGAAAAGAAGAAAAATAACTAAAAATTACTTTGATTTACCTACCCAAAGATGGACAAAATAAATAGGGTAATACAAAAAAAAACTAGCGAATTGTTAGGCAGCTTTTACTAGTTTGAATAATTTGTCCTTATTTCTAATCTTTTTTACGAGATTAATTAGACTAATTCTATACTATGTAAATCAAACATAACCAGCAAATCCAACAAATACAACGCACCAACACAGATAACCCAGCTAATCAAATATTTGAATGAAGTTTTGGTTCTAGGTGTATTTATTGCGGTAAGTTCCACTACGACACAGTTCACCGCGGCAAATTCCACCGCTGTAGTTTATATTTTATCACTGTATATTCCACCACGATATCACACCATGTTGATTGTTTATTTTATTTGTAGATTGTTGTTGATTTATCACACTATAAGCTGCCAAGACAGAGTGCAGTAGTTGACAAGCACATTTATTTTCCTAGCTCTACTAACCCTAACCCCTAATTTTAACTGTAACCTTAACTCTAACCCTAACCCTCTAAACCTAACAAATTTCCGTGGTAGAATATACTATGTTAGAATTTAACTATGGTGGAGTATACCGGGTGGAATTTATCGGTCACCCAAGTTTCAATCATTTTTGTGATTAGTGTGCCTTCAGTATTGCTGGAGCTGCTTTGAAGTCCTGGTTACGTGACTTCCTCTCTTCCTGTTTGGGCCGACTCAAAATTCCCAAGATCTGGAGGAGAGCGCTTGTGGTCGCGATCCCAAAACCAGCAAAGCCCGTCGGGGACCCAAAAGTTATCGACCGATATCTCTGCTCTGTGCCTCCTACAAGATCCTCGAGAGCCTCCTACAAGATCCTTATCTACACCCGCGCTAAACCATTAATCGATCCACTGCTCCCTAAAGAGCAGGCTGGGTTCCGACGCGGGAAGTCAACCGCGTAGATCAAGTTGTTCTGCTGACCCAGAACATCGAGGATTCTTTTGAGGCTAAAAAAAAGACCGGTACCGTATTTGTCAATCGCTTATGACACTGTCACCGTGGCCTTACCTGCAAGCTGCTGAGACTTCTTCCGAATAAGCACATGGTCAGAATGATCATGGAGCTTGTCGGAAATCGAAGTTTCACCCTTTCTACCGGTGACAGCAAGCAAATCAGGCTACGTTGTCTGAATAACGGCATTCCTCAGGGATCGATCTTGGCTCCCCTCCTATTTAACATCTATACGTACGATCTTCCTTCCATGATTTCCAGAAAGTTTGCTTATGCTCATGATTTAGCTTTGTTGCACTCTTCTGGAAACTGGAAGGACTTGGAAGAGACTTTAAGCCAAGACATGTCTACACTTTCAGCGTATCTCCAGACTTGGAGGTTGAAGCTCAGTCACACTAAGACGGTGACTGCAGCCTTTCACTTAAATAACCGAGAGGCCAAACGTGAGGTAAAGGTCTACAACAACGGTAGACTTTTACCGTTCTGTCCAACCCCTACTTATCTTGGGGCAAAACTGGACAGATCGCTCACGTTTCTTCATCATTTAGTGGCATTGCGCAAAAAACTATTCTCGCGCGTCACACTGCTGAGGCGACTCGTGGGCTCGGGATGGGGTGCTGGTGCTAAAACACTACACATAGCCACCTTGTCTCTAATCTACTCAACATTTGAGTACTGCGCGCCAGTCTGGTGTTGCAGTGCTCACACTTCTCTCATCGACAGTGTCTTGAACGACGCCTTGCGCATGGTCACTGGATGCCTGCGTCCCACTTAAACGGACCACCTACCTGTACTCTCAGGCATCCTGCCAGCTGAGCTTCGCCGACTGGGAGCAACATTCTCCTTGGCTTACCGTGGATCTCTGGACCCCGATCATATCTTGTATGGTCTTTCAAGTGGGTCCTCAGATACTCACCAAGTGACACTAAAATCCAGACGCCCGTTTGTGCCAGCTGCGCAGAATCTTTTGGACAACCTTGCCAGACTTGCATCCGCGCTTCTGAATGAACAAATCACAAATGGAAAATGGAGTATTGTGAAAATGCTTCCAGGCTCCGTATTTTTGTGCCCGAGACCGGTGTCAGGCCTGTTGGAATGGGCCTACCCCGAGCAGCTTGGGTTAAACTCAATCGCCTGCGGACTGGTGTTGGGCGATTCCATTCGTCCATGTACAAATGGGGTCTCGCTCCTTCACCGAATTGCGAGTGCGGCGCCTCTGAGCAAACCGCAGACCATGTTCTAACAACGTGCCCTATACATCGGGCACCACATGGAGCACGAGGTCTGACGGTTTTGGATGACGAAACTCGATGCTGGCTTAATATCACCACTGCCAGCATCTGATTCAGGCAGTGCAGCAGTCTGGGTAGTAAAAGGATTAACCCTCGGTCCCAGTCCTGTTTGTTTCTGACCTGGAGTGGATACCCTTCAAACGACGACGACGAGCATTTTTGAGTTTTGAAAAAATTTTTTAATGATATTTCTTAAAGTTTTTCAACATTGCTTACAGCCGTGCCTTGTATGTTTCGGCTTTCTTTTGCTCTAGTTGAAAGGGTTTTTAAAGCGGTTTGTTTTATGATGCAATCACACTTGAGCAAAGCTCTTTTCAACATGATTGAGATGCTTGTTTAATTAAAAAGTAATCTAAGATTGCTCTTTAGAAAATAGAAATTAATGGTTTTTGAAATAATTAAACGGACTATATTTTCGTAAAATTTTTCGGTCTCCATCTCGGTCTCGGTCTCGGTCTCGATTATTTTTGGTCTCGGTTTCGAACCTTAGGTCTGGAATTTTGCCGGTCTCGATCTCGGTTTTGGTCTCGGAAAAATTATCGGGTCTCGGTCTCGGTCTCGGTCTCGACGTTTGTGGTCTCGACTGCATCACTGGTTAACAGTATGCACAACAGCCAATCAGAGACAAAACAAGAAACGATCACGGGTCGAATAAAGTAGACCAATGGTTCTCAAACTTTGTTGGTCCATAGTTCCCTGGTTATAATATTTTCCCAAACCGAAACTATCTCTGATTTTGTCATATTCGTCTCAATAATAAATTAAAGTCCAAAATGAAGATTCTTCTCGTGGCCACTGGTAATGTTTCCTTGGCTCCCCTGAGAACCCCTGAACTAGGTCAGGGGTTCTGAAACTGTGGATCGCGACCCCAAATGAGGTCGCGTAAAAATTTTGGGGTCGCAAAACAAATTGGCTTTTTGTGCTTTTGAAATTGTTTTTTTCTCAATAATATTTATTGACAATTAAAAACTAGAAAAGGTAAAGCGTCGTTACACCATTGTTGCATCATAAAGTAGTAAGATGGCGTGATCAGAAGGTGAGTCGTGTGGCGTAATCAAGAGAAATGGCAACAAATAAAAGCAAAAAAATTACTTATTGAGTCTAAAGTTAAGATTGATTTTTGTAGATGTATGCGAAAAAATTAAATTAGTTATTTGTCTTGATAAGGTAGCTGTGAAAGAATATAGAGAAAATTTTCCATCCTATTAAATATGCTTGATAATGTTTATTGAGTAAAGTCTGTTTTTGTAATTTTGTTAATTCGCTTTGGGTTACTATTTCTATTCGTTGCTATTACATGGCACTTTATGCACACGCGTGGTTTTCCATTGGAAAAAATTAACCTAAAATTAGCCTACACATATTGGGGTCGCACAAAAATTTATTTCTTGAAATGGGGTCGCAGAATAAAAAAATTTGAGAAGCCCTGAACGGAATAATTTCTAATGCATTATCGAGCGCTCCAAATAAAAGAGAAACATAAAATTGCGCAGGCCAATGAAAAAAAGGTGTGCGAAAAATAACAGTTTGTTAAAGATTAACAGTTAATTTCCTTAACGAATATTAACAGTTAAGCGAATTGCAAAGTAACAGTTAAGAAGTAACTGCGTTGTTCACGCTGTATTATTTAAGAGCTCAATTCTTTTGAAACTTTTTTTTCAATAGAGCCGCAATCTCGCATCTGCTTCGCTATTCTTTAACGTAACCTCTTTTTTCTTATCTGGTTCTGTCTTTGATATGGTGATAATGTCACAATCGCTATTGGTTAGTTCTTAGTTGGCTTAATGAATGTAAAGTAACAGTTAAAAGTAACAAATGAAATTTTCAAAAGAGCAGTTAATAATAGTTATGCAGATGTAACAGTTAAGCACATCACCAATCGTGGTCGAGTAAGTCGGCAGCGTGGTCGAGTGGTTAACGCGCCGGACTGATGATCAACATGGTCTCGGTTCAAAACCCACTTGCGCCATTCTGTTGTGTCCTTGGGAAAGACACTTTACGGCACTTTCCCCTGCTTGGTGGTCTTGACAAGCAGTTCTAAATTACAGTAATATCTCTACTAAATTACTAGCGGACAGCAATATCTTGGCATCTCCGGAAGCAGGTCGGGGTAATTTCTTACCCTATGTATAGCGCCTCCTCGCTTTCCTGCGAGTCAGGAGGATAAATATAGAGATAAAAAAAAAAAAAAAAAAAAAAAAAAAAAAAAATCGAAAATACTAGAGCGCTATTTACCCGGACTAAGTTGAAACAGTAAAACCAACAATTATAACACTGAGAAGAGAATTTCCAAATAAATTAAATAAATTAAATGAGGTGAGGGTTTATGGCCTATGCAATCGCTACTTGACAACGAAAAAGAATTTGTCATAATAAAACTTAAATTGCAGTGAAAGACAGAAAATTAACTATAGATTTATGAAGTTAAGATTACATTGTGAATGAAATGAGGACACAAAAAATTGTGCACTAAAGTTGACTATTTTTTATTGGAGCACAAACTTTTGTGGGTTACTGCTCACTTCGTCATTCCATTGCACCTGACGAAATGAGCAGTAGCCCACAAAAGCTTGTTCCCTAATAAAAAATAGTCAACTTTAGTGCACAATTTTTTGTTTCTCTCATTTGATTTGAAAAGTTGACACGCTCCCCCAATTTTATTTCTTCTAATTCTTCAATGATTGTGAATGAAGTGTGACAGGCAAAAATATCGAAAGCCGTCAAACAAAATAATTTTAAAAGTTGAACTTCATTATTTTCATGAAATAGTAAATTTTGCGTCAAAAGTTTTTAAAATTTTATTTTATTTTGCCGGAAATAAACAGAAAAAGTTGTCATATCAAGATAAAGTAATACTGTATAATTCTTGCTTATTATGAGCAGATATAGAGGTTATGATGAATACAGTCGTGGGTCCTGCTGGTCAAGTCTGTGCATGTGCATCTTCATCGGTCTGGTCATCGTTGGATTGGAGTGGTCGGTGCTATTGATTGTTGCTAGAGTGTATTCAAACAAAGGAACAGTAAAAGAAAGCTATTTTATTGGAGTTCTTTGTTGGTTTCTCATCACGAACATTGTTACTTTTCTTGTGAATGCTTCTGACAAAGGCTTGGCTAAATGTTCCGATGGAAGTAATTGTGTTGTTCGAGTGCCAGAAGCAGTGCTGCATTTTTTCACCTTGGTAGGTGGTGCACCAGCTACTGCATTAGCAATGCTGATTGTATGTCACAAGTGTGCCAAGGATTCTTATCGTAGAGTTTTTATTATATGTGCCCTTTTTTCAATGTTAGTAGTGGGAGTATGCTACGGTATTGGGTACGCTGTCGCCAGAAGCTAGAATTGTGACTCGACAATAAAGTGGCTATGAAATTACCTTCAATATCAGCAGATTTTGTTTGAATTTATTGGCTGCTTGAAAAGAACTTTAATAGGTTTCCAAGTTAAGTTGAAATATGTGTTTTTGTTTCACTGATTCTGAATTACATATAGCTTAATTAACTTATAAAACCAAAAATTAAATAATTTCACGCAGTGAAAGATTGATAAAGTACAACCATTTTTTAATCAACCCCAATGGTGTTTTGGAGAATATAAGAATTATTTTGCTGACTTAAAGAAATCATGGCCTGTAATAATAATTTTTTTACTTTTTTTGTTTATTATCACTTGAGTTTGCATATGATCTTAAATTACTTCTTTACTTTTTCTGTATATCAAATATATCTTTTAACGCTTCTGAAGCCCGGCCGTTGCAAAAACGTTTGTAATTACTTCATTTTTTTAGATAATATTCTGGAATTTCTTGACTTTTCCTAATTTAAATTGCTATATAAGATGGTACTATTTTTTATGTGCCCCCGAACAAGGGTTACCGGGTAAAATAGACGTTTTTTAGCAAATTTGTGAATTTTTCCTTGTTTTCGCAAGCAGAGCGTGGAATTTCAATTTTACGCCTTTATTAAGTAATATGAATTTTACCAATTTATTGGCTTTTCGTGACGAAGCGAATTACGTCGTTTGCTGGACGTCGATATGCCTGAGGCAGTGCAGAACTTACTTAAATGTAAATTGCATTTTCTGTTTTTGAGCTTTTGGCGATTGCTTGAAAACAGTTTGCACATATACATTCTGTTGTATAAAACAATTGTTGTTGGACTGCTTGAATACCAATCTAGCGGAGAAAATTCAATCTTTACACTATGCATTTTTTATAAAACTTTTTTATAACTATTTATTTGTGAGAAAAAAGACTAAATTGACTAGTTTACATGTTAGCGCTTATGCTGACGCCTTCAGAAAATTAAGCAACAACTTACTTTTTATAATTGCATTTCACTTTGCATTTAAAGTAACAGGCTGTTTTTTTGCTGAAATTTTCCTTACAATGAAAAATTCGGCGTATTTTTTATGTATTAGTTTACTTGTTTTACTTACTAAAGTCTGAGATGTACACAAATTAATTCTTCATACTAAAAAAATTTTCAACCCAAGTTGAAAAAAAAGGTCTTTATTTATTGAAAACTGTTTGATAATTTATTTCGCAGCTTCAATGAAGACCAAAAAGCTCCAGTCTGGAAATTCAAAAAGAACTTTTTATGTAAACGTCAAGTAAAGGCCATTTTTGGTCTTCATTTGCCTTTCGCAATAAATTTTATGTTTAAACTCAAATTGTTATTTTTAAAAATTTTGTTATGAATCCTGTTCTAATAAGATTAATCTACTATATTCCGACGTCTTTGTAGTTTTAAAACGATCCATTAATTGGAAACCTCGGAATAAAATCAACATAGATTTTTACTTACGGATGACCTATTTACAAGAGTTCTTCTGTGTAAAACCAGATAAAGCTCCGGGCCCTAATTTTACGTGAACAGAGCTTATAATCCATGTTAGAGCTGCTTTGAAGTCTTGATTACATAACTTTCTCTTTTCCTGCTTGCGTCAACTCCAATTTCAAAAATCTACGGAAGAGCGCTTGTAATCGCAATTCGAAATACTAAGAAAGCTGTAGAATACCTAAAATGTTATTGACAAAATTATCAACTTTTCGTCCCCTGGAAAAAATTTGAAACGCTTGCCTATATCCGCAACGAGCCAATTGATGGTTTTGACGCAAAAAAGTTAACCGTAAATCAAGTCGTTCTGTTAAAACAAATGATTGACCATTTTCTCGAGATTGAGTCTAATCGTCAATCTGACAGCTGCATAGCCATATGACACTGTTATTTCATACAAACTTAGCTTTAACCACAAGCTGCTGAGGTTTCTGCTGGATAAATGCATGGTTCGAATGATTATAAAACTAGTTCACAACAAAAGTTTCACTCTAACGGCGATAGCAAGCAAAATAGTCTCGGGTTTCAGAGAAACAATGTTCCTTAAAATCAACTTCTTTTTTAACATCTAGATCTACAATCTGCTTTCTACAATCTCCAAATTTAAAAAAAATGTGAGCTAAAAGTTTAAAATAATCAACATTCATCATGTTTATCTTGAGGTGTTTAGTTCCGATTTATCTTGAGGTAAAACTAGACAAATCACTGAAGTTTTGTCACCACCATTTGGCATTGCACAAAAATTTTTCTTTGCGTGTCCCGCTGCTGATTTAATTTGCAGCCTCAAGGGTGCCGAAACATCAGTTATAGTTTTCTTATTTTTAGTCTATTCAACAGCCGAGTGCTGGAATCTCATTTGTTCTGGCAGCGCACGTACTTGTTTTATATATAGTGACTTGAATTAGGCTCTGCGCGTAGTCACTGAATGCCTCCGTCCCTCTCCAACGGACCACTTAACATTTTTTTCAAACATCCAGCCATCTGAGCTTTGACAACTAGGAGCGACACTCTTTTTGGCTAAAGGTGGTCTCTAGGCCTCTGCCCCGGTATTTTTTCGAATCTGCAGCACACTTTGAAAGATCTCAAAAATTTGCAAAATAGCTGGACCAGGGAAGAGCTAAATTTTGAACGCTTTCCGTTACCTGAAGTTTCATTTGGCTGCCATAAAAAGCCTAAAAATTTCAATCTAAACTAAACTCTAAACTCTAAAAATAAAATGATGACTTTTTTTCATCTGAAGTTACCACTTTGCGCATGCCGTGCATAATCGAGCCTGCACACGAGCTGCAGAGCACTGCTCCAGATCCTGACTATGGCTTATTCATCGGTTATCAAATACCTTCCTATAAACAGAAAGGTCTAAACACTTATTTGTGTCTGCTTCGCAAAAACTTGAACAATCTTGCTGAAGACATCCGTTCTGCCCAGTTCATGAATTATAGATCGAACACAGGGTAATGTGAGGATACATCCCGGCCTTGTGCTTTCATTACCAACGCCTTGCCTGTACCCGGATTGTTCAAAATAGCGTGCCCAGAACAGTTTGAGTTATGCTTAAACGCCTGCGAAGGATTAGAACAACTGGCCGCAGCCTAACTAACCAATCGACTGCGTATAGTTGAGTTGCGCCCAGTCGGTTACGGCCAGTTGGCCAATTTCGCCTGCGGACTGTAGTTACGCGTTTTTATTTGTGAATAGACAAATGGGGTCTCCTTCCTTTCTCTCATTGCAAATGCGGCGCCATTGCACAAACCGGAGATAGCGTTGTATCGGAGTGTCACATGCATTGTACATTGCAAAAAGCACGAGATCAGACAGTTTTGGATAAAAAAATAACGGGTTGTGGCTTGGTACATTGCTAAAAGCATTTAATCCAGGAAATACCCTAGCAATTTACGCTAATTCAACCGCATGTTAAAACAAGGCCTTTAACTGGCTTACAAAATTAAATTGATCTTTGGCAAACGTCATTTCCGTGCGAATGACTCCAGTGTTGTAACATTTATACCTCGAAATTATGCTTCAAAGTCTAATTTTAGGAAACATTGTTGTCTCTGCTATAATAATGAAATCGGACCAGGCCAGAAAATGCAAAAAAAAACTCAGAAAGTTAGTGTCAAACATATGGTTCTTTCACGTGTTTCCGGTCATGCTTACAAATTTGTGCTTCATGCTTTAAACGATACAGAGATATATTCCATGACTAACAGTAACAATTATATAGAGTGATATTGTTTTTCTCAAGTGTTTTTTTTAAATAATGCGATGTTATTTCAATAAATAAAATACTCTTTTTGTGGCGGTGAAATACATTGCAAAAAACAAAACGATGGGCATATAAACGATGATATATGAAAGAAAGTTTTGTTCGTTTTACAGTATTTCTAAATCGATATTTTAACACTGCTAAATGTCAATAACATAGCCGATTTCAAATCTTTTTATGTAAAAAAAAAAGTTTTTATTTTTTTATCCTTTTTTAAAAAAAGCAGCAATAACTATTAATATTAGTAACTACAAAAACATGTGAACAAGTAATTGAAAAAGGTCTAAAATAATTTCCATACTTCGATTAAAACAATAAAGCAAGCTCCCCCTAGCTTCTTCATTGTTTGTAATTGTCGTGCGCGTTGACGTCACTCTTTACGTCCAGTTTTTAATTAAGTTTACGACTGTTACAAAGCGAATCCGTTAGAATCGCATTTTATGCTAGTTAAATGAGGTCTAAACGTAAAAATTAACGTGATCTTGGTAAATTGCAATTTTGCATACTTTATCCAATGAATTTTCAAAAACTTTTTTGTTTTAACAAAAGTTAAATGAATGATTTTTACTCTGCTTAAATTTCATAAAAATAGCTTAAGTAGTTTTTGGGTCACAAATCGTAACTTTGGTGGGATTCTGAAGCCCGGTCCTTCAGGAGTCAATAGCTCGAAAAAGGTTGAGGAGATTAGGGTTAAAAAGCTATGTTTGCTGTATTATTTTATCTTTAGAATCTCCGCCCCTAAAATAATCTTTCCAATACCAATTTGTTTTTCTTATTTGTCTAGCGATTATTTTGAAGAAATCTATGATGGAATTTATTTCTGTTGTTTCTTGATATTTCCTAGCAAAAATTCTATCAGATCCAGTAATTTTAGTATAAATTTCATGAAATTTAATAAATTGACAATATTCGTAATTTTTTATAAATTAATCAATTGTTTCTGAAAGAAGATTGCTCATTTATATCTGAAATTATTTTAATATTGAAAAAGAAAACTTTAACAAAGCCACTGATTATGAAGCATTCTCTCTTTCCTACAAGGCAGACAAAACTTTGATAAATTAAAGTAGTACGTATAAAACATCATAAGTATAATTACAATAAGTATAATAAATCAGATGTAAAACATCTGACCCTTTTGGTCACAGAATTTGTTGTTTCTCCCACTCATGATTATGCAACATTTTCTTTATATGGTTCGGATGTATATATTTTATTGTGATACAATATTGTTACTACCTTTTTGCGCTTATGTATACACATTTTATTTTATCTTAATTGTTTCCTTTTTTCTCTTTTTTTAAAAATTAACTTAGCTATAACTTCGTTTTAAAGGTACAACGACCACGCACAATTAACGTTGTACATGTAATAACGTATATCGTTTAGCCGCTGTTTCCTATTTCGCAATCACTTTGTCAATAAGATCTACAAAACGTAATTACCTTAATTGCAAATAAAATTGCATTGAATTGAATAAGACTACGTCATTTCTTGATGATCATGGTTGATTTTCAACCGATTTTGTTCAGTCCACGGATTTGCATCCATGACAAATTGTATACCATTGCATCTGTTGATTTTCAAGGAATTGAGTTACTGTTAAGCTGTATATGATTTCTAGAATCTTATTGTTGCATAAAGATATGAAAAATTATTGGTCCTTTTCTTTTTCTGACCTTAACAAACTCTGATAAAAAATAATAAAAAGATACAATTGTTTCGACGATGACCTGAAATTAGATTACTAGATAGAAATTTTTTTCAAGGTTGTCTAGTTAGAACAAACAATTTTTATATGACAAAACATGAAATATCGCTGAATCTGTGTCTTTCAGTTCAAAGAAAATCTTAACAAATCTATTTGGACCAGTTACTTCGGTTGAAAACATAAAAATTTACATTTTATTCGATGATTTAACTAACAATGTGGCAAGACAGCTTATGCCTGAAGCTGATTTGTGTTCGTGAATTGGCGTGGCAGCAAGGTTACTAATGCTTTATGACAAATACTCGTAAACTACGTATGTGTCTGTTTGTGTGTGTGCATGTGCTGTGTCTTGTGATGCGTTGCGAAAAATCTGGCAAAACCAAGATCCGGATTTTGGAAAATTCCCGACATGAAATAAAATCTTACTATTCCTATTTATTTATTTTTTTTTATCTCTATATTTATACTCCTGACTCGCAGGAAAGCGACAGAGGCGCTGATACATAGGGTGGCAATTACCCCGACCTGTTTCCGGAGATGCCAAGATATTGCTGTCCGGAACTTAGAACTGCTTACCAGGACCACCAAACAGGGGAAAGTGCCGTAAAGTGTCTTTCCCAAAAACGCAACAGAATGGCGCGAGTGGGTTTTGAATCGAGACCATGTTGATCACAAGCACGGCATTCTAACCAGTCGACCACGCTGCCGACCACGCTGACTAACTTATTCTGCGGTTTATCCAACATTAACTTTTCGTATTTAGAATATTATTCCCAGTGGTGGATAATCAAAATTAAGTGGTTGAGGCAAAACCCTAATCCGGGGCCTCAGAAATGACGTCACAACAACTCGTTTTAGAAAGAAGGCTACAAAATATTAAAAAATATTTGATGCTGGTACAAAACTTAAAATAACTCAAATTAGTGGTGGATGCAAAAATTTTTTGAAAAAAGGTTTGGGAGACGAAAACACAATTACTATAACAGTTAAAATAAAGTAAAGACTTTTTTTTGGCTACACTTTTTTCTTGCTGTATTGTCTTTCGATTGGTCCGCGTACATTCTTAAAAAAGGCGGGTGACTTCCAAGCCCAGCCCCCATGCCTGTGACTCAAGTTCTTTTTAAATTACTTGGAAAAGTCTTGATTTTGAACTCGATTTGAGTCGTCTTTATTGTCACGGAGTCGCAAAACTGCCTCGTCTTCGTCCAGCTCCCGACAAATGCGCCTCACGACCAGCACTAAACTTTATGGTTTTATTTTACAGAACAAGACAATAAATAAAACGCTAGTTGGAAAGCGGTTTTCTACAAAAAAACATTGCATAAATTAACTTTAGCGCATAAACACATTGCCCACTGACTTACCGACGATGTTGGGCGGACGAGCAAATTAAAATATCAATAAGATTACCAAATTGCTACCAAATGTAGCCAATGTCCAAGGGGACTAATAATTATTAGCAGCAAAAATCAATTTGAAATTTTGCAATTCAAATTCAATCTCTCTTTGATCGCTAAGCTTATCTCACCAGTACCAAAAGAAAAAACTATTGTAAGAATACAAAGTAACAAGCAACACTTGCTCAATACAAAGTGGCACTACCCGATGCCAAACAGCCGCACGAGAAGGCATAAAAAAGTAGCGCTGATTACTCAGCGCAAGAACAAAAGGCGTGTTGTTTAGAAACCCGTTTCGAAGCCAATTACCAACGCGGCAAACATTTACACGTACGAAGTAACATTTATAAAGAACAAGAACTCAGCTTAAGTACTCAAATCAACAGTTGTGACGTGTAATTGCTTTTGTGTGTTTAATAGACTATATATGCAATGCATAGAATCGACTTGGGCAAATGGTTTTGTAAATTCGAATGTCATGAACTTGGATTCGAGTTTTCAAGAACTTCTTATATTTGAAAACTTGGACTTGGAATGGTTCCAGCTTCTTGACAATTAGGGACTCGAACTCGGTTCAAATTCAAAAATTGTAAACTGTTGTCGGCATGCGCACAATCTATCAAGGGTATATTTTAAAACTCCGTCCCCACTTCACAATACAGTAGACATTTAAGCCAAAGTTTTGATTGTCTCAAAAAAATATTGCTAAAATACATTAATAGTTTTGTTTAAAAAACTAAAAAAAATACGGTTAAAAATTTTAACAAAATCCTTGACCCTACAGTTGATTGAACGACAGATGATCAAAACGATACTTGATAGAAACGACAGTAGATCGAAACAACATTGAAACGACAATTGATCAAATAATGGCAAAGACTTTTTAACGAAATATTGCCAAGCCGTCATGATTTTTTGACAAGAAAGTTAAAAAGAACTTTTTAGTGCTTTTTTTTTTTCTATTGTATCAAGTAATTTGACATATATGACAACAATTATAATTTTTTTCTTAGCAATATTGGAACTGAATATCTTCAATTCTTTGTTTGGTTAAACAATTTGATGTTTGGCTACCGCGTTCAAAAAACAATTTTTGTTTCAAAACAAAAACAAAAATTTTTTATCACGATTAATCAATAGTAGTATGTTTTTAATACGTAATTGCTATGATTTAAACCATTTTGTTTTCAGTTCTTTACCGTAAACATAAATTAGCTTTAAAAAAAATTTTTTTCTCTATTTAGTTGCGATCGAAAAATTTTAATTTCTGTCTAAAAAACGATAAGAACGAGAGCGCGGACGAAAATTTGCATCTTACGCAGGTAGAAAGTTAAGATTGGAGAAAAGGCAGTGAAAGTGCTCGCGCTATTAAAAATAACCCCGTGATTATTTCAAAGTACAAGTACAATTTGTAATCAAATTTTATGACTTTTCCGATTTTTTATCCATGTGAAAGTTGGTTCTACTCTTGCAAAAAACGCTTTCTTCTTTGGGTGATGTTTAGGTATTGCTGTTCTCTTTTATATGCTTAGGCATTGCTGTTCTCTTAATTCTTTTAAAAAATTCTCCTGAAATCTATTAAAACCTACATTAATAAATAAGCTAAAAATTAATTTCGGTATTAAAATTGAATTAATAATTACTTTCTAAAACGCAAGATGAAAGAAAAAGAAGAAACTTCAAAAGAGTTTGACATAGCAAAACAGTCATCCTAAAGTGAGAGACGACTATTAGTTTCCCACCCAAAACCAAACTCGAGTCTTTCTAACTCTGGTTCTAATCAAATCATTTTAAAAATTTTAAATTTTTACTAAAACAAAACAATGTAAATCAGTGCTTCTCAACCGTTCATGGTTCGTGGCTCACTTTCAGAAACACTCAAACGCCTATGGCTCTGTGTTCGACCTAAAACATAACCTAATGAAAAACGAATTGCATTCTAAGGACTTGTTTTTATTACGAACGTGGGTTGGAGTATCCTTTATTTTTTATTGATTTTTTTGCTTCGCCTAGCACTTAAACGTTTAAACAAGTAAAACATCTATAAAGAGCCAATAAATCTCCGTTCCACGCTCGTAATAGAACGGGCCTTAACTGATGACCTCTGGTTTTAATAAATCTAATTTACAAAAACAAAAAGATTGCTCACTTATTGAAACCTACACAAAATAAATCAATTGTTGGTTTTTCGATCAAGTGTTGCTTTGATCAATTGTTGTTACGATCTACTGTCGTTTCGATCAATTGTTGTTACGATCTACTATCGTTTCGATCAAGTGTTGTCGATCAACTGTAGCAGTACCAACGGAACCGTAGCACCCAAGTAGTCTTCACATGCAGTGATGGATTTTCAAAAAAGAGGCCCGATGCAAGAAAAGTAAGAGGAAAGGCCACTACTTAGTGTTCCAAGGTAAGGCATTCTTAAAAAAAGGTGATTGTCATAGGGGGAGCCATTTTTATTATATCAAAACAGAGTTATCTCTAAAAAAATATCTTCATTTTAAGTGGGCCACTGTTATGTGTTTCAAACAATGTGGTCTTTAAAAAAAGTTATCGTTTTAGGAGGGGCCACTTTCTAGCGTCTCAAAACCATCAAAACAAATCACGATCTGAACTTGGTAGATCCTGCAAACAAAAGTGTAACAACTCAACTTGTGACTCTGCCATAAGACAACACCTGCTAAAGAATAAGCATTGTGCTGCAAACTACGATGACGGACAACTTAAAAATTGCAGTCAGATGATCGGCAGAGGGTTGAATTTAAAACAAAATTTTTCTTCTTGTTCAGCATATTTTCAGCTGTAGAGTTGTTGCTGTTAAAGTTCAATTACTTTTAGATAACTTTAGAACAATTGGACTATTAAGAATTGCTCACATTACACAGTTGGTGGCCAGTAATTAAAAAATGAATAGTTTTTATTCATTATCGTTTGCTATGCGCTCTATTTTGAACATACATTTTTCCTACGTACTGGAAGTTCCAAACTTTTAAGAGTTTTTGAGGTTTATGGAACCATGTAAAATATCACAAAATAAAACTACACGTCTATTTCCAAAAAGGGGGCCCTCGATAACTGTAAAAAGGCAGGCCCGAGGAAACTGCCTCATTCGCCTCACCCAATATTTATCAATGATTGTTCCATAACATTAAAGAACCAAAAATGTATTAGATCAGTTTGGTTCAATAGCTTTAAACCTTTTTTCTTCAATATTCACTTTCAGTTGATAGTAAATTTTTTATTGCCTACTGCGTGAAGTCTTAAAACTGATCTAACTAGATTCAACCACTTTTACCGTAGCAGAGATTAAAATACGACATAATAATTAAAAAAACACTAAAAGCACTTAAAAATTCGGATAATATTGTTTGCGTAATTTTAGTTTTTGCTTTTATTTGGCAACAATCGACGCATTATGGGATTCTGACTCCAAATACAATATTCCATTTTCTGCTTTGCTTTTCAAGAGATTATTTTTATAAATGCTGATTTACTGAGATAAGTGGAAGGGAAAGTAGTATGTTGAAGATTCTGCTGTAAGCTGAGTTTGGGAGATGCATTTTAAATTTCTTTAAATTTTTAGGATGTCGGGGAACATGGATGAGTAGGAAATTTTATTTATTTAATTATTTTATTTGTGCTACGCTTTTACGTTACTCTGAAGCGGTACAATGAGCGACAGACTTGTGGTCAAGAAGGCAAGTTGACAGTTGTAGTTAAGTAAATGCTCTCTTGCTCGAACAATGGGTTCTAAGTTTAAATCAGGGTTAAATCTTTATATCGGTTATTTTATTTTAAATTTTTACTTAAATCTGGCTTAAATCTTTAAACTGGTTTAATTCGCTGTGAGAATACAGAAATTAGCTGATAAATAGCAATTTTAACAAGTGCAAAGAAATAATTTTAATAAATTTAAGATTTTAATATGAAATTGAACAAAACAGAATTAACGTTTAAATTTTGAAAAACTCTGGAAAAAACAATATAAAATGAAAAAAGTTTTTTTAAAGCGTTTTAAGAAACAAATTAAAATAAAAGAATTTTTCACAGCATTGCGGAATTTTTTTTATATCTTATACTTTTTACTTCTAATTAGAATTAATCAATGTTAAAAGTCTTTTAACAAAAATCTATTACCCTTTTAAGCAAAGTCAAATTGACAATTTTATTTAACTGGTCAAATTGCAATACATGAATTCATTAATATAATCAGTCAAAGTTCAATGGAACAAATATTTGATATACAAATTAAAACTAACTAATTCATAACGAAAATTCGATTTGGACATAAAAATACGAGGTGTGACAAAAAAGAAACCGGAAAATATTGAAATATTGAAATATACCAAAATCAAATTCCTTTTAAGTAATCCCCTTCCACTTGAAAGCACTTGCGCATTCAAATTTTCCACGATTCAAAACATTCTTGGAAGGCATTTTCTAGGATCTTTTTGAGCTCCATCGTGGCAGCCAATTTGATGGAATTGATGTCAGAAAAATGGGTTCCCTTCAGAACGGATTTGATCTTAGGAAAAGAGAAAAAAGTCAAACGGGGCCAGATCGGGGAATATGAGGAGTGTTCCAAAGTTGCAATGTTTCTTTCTGCGAGAATCTGACGAATACTCAGGGCTGTGTGAGCAGGAGCGTTATCGTGATGGATGCGTGGTCTTCCCAAAGGCTCCTCCTCTTGTCACGCACTGATCTTACGAGGCGCCGAAGAATCTCTTTATAGACGGTTTGGTTCAACGTTTTGCCTTGGGGTAGGAATTCCAAATGAACGATGCCTTCAATATCAAAGAGATTCTTCGGCGTCTCGTTAGATCATTGAATAACAAGAGGCGGAGCTTTTAGGAAGTTATGAAACTGTTAGTAACCCCCAAGAATGAACTGAGTGCGGACGATCTTGCTGAATTATCTGGGGATGCGAAAGGTGTGCCCAAATGGTGTCCAATTTTGTCGAAAGACCAGAAGCAGAACCGAGTCAAATTTTGTAAAAACATGTTGGAGAAAATTATAGACGATCCGGATATTCTTAGGCAGATTATCGCAGGAGATGAAACTTGGGTTTTCAAATACGATCATGAAACAAAAAGGCAAAGCATACAGTGGAAGACTGCAGAACCACCCAGACCCAAAAAGGCGTGTGACACAAGAACAAAATTGTGACAAAAGCTACCAACACTATGTTACATAAAAGCCTGAAACACAAAAACGGAATGACTTACGTTAAAGAAATTGCAACACAATAGAGCTAAGAAGTTGTCTTTCACGGTGAGCAAGTGGCTTGCCGATTGGCATGGTGCAAAGAGCGTGGTTGATACAGTCCGGTTTCTTTTTTGTCATATCTTGTAGACTAATCATATGTCCAATTTTTAGGGCCACTTTGGCAAAATCCTGCCAGAAAACAAATACAGATTCCATGTGCAAACCCCCTTTTTTCTTGTTTTTTCCAAAATCTCTAGTTTTCAGAGTCAAAAATCATAAAATCTGTGACTGATTTAAAGTGAAGAATTTTTTAGAGAACATTGCTTAAGGGACAAAAAATCATGAAATACAAGAATGATTCGAAGTGAAGAGCTTTTTTTTAGTAAACATTACTTTGCGGAGAAGAAGTTTTTTTTAACGAGTGTCCCGTTTTGCCCATTCGAAAATATGGTGTGCCTACCCATAAAAGTCATCATCAGTTTCTTATTTAAATAAAATCTTATGTTATGATACAGTTGGTATGGAGTTACAAAAACCTTACACCACCTTGAATCAACAAAAAACATTGATTAATTTCATTTGAATAATAGAATTAATCAATGTCCTCCGTTGATTTAATGTGTGCAAGTTTTGTATAACTTCTCAGCAACTCTATTATAGTATAAAATAAAATCAACAGTTTAATAGCAACCAGTTGGCTTTCCTAAGGTCTCAATAAGAAAGTGTTTAAATTGTTTTCAAGCAAAAGAAACTTTAAATAAGGTTTGAGCAGCTCCATAGCAATTTTAATATAATTACTAATAAAAAAAAGAGAATCACACGACTTATATGGCAAGGCGTACGCTTTCTTAGATATCAAATAGAAAACGTTTAAAATTGCTTTCAGTCGGAAGCAACTGTGAAGTAAACAGAAATTAAAAAGCTAAACTATGGGCAACATTGTTTAGTGGGAATAGAATATATGATTTGATTATGAAACTTATTTAATGATTATATAGTTTTTATAACTGCCTTAAAAAAACAAAGAACTTAATTACTCTGTGTTTAGAACATTTTTAAAGATAAGTTTGTTGTTTTTTTGTTGCCTAAAAATGGTTTTAAACCAGTAATAAAATTTTTTTCGCGTTTTTAGATCTTTATGAAAAAACGTTTGCAAGCAAGCAAGCATCTTTTTAAAAAATTTTTTGAAAGCTTATCATAATCGACTTATATAATTCCTTTTCTAAGCATCAAAAATTTCTATTTTTAGTCTTAAACGAAATCAACAGTTATTAGGCAAAGAACACTTTTGCTACGGAATGACGTAGCGCTACGTTAAAAAAGAAATGTTGTAAGAAAACTGGGATTTTTTCAAAATTATTTTTATGTTTTTTTGAAGGAAAAGTTTTTTGTTTAATCATCATCATCATCTTAATATAATTCCAACATTATGGCTACTTCTTGTAAAAATTTCACGTCACTTGACTCTGATATGAAATAGACCGGTGGTTCTCAAACTTTTAAGGCAACTCAACTTTGGGTCGCAATCCATAAGTTGGGAACCAGGACTGACAGATGACAGTTTTGAATTGCGATGAAGACTTGCAGCGATGTGTTCCATACTCATCGACGCTACGCGTAAAATTGACTACAACGAATAGTCATCCGGTTGTCAGATTAAGTCGAAATCCTGGAAAGTGTTAGATATTATAAAAAAGTTAGTTTCTCATAAACTTGAAGATGTTAGACATGATTGTGATGATATGCCAGTTTGGAAGTAATTCGAGAGACCTTGTGGACCTCATCCCTGTCATATAAATTAGGCTGCCGCAAGATTTTCGTAAACTTGTTTAAACAACTGTTGTAGTGAAGGAAGAGAGCTAATTTTTTAAATCCATTTATATGTAAACAATAGGAATCAGAATTAAATATTTTTTCATTTAGTTTGCAAAAGTTTATTGACTTATTTAAAACTTAAATAAACTTTTGAAAACTAAATGATGAAATGTTGGATTCTGAATGCTATTTTTTATAAATTGTTACATTTCGTAAATAGCTTAATAAGGAATATTGAGGAAATATTGTACAAGCGATTTTATTTATTTATTTATCATAAAAGCAATTCTTGGTTTGTTGTTGAGGACCATTTATACTACAGCAAAAATTTGAGGAAAACGAGCACTATCTTTGTTTCATTTATTTCTCGCCCGCCGAGACACGCTGGTAACATTATAATAAAAGAAAGAAAAAAAGATAGTGCTCGCTTTTCTTAGATTCGCTTCTCTGTAATAAAATTTGTAAAATAATAATATCGTGCAAATCTAACAAATGAAGATTTGAGAGAATTAATACACTCCGCTTTGACTCAGGGTTGCCAGATTGGCTTTTTTTAGTGTGATTGGCATCAAAAACTTGGTTTGGCTTTTAGGCTTTTTTTTGATGGAGTGCAAACTAGCAGTGATGGCCTTACAAAAAGGCGGGCCCGGTGCAGGAAACGTAAGGGGGCCACTATTTAGTGTACTAAAAAAAGGTAGCTGAAACCATTTTTAGTATATGAAAGCATAGTGATCTATAAAAAAACGTCTTCAATTTAGGAAGGGGCCACTATTGGATGATCCAAACATGTAGAGGCACTTTATACTGCCTCAAGACATTGTGGTCTCAAAAAAAAAGATCAGCAGCCTAGGAAGCCGTTCCTTTTTTTTTCAAAATTTTTTCTTTTTTTTTGACATGCCATCAACGTCCTGGTGCTACTATGAAGAAATAGAGCAATTTCTTGTTTAGGGGGTCACTTTTCGATATATTTTAGAGGGTTTAGTGCGGCCGCACCGTTTGCACCCTATTAAAGTCATCACTGCAAACTAGCCATGATTTTGGGAGAAAAATTGAGAGATCATATACAGATTTTAAGTAAAGATCTTTTTTCTTTTTTTTAGAGAACACTTTTTTTAACATAAAAATAAAATTTTGTCTCGGTTAATTTTGATAATTTTGGCTACTTTTTCATCTTAATTAGCTTCTTTTCCAATTTTGCATCTGGCACCCTGCCTTGACTTTATATCGTCTAGATTTTCAAAGGCTAGCTAATAAAGTGAAAACCCACAGTAGATCTAATGCTGGTAAAATCCCGGAAAAATTGTAAATTGTGTAACTTTGTATTTGTTTTTATTATTTGATTAAAACTTGCTTTGTTTACTGTATTTGCATCAACACCTCAAACGGAATTGGTGGCTCTCCGGCAGTTTTGAATTTTCACATGTGACTCTTTTATTAAAAACTTTGCCCAGCCCTGCACTAGAAGATTAAAAAAGCTTGTTGGTGGAAGTTTGTAGACGTTGACTATAATATAACCATCAACATCTATGCACAACCACTCAATCTCCGATGTCGGTGGAGATTGGCCAATTATAATTTAAATATTTAAAAAATTTTTTAAACGTCAAACTTATTTTGGTTCAAAAAAATTTATAAAAAAATTTTTTTATTTGTCATTTTGAACATATCTTTCATTTATCAAAATTTATTTTGTTCTGGAAAACCAGTTATTACTGTGCTTAACCACACTTTATTTACGTACATTAGCGGACAGCAATATCTTGGCATCTCCGGAAGCAGGTCGGGGTAATTGCTTACCCTATGTATAGCGCCTCCGTCGCTTTCCTGCGAGTCAGGAGGATAAATATAGAGATAAAAAAAAAAAAAAAAATTTGAATTAACCTTAGAATTCTCGGTGCAATCATTTTGACCGTTTTTGATTTTTAATTGCTCGTATCTCGGCTTAGATAAATGTTAGAATATTGAAACTTTCTGACTTTTCCTAAGTCTTTGTCAACTTTTAGGATGTTAATTTTTATTGCATTACAATAAGCACAACGGGGGTTAGGGAGCAATTTACCTTAAATTATCGCCAACGGTCATTTTGACCGGAAAGCTACTTGTAATTTCTCTAAGATTAAAATTACCTTTACAATAAAGTATTTTGTTGTGTTATTGTTTTAAACAATCGTGCAACAACTATAGCAGTATCTGGAAGCAGTTAGCAAATAACTTGTGCATAATGTTGAGTCATTTGCAGAACGACGAGACTAGAACGAACTAGTAGTATCCAAGCTCTAGCTTGGCTGAACACAATTGCAGAAGATGATTCGGGGATGAAAGTGAAGGTGAAAATGTTTGTGAAGGCCTAGATCAGGGGTTGGCAAATTCAGAACAAGTTTGACCTACATGGGAATAGATTTCTTCTGATGGATCGGATTCAGAGACTGACATTGATGACCTGGAGCAAACTGATTCTGCATTATGTCAACTTGTGAGCTATGGAAGTGTTAGCAATGATACAAATATTGCAGCACAAGCGCAAGTGATGGATTTACTCCAAACATCTCGGAAATTGGATTGGTTGCCAAGGACGGAAAAAAATGAAAATACTTCAGAATCGAGAGTTAGGCTACAAGCTCAGAACATGCTAACAGAAAGCAAATGTTTAACGTGATATCCCAATTGCATGTTAGATGGTCCGCTAAGTGCGTTTGAGCTACTCGTCGATAATTCAATGCTTACCCATGTTCATCAATGTACAGAACCTGAATCCCATAGAATGAAAAACAGTGATGAGTGGAAACTACCACTAAGTGGACTGAAAGCTTTTATTTCCTAGCTGTATGTACGAGGAGCATTATGCGAAAAGAACCGACCGATTCTTGAGTTTTGGGATAAAAATTGCGGAGTATCTTTTTTTCTAGAAACTATAAATAGAAATCGCTTTTGCGAAGTCATGAGATTTTTTCAATTTGATATGTGGAGTACAAGACTATCTCGACTTCAAACGGATAAATTTGCTTTGACTTTGGCCGTCTGGGTTAAGTTTATTGAAAGCGGTATTGTTTGCTACAAACCAAGAGAAATATTACAGTAGACGAATAATTATTCCCAACTAAAGCCCGCTGCAGATTTAAACAATATATGGCAAACGAAGTGGACAAAGACGGCATCAAATTTTGCCTAACCTTTGGTGTGGAATCTAAATAGAAACTGAACGCCATACTATATCTTGGCAAAGATGAAGCCAGGCCAACAACACAAAGATTTTCTGAGAGTGTGATAATAAAGATAGTGGAGCCATATTTGAAAACATACAAAGACAAAGAAATTAGCAGCGCTGTGCACAATCTACACATTCAAGTTTTACACAACCTGTACACTTTCCGCAAACTGATCTACGGCATACACAACAAAATTTTGTAGTTTGTTTTGTTCGCAGTTTACATTAACATGGCATTGCTTTCTTTTTCTGCTTTTGTTAACCATCCAATTCTGATAAGAATAGTTGAACAGTGGGGACAAAACTGCGGCTGTAGTGGAGCTGTCTTTCCTTGAACATGAGCTTCTCTCAGTTCTGTGGCCAGCTGAAACATAAAATTTCTTCTCGAGACAGCATTTCCAGCTTTCTTCTTGTACATTAATTCAAGCAAGGTTCAAAACATTGTAAAAGATAGCTATCGGTTACGGCCGTGTACCTCCCTTCATCGTGTATTGTCATGTCATCTGGTCAGCAATATCAACACCACGTTTAGTTTTGTTGTAGAACGTAACTGTTTCCGGTTTATTTTTTGTTGTTGTGTCGACCATAACAGATGTGTGGATTGTGCTAAGAATACAAATGTTCTTTTTTTGTTTTCACTGGAAAACTGCGAAAGTTGTGGCTTGGTTGTTGTCCTTTTGCTGGTTCTTTTGCTGAAATATCTGCTCTGCTGTAAAGCTTTCAACAGTGGCGGAACTTCCGTTCCGATTTTTTTCAGGGTCCCATCATCTTTTTTTTTTTCGGAGCTGTGTGGCAAGATGACTCAAAGTAAAAAATGTCAGTTGTGACTTTCCTTCCTTTGCCTGGTATGGTTCCACTATCTTTATTATCACACTCTCAGAAAATCTTTGTGTTGTTGGCCTGGCTTCATCTTTGCCAAGATATAGTATGGCGTTCAGGTTTCTATTTAGATTCCACACCAAAGGTTAGGCAAAATTTGATGCCGTCTTTGTCCACTTCGTTTGCCATATATTGTTTAAATCTGCAGCGGGCTTTAGTTGGGAATAATTATTCGTCCACTGTAATATTTCTCTTGGTTTGTAGCAAACAATACAGCTTTCAATAAACTTAATCCAGACGGCCAAAGTCAAAGCAAATTTATCCGTTTGAAGTCGAGATAGTCTTGTACTCCACATCCTCGTGCTTCATATGGTGCCCGATGTATAGGGCACGCTATTGGTACATAGTCTGCGGTTTGCTCAGAGGCACCACGCTCGCAATTCGGTGAAGAAGCGAGACCCCATTTGTGCATGGACGAATAGAATTGCCCAACACCAGTCCGCAGGCGGTTGAACTTAACCCAAGCTGCTGGGGGTAAGTTTAAATTGATAAATATTTTTAACAATCCATTTAAATCAAAGATTCTTTAACCGAAAATTGCGCACATGGTGTAAAGGATGCAAGACGAAGAGAGACACAAAGTTGGTAGAATATTGTAAAACATGTAAAACGTATAGTGCTTATTTAGAATTATAGAGAGAAGAAAAATTTTAAAATTTAATATCTTTTGCTGGTCTTCCTTTTCTTGTGTTTCAGGAAAACAACTGAACAATTTGAAAATCTTCAACTCTACAACGGTCAAGAAAAGACTCAAGAAAAGTTCTTCAGGATCACTCTTGCTTCTACCTGAACAATTTTTTTTAGCTATTGCATAAATTTTATTTTACTATTTATTGTTACTACTTTGCATCGGTTTTTGTAGATTTTTTTATTTTTTTTATTTATCGGTTTTTGTAGATTTTAGTATGTTTTCTTATGTTGTTTTTGTGTTCTTTTTGTTTGTTTTTTTTTTTTTTTTTTTTTTTGCTAATGGTGTAATGTTTTTGTTTTTGTATTTTTCTTACTGAGGTTTTTGTTCGAGAAATGATCTTTTGATCCGCAACAGGATTTCTTTCGGTGGGTTTGTTTGCCTGTTGGGCTGGTAGAATATGTTCATGCTTTTACATATTTTTAAGGACTGATCATATTCATCCAGCCGAACTCTGCTATGATCCCACCATTGCACCGCCCCCATAGCAGTGTTTTATTAAGCAAATAACCTCGGTCCTATACTTTTTTTTTTTTCTTTTTCTCTTTCTATTTTTTTAAACAATTTTATAATGAGGTGAAGCAACCTTGCTTCCATATTAAACAACAAGTCACACTTTTCATCGCTAATTAGCAAGACGGGACACAACGTCAACTCGTTTTCTTGCTTCTTCCTTTTTCTAACCCCGTCTTTAACAACACACAAACTTTTCAACATTTTGTTATTTTGTTCATGTGGCGGAGCAGAAATAAAAGAAAACTGAACTGAACTGAACTGAAAATTGCACTCCGAAAAGTTTTAGAATGTCTTGTGGTCGGCAGCGTATTTGAGCGGTTGGAGCGCCGTGATTGTGATCGAGATGGTCTCGGTTCAAAACCTACTCGCGCCATTCTGTTGTGCTCTTGAGAAAGACACTTTACGGCACTTTCTCCTCCTTAGTGACCTTGGCAAGCAGTTCAAAATTTTAGTCGTATCTCTATTAATATTCAAGCGGACAGCAATATCTTGGCATCTCCAGAAGCAGGTCAGTGTAACTGCTTTACTCTACGTATTAGCGCCGTCGCTTTCCTGCGAATCAGGAGGAAAAATATAGAGATCAAATAAATAAAATAAAAAATAAATTGTAGAAAAAAAACATGCAAAAAGTCTATAGAGTTTCCCGAAAAGTTATAAAAATAACAAAAAATGACTTTTTGTGCATGAAATTTGATTAGGTAAAATTTCCACTTCGTTTTTACCTATGAGACTATTTAAAAGACATCTGAGCAGCAAAAACTAAGGCTGTGTAAGTTTTATAATGAAACAAAGCCCGGAAAAAAGTTTTTGACTTTATAAGACCGCGGGCCCCAGTCTAATTATCAGTAAATTCAACCTCACCCGGTTTGGCACAAAGTACGTAACTAAACACAAATTCCTCATGCATAACCGTCAGCTTAAACTGACGTGGATTGATATGGGTTAAACAGCATTGAATTTCTTTCAAGTTCCAACATTGAAAAACCTTATCATTCGTTGGTAAGCTCCATTGCAGTTGTTTGCAATAAAACTATAATGCGGGATAGTTACGATCATTATAAACTTTGGTATGCAAACAAAAAATCGCATCGCAGGTGTCAGAGAACAAACATTATTTTACGGTCAATGCTACTATCAACAACGATTTTAATAAATTGCAGGTGTCAGAGGATAAATTGAAATTCACGGTGTTTTTACTTAGAATATTAATCATGCATTTCAAAAGCGTGTAATGTAAGTAATTGAGTAACAAAGCTTAAGACCACTTCAATTTTTATTTCTTAAATCCCACGGGAATAAAATTCTGTAAAAAATGCTTAAAACAAAATTCTAAGTTAAATTCATTTATTGCATGAAAAATAAATTAACTCTCTATAACAAGAGTTTCCAAACTTTTCATTCATCGGCACTCTTTGAACATTTTATAGGTTCACATGTACCCCTAAAGTTTTGTCACATTTTTAGTTTTAAGCTTAACTTGCTCTAATGCTTAACATTTTATTTGTCGCTAAGCAATCTATTGCAATCCTTCAAAAAAAACTTTAAAATCGGTAGCTTATAATGATTAGGAGCGTTGTCTTGTGTCACTCACACCAGAGTTGGAAGATTCAAAAATTTACCAGAAATAGTCGTAAAAACAAAGACTCATAGGCCTACACAACGGTGGGCTTTTGGGGGCAAACCACCTCTTGAAGAAAGTTGATCAGAAATATGCGCTTATAGAAAAATAAGATGTTCCCAACAAGTATAGTATGGTATAAGGGTTTATCGTTTTTTCGTTTTTTTTTTTTTATAAACTTTATTAGTAATTTTATTAAAAGTTGTTTTTTCTATTGCGCAAATTGCTTCAAAATTAGCTAATCTGAGTAAACCTTTCAAAACCGAAACATATTTTAACATAAACTCAGTCTTCTGTGCTTCACTTTTCATATCTATTGTTTTATTGCAATGTTTTCGCGTGAGATGCGAGCCTATTCTACTCCGCTGAAGGATATATTGCTTTGAAAAGCAAAACAAGTGCTAAGCATCTAAGGAGCATCTTTAAAAAAACTCGATTAAACTCTGGAAATATCATAAAATATTAAAAACATACGAAAATTTAATAATAATGATTCTTCATTTTACAAAAATTATTTTACTACGCTGGTAAATCAGTGGTTTTCAAAGTTTAAGTCATATTCTTCCCGTTTAAGATTTAGCCATTCCCCAAAAGTAAATGAAAAATAATTTGAGAAAAATTCCTTTTTGTCATTTAGTAAAAAACTTTTTTCGGTTTTTGTTTTAATGTGCAGCGCCGTGGTCTTACTTGCAAGCTGCTGAAACTTCTGTCGGATAAGTACATAATTAGAATAATCATGAAGCTTGTCGGGAACAGAAATTCCGCTTCTACTACTTGACAACAAGCGAAGCAAGCTCCACCGTCCAAAAAATGGCGTTTCTCGGGGATCGGTATTGGCTCCTCTTCTTTTTAATATCTATATGCGTGACTTCTGCATTCCACAGTCTGTATAAAGTTAGCTTGGTAAATACTATTTAGCATTGTTGCACTCTTTTGGATACTGGAAGGACTTGAAATTCAAGACATGACTGGTGTTTTTGTTTATTTCCAGACTTAAAAGTTGAAAGTCAGCCTTTCAAAGACGCTTTACCATCTTTTAATATCCCAGCCTTTTGGTGCGGCCAGCCAAGAAATTTTCAACCAAATGCGGAATTATCTTGAATTATAGCAGTGCCTCTGAACCAATTTCATCATGGCAGATAATTCGGAATCCAACTATTTTGTCTCCAGTTCTTCGCTTTGTTTAAAAAAACAATACGTAGAGTTAAAGAGATGACCCTTTTTTGTCTTCAACTAAATTCGTGCTTCAAATGCTATTTATAATTGAAGTTAATTCGAAATAATCGTTAGAATCAAGGTAACCAAAAGAGACAAAAAAAAAGATCACTTTGACTTTGTCATATAAAGAGTATAACATTTCTCAAGTTGAGGTTTATTTAACTAAAAATTTGAGCAAATCTAAAACAACATAACGTAAAATTTTAACAGATAAACGAAGATAAATGAGTTGTACTAAACACAAAACAAACGTACTCTACTGAATCAAGTTTTCATTTTGTGCGATAATCTTTTCGAAAATCGATATCCGACTTCATAAATTTTGATTTATCTTCCACATTATCATTAAATGGCTCGAATTAGAAATCATCAGTTTTAACACAGCTATCCTATTCTTTAATTTTTTTTTGTTTTTAACTTAATAAAATTTTATAAAAAACATTAATGGTTTATAATTGCCAATTGATTATTGTCCGTTGTTTGGGAAACGACGTCTAAGCGGACCTCTCAGACTTTCACTGTTAATCACAACCAAAATCCCAAGGAAATATAAAAATCAACTTTAATTAATCAAGAACGCCAAAATGAAAATCACCAAATCAAATCTTAGAACTATGTGATAACAGCAAAAATTGCTGTTGCTACTTCGCCAAAAAACAACTTATTTGTGAACCTTTAACTGAACAAAACGTTACTCAAACTGAAAGGCAAAAACTTGCACAAAAGAAATCAACGAAAAACGCAGAACTAAATAAGCCAGTCACAGACCAGAGACGGTTCGAATCTCGGGCCAGGCTCAAGCAAGATTCTAAACATCCGTTACGCTTGAAATCCTTCTTAGCAGTGGTGGATATTTCAATTTAGGGGCCCGAGGCAAGAATTTTCAAAAATTGATGTTGTCTAAGAAAAAAAGAGGTCTGATCTGGGCTTGCATATTTTTCTCCCAAAATCAAGGTGTTCTCTAAAAAAAAAAAAAGGTCTTCACTTCGATTTCATCTCTAATTTCCCTATTTCTCTCCCAAAGTCAAGGCGTTCTCTAAAAAAAAGAAAAAAAGGTCTTCACTTAGAATCGTCCTCTGAAGAAACATCTGCAACGAATCCAAAACTGTATATGCTGTTTTCGAGGGGAGCCCTTAAAATCGAGGGGGGGCCCCAAAAAAAGGGGGGCCTGAGGCGACTGCCTCATTCGCCTCAGGAAATTGTTATTTTTGGAAATTGTTAGGGTGGAAATTGTTAGGTCCGTTGCACTCTTGCACCTTGTCCATAAGATCATGAACCGTTTTATCCTAAATTCATTCAAAAGCTGTCTTCGCTTTTTTCCGATGTAAGGAAGCCAGCCTACTGGACAATTAAGTGGGTTAGGAAAAGCCATAAGCCTATAGTATTTATTAAACTCTCTATAGTCTTGAGTAGGTCTAGCTCGGAGATCATGAGTGTAAGGTTGGAAATTATAAGCCATTGTTTTGTTAATTACGTATAAATGCAGCACAAAGCGAAATTTAGCAATAAAGCATCAGTCTGCAATGCAAAAATTAGTGATATCTTTTGAAATTATACAACTATAAAAATTAAATTTAAGTCAAATAAAACCTTTTTGCTCTTCACTTTTTCAAACTCTAATTTTCTTTTAATTGAAAAAATTTCACTTTATTTCAACAATTTTTAAGCTGTCTTAGTGCTACCATGAACCTATGAACCATAAACCTATAACTTATGAAGTCGGCAGTGTGTTCGAGTGGTTAAAGCACCGGACTGATGATCAACGTGGTCTCGGTTCAAAACCCACTTACGCCATTCTGTTGTGTCCTTGAAAAAGACACTTTACGGCACTTTCCCCTCCTTGGTGGTCTTGACAAGCAGTTCTAAATTAAAGTCATATCTCTACAAAATTACTAACGGACAGCAATATCTTGGCATCTCCGAAAGCAGGTCGGGGTAATTGCTTACCCTATGTATAGCGTTTCCGTCGCTTTCCTGCGAGTCAGGAGGATAAATATAGATATATAAATAAAAATAAAATAAAAAAAACCTTTGACCATCAGTTTTCATAAACGATTTTTCCCAACCTCTTCCGCGCATACGCCTACGGATTCATAAATCACAACTTTTTAACCGGTTGCTAAAAGAGTTGTCGGAAGCGTGGTCGAGTGTTTAGAACGTAGTGATTGTGATCAAAACGTTTGCGGTCCAAAACCTACTAACGCCATTCTGCTGTGTCCTTAAAAAAGACATTTTACGCCTCAGTTTCCTTGCTTGGCTGTCTTGATAAGCAGTTTTAAATTTTAATGGTATCCCTATAAAAAACTAAAAATTCAAAATAAAAAGTTTTACCGGACAACAATATCTTGGTACCTTCGGAAGCAGGTCGGGGTAATTGCTTGTACTAAGTTTAGCGCTTCCGACACTTTTCTAGGTGGCAGAGGATGAATATAAAGAATAAAGACTAAAATTTTAAAAATTAAATAAAGAAACTATAGGGATGGGCAAACGTTGTCACTGAGAGGGCCAAAACCCAGTGATGGCCTTACAAAAAAAGGGGGCGCGGTGCAAGAAAAAAAAAGGGGGCCAATATTTAGTGTTGTGTGGGAAAGCAATCTCTAAAAAATGCCTTTGTTATGGGGTAGTTGCTTTTTAGTGCCTCAAAACAAAGTAATCACTAAAAAAAAAGGTCTTCATTTTAGGTGGATCACTATTAAGTGTTCCGAAACAGTGTGATTTCTAAAAAAGTTATCATTTTAGGAGGGGCCCTTTATTAGTGTATCAAAACAAAGTGATCTTTAAAAAAAGTTTTATTTTAGACATCCTAATTTCCTGTGCAACTATGAAGAAATAGAGCAATATTTTGCGTAAGAGGGACACTTTTTGATATATTCTAAGGAGGGCCCGATGGGGCCGCTTTCTTTGCACCCTATTAAAGCCATCACTGCCGACAATTCTACATTTTTATAAAGTATCGCAAGCAAAAATATAGAAAGATAAATATATAAATATGGCGTTCAAACTAATCCTTATGTAAATTTTGTTACAAAGAAAATTTGTTTGCTTTATTTAGGAAAAAATTAAGTAGATCCAAAGTTATCACTTTTTTGGGGGGAAAAAGTTTGATCCACGTTCACTTGGAAAATAAATGAAAGTAATCTTTTAAAGCAAAATAAATACCAAACAAAAGCTTTATCACTGTAATGCTGTATCGATTGCGAGAAAGGGTGTGAGTACAAATATCAAGGGTGTCGTCAGCATGGTCGGCAGCGTGGTCAGGTGGTTAAAGCGCTGGGCTCGTGACCAACACAGTCTAAGTTCAAAACCCACTCGCGCCATTCTGTTGTGTCCTTGGAAAAGACACTATACGGCACATTCCCCTGCTTGGTGGTCCTGGCAAACAGTTTTAAATTACAGTCATATCTCTATTAAATTACAAGCGGACAGCAATATCTTGGTATCTCCGGAAGCAGGTCGGGGTAATTGCCAACCTTATGTATTAGCGCGTCCATCGCTTTCCTGCGAGTCAGGAGGATAAATATAGAAATAAAAAAAAATAAAAAAAAAACATTCAAAGCATTACCAGACTTGTTGGTTGCCGAAAGAAAACTTTTAATAAATTTTTTTCATAATCCAATTATCTTGTAACATATGGCCCTGATCCGAATAAAAATCTTCATTGGAATAAATGCAAGAAAGTTGCAAAACTATAGATTAGTTTGATTCCAAAGTTTTTCCGTTTCAAATTTCGGAAAAACTGTCATTTGAGTGTCGTTCTAAACCAAATTGCCAAATTCATCATAAAAGCATCAAGTAATAAACATATCAAAAAATGTCGGGTATCGAGACCAATTTAAAAAACCCGAAACCACAAAAAAATGGTCTCGCGACCAAGGCCGGCTCGAGACCTTCATCACTGAACTGCAGTGTGTCATTTCTTAAAAAAAATAAGTGGGAAGAAAAGATAGGCGAGGAAAGATGAGCAAGTGGGTGAGATGACGCATACTTGATGTATCGAACACATTTAAAGTAGAACTTGTATTTGCCAATCATTGGAAAAATTCTTTTGTCTATGTAAACCTGAATTACAGCTTACGATCGTCCTCAAAGACGAATCTCCTTTCTAACGAAATTAAACATCAGTCGTGTAACTGTAAAATTGAAGAGAGTGCTAAACACTGCTCAGCTATCATCCAGATAATCTAAAAAAGTCACTGACATAAAAAATGATTTTAAACATATCATTTGAACTGCGCATATAGCAAAGAAGTTTAAATGTTTAAATGCATCAATGAAAACAAATTTTGTTAAAAATATATTTTTTCCTTATAATTTCTAATTGTTTAAGCGAGCGCTCATTTTTTGTGCTTAAAAAAGTAAAGAATCAATTGCGTTTTTGATTGGTCGGAAACTACTGTCAGTCATTGCAGTCTGGCGACATAAATCTAACTTTACAGAATTGTAGTACTATGATTTTTATCCAATTTTATTAATTCTTTTAAATTATTTGCTTGAGGCTTTTTCGGGCAGCACAAAAGTTCGTCGTGGGTTGCAGTTTGCCCACCCCTGTGCTAAACTATTCTTTTTTAGCTCAATAGTAGTATCGGTCTTTCGGACAATTTGCTCTACAGACATGAATTTAAATCAAATTTAACAACAGTGAATACGAGTCGTTGTCGTCGTCGTCATCGTTTGAAGGGCATCCACTCCAGGCCAGACACAAACAGAACTGGGGCCGAGGGTTTATCCTTTTACTACCCAAGACTGCTGCACTACCTGGATCAGATGCTGGCAGTGATGTTATTAAGCCAGCATCGAGTTTCGTCATCCAAAACCGTCAGACCGCGTGCTCCATGTGGTGCCCGATGTATGGGGCACATTGTTAGTACATGGTCTGCGGTTTGCTCTGAGGCGCCACACTCGCAATTCGGTGAAGGAGCGAGACCCCATTTGTGCATGGACGAATGGAATCGCCCAACACCAGTCCGCAGGCGGTTGAGCTTAACCCAAGCTGCTCGGGGTAAGCCCATTCCAACAGGCCTGACACTGGTCCCGGGCACAAAAGCACGGAGCCTGGAAGCACTTTCACAGTACTCCGCGTTCCATTTGTGATTCGTCCATTCAGAGGCGCGGATGCCAAGTCTGGCAAGATTGTCCAAGAGATTCCGCGCACCTGGCACAAACGGGCGTCTGGATCTTAGTCTCACTTGGCCAGTATCTGAGGACCCATTTAACAGACCATGCAAGATATGATCGGGGTCCAGAGATCCACGGTAAGCCAAGGAGAGTGTCGCTCCCAGTCGGCGAAGCTCAGCTGGGTGGATGCCTGAGAGTACAGGTAGGTGGTCCGTTGGAGTGGGACGCAGGCATCCAGTAACTATGCGCAAGGCGTCATTCAAGACACTGTCAATGAGACGAGTGTGAGCACTGCGACACCAGACTGGCGCACAGTACTCAGCTGTTGAGTAGACTAGAGACAAGGTGGCTATGCGTAGTGTTTTAGCACCAGCACCCCATCCCGAGCCCACGAGTCGCCTCAACAGTGTGACGCGCGATGATAGTTTTTTGGGCAATGCCACTAAATGGTGACGAAACGTGAGCGATCTGTCCAGTTTTACCCCAAGGTATGTAGGGGTTGGACAGAACGGTAAAAGTCTACTATTGTTGTAGACCTTTAGCTCACGTTTGGCCTCTCGGTTGTTTAAGTGAAAGGCTGTCGTCACCGTCTTAGTGTGACTGAGCTTCAACCTCCAAGTCTGGAGATACGCTGACAGTGTGGACATGTCTTGGCTTAAAGTCCCCTCCAAGTCCTTCCAGTTTCCAGAAGAATGCAACAATGCTAAATCATCAGCATAAGCAAACTTTCTGGAAATCATGGAAGGAAGATCGTACGTATAGATGTTAAATAGGAGGGGAGCCAAGATCGATCCCTGAGGAACGCCGTTTTTAAGACGGCGTAGCCTGCTTTGCTTGCTGTCACCGGTGGTAAGGGTGAAACTTCGATTTCGGACAAGCTCCATGATCATTTTGACCATGTGCTTATCCGGAAGTAGTCTCAGCAGCTTGCAGGTAAGGCCACGGTGCCAGAAAGTGTCATAAGCAGCTGTCAGATCGATAAATACGGCACCGGCCTCCTTTTTAGCCTCGAAAGAATCCTCGATGTTCTGGGTCAGCAGAACAACTTGATCTACGGTTGACTTCCCGCGTCGAAACCCAGCCTGCTCTTTAGGGAGCAGTGGATCGATTAATGGTTCAACGCGGGCGTAGATAAGCCTCTCGAGGATCTTGTAGGGGACACAGAGCAGAGATATCGGTCGATAACTCTTTGGATCCCCCACGGGCTTTGCTGGTTTTGGGATCGCGACCACAAGCGCTCTTCTCCAGATCTTGGGAATTTTGATTCGGCGCAAACAGGAAGAAAGGAAGTCACGTAACCAGGACTTCAAAGCAGCTCCAGCATGGAGTATAAGCTCGGGGCAGATGGAATCAGGACCCGGAGCTTTACCTGGTTTTAAATGTTGAAGGGCAGCAGCAAATTCTCTCTGTGAAAAATTGTCAGAGATATTTACTGCGTCTGGTGTTGTGGCCCTCCAAAGGTCAGACACTTCTTGAAAGACAAGTCGAGATGACTTGCGGTCAACAGCCTCGTATTTCCCATTTCTAACCAGCTGAGATGCAATAGCATCGGCTGAAACGGGACAATGACGAGGAGAGTGTCGTGACCTACCAGTAAGGTTGTTCAAAATACTCCACGCTTTTCGACTAGAGTGTGAGAAGTCAATGCTCCGAACTGCTTCGGACCATCGATCCCTCCGTTTTCTGTCAAGCTTGGCAAGCAGAGTTGTAGCAGCCAAACTTGAGTCGTCTCCCTGAGGAGACTGCAGAAAGGTTTTATAGAGGGATTCACACTCTGCATCCCAACACGGAATATAGTTATTTCGATACCCGCGTGGGATAGTCTTCTTGGCTGCTTTCTTAATGATGTTACAGAAGTCCTGCTAAGCCGCATCCACATCAAGTGAATCAGGCGGCAACAAAGTCTTTGCGAATTTATTCGTCAAAGCAATGTAGTGACTCCAATTGGCCTTGCGGAAGTTCCATCGCTTAACAGGCATGCTTGGCACTGCCATAGCAAACCTTGGTGGTGTAATAAGCGAGGGTCGATGTTGTGACCTGGGAAACTTCTCAAGGACACGTCTATCCGGTAAGCGACTGTTTGGACCTACGCTAGCGAAAGCTAGATCTGGATTGGTGCCAGTGTTCCAGCGGCCGGAATAAAAACTGGCAGCGTCCTTGGCATTATATAGGAGGGCAAGACAATTAATACTTGCCCATCCAGCCAAGCACTCACCGTTCGGACTGTTGTCGTCGTAACCCCAGTCAGCATGACGACAGTTAAAATCGCCAGCGTACAGACAGGGGTGAGGAAATACTGGGAGATCCAGGGTTCGCAATCGCGTTGGTGGTGGTTTGTAGACGTTGACTATTTTATAGCCATCAACGTCCACACACAGCCACTCGATCTCCGATGTCGGTGGAGATTGGTCCAAAAGCGTGTATCTCAGTCGCTCGTGGACAAACGTGGCAAGGCCATGCTTCCTGCTTAAAGAAGACCCAGCTAGTTGGTAGTGTGGTAGCACCAACTTCTCTGCATCAGTGCAGTGGGTCTCCTGCAGTAGGATGACGAGTGCCTCAGACTGCATAGCGAGGTGATGAAGAACATTCATCTTGCTTGCAGTGAGGCCTTCGATGTTCAGCTGAAGAATAGTGGGTCTTCGGAACTTGTTGGCAATGTTCCCTGAAAAGGGCAGTTTTATTCTGACATTGCCCCGTCCTGAAAAGGACGTTTGCCGATTAACAGACCCACACTGAACATCGGAATGGGTGGATACCCTTCCGTTTTGGTAGGTTCGGTTTCGGTCTGTCATTTTAAAATCAATGAACAGACTTACTCACGGCCCAGGCTGCGTGAAAGCACCTACCATCTGGGCCATACGAGTCGTTAATCTTTAATAAATAAGTATTTAATCAACTTTAAAAAATTTCGCTCGCTATTGTCTTTCATTAAACCTTCCCCTAAACTATTTTTGTACCTGTTTTTGGTTTAAGGTAGTTAGCAGCCAATGAGAAAGAGTGATTACTCGGATATGTTTGATGTTAAAAAAATTCTTTTGTAAATAATCAAAAATTGCTTTGGTTTTATATAACTAATGGACTTTAAAATTAAAGTGTTCTAAAACCGAATTTTATAACTCATTTCAAAATTTATTTGAGTTATAAGATAAATTATTTCAAAATTTGTTTTACATTTTTTTTATATTATATACCTTCATTTCATAAAATATTAAAATAATAAAATGTATCCCTTTATGTGTGCTTGTTATAAAAAGTCGACAGCACGATCTAGTGGTGAAGAGCGTCGTATTGATTGCGAACACGATCGCCATGATTGCGGTTGAAAACCTACTCAAGTTATTCCGCTATGTTCTAGAGAAATACACTTTTGACACTTTCCCCTAATTGGTGGTTTTAGCAAGCAGTTCTAAATTTTAATCATATCTTTAATAAGAAGTAAAAAACCAAATAAAAAATTGCAACCGGACAGTTCAAAGCTCAAATTTTAAAGAATGAAACTCTTTTGTTTAAAATCTAATATATTCTTTAAAAACTAAGCCACCTAAAATGAGAAGTATCGGACTCAAGTCTTGTGCTTCTGATTTTAGGTGGCTTAGTTTCTAATTCATTTTCTAAATCCTCATGGCAACAACCAATATATACTGTTGGATATTACGTGATAAATTTGGCATTGCCCAGAAAGGTGGTGATTATGGAGCGTTTTATTAAAATAGAACATTAAAATGACCAATTGTACTGACGAAACCATAAACTTTTTCAATTAAAGGCCGTCTTTGAAAAGACTGTTTCCTTTCTACTATGTATTGAAAGAGTTATTGATTTCATCAATACCATTGGTTATTTTAAAGTTTTTCTACAACTAAGAAGTTGTTTAAATAAAAAAAATATTTTACTCAAAGTTTATTTTTTGATTGGTCTGCTGCTGTTTACTTAAATATAGTAAAATTTTTAAAATTGACTTATTTCTTATTATGCGACATTTGATTCTATCAATTTTTTTCGATCATTTCACTGTTGGCTCTTGTTATGTTAACTTCAAATAAGAAGTTAAATTTGGTAATCTTAATTAAATCTTATAGGGATTTATAACAGTATGAAACATAAGATTTTTGTTTTAAATAATTTTTTTAGGGAGTTAAATTGCGTATTTTATTGCACTTTTGTTTGAAGAAGAAATGGAAGTGCTCTTTAGCTTTGATGCACAATTATTTATTTACTTTTGGCGCTTTTGGAATGCATGACTGCTATGCTAAAGTAAAACAAAATCCTGGCGCCGAGTGATGAGTTAAGTTTGTTCTCTGACACTTGCGACTTCATTAAATCGATTGTTGAGAGAAGCCCTGACCGTTGGGTTAAGTCTCCTCTCTGACACCTGCGTTTCTTGCTTTTATACTTTGAAATTTCGTTAGAAAGAAGATTCGTCTTTGAGGACGATTGTAAGCTGTAATTCAGGTTTACATAAACAAAAGAATTTTTCCAATGATTGGCAATCATGTCTAACATTTTTAAGTTCATGAGAAACTAACTTTTTTATAATATCTAACACTTTCTAGAATTTGAATTTAATTTGACAATCAGATGACTATTCGTTATAGTTACCTCTACTCGTTGCGTTGCTGCGTATAGAAAATATAAGTGCAAGTCTTAAATGGCAATTCACAATTGTCATCTGTCAGTGCCGATTACCAACTTGTGGATTTCGACTTACAGTTGGGATGCCTTAAAAGTTTGGGAATCACTGGTCTATGTTACATAAGAGTCAAGAGGCGTGAAATTTTCACAAGAAGTATCCATAGTGTTAAAATTATATTAAGATTATGATGATCATATAAATATTTTCTCCTTCAAAAAAAGATATAAATAAATTTGCAAAATTTTCAGTTTTTTTTACAACTTTTCTTTTTTAACGTACCACACGTCATTCCGAAACGATAATGTTCTTTTCCTTTTAACTGTTGATTTCGTTTGAAAATAAAAATAACAGTTTTAAATGCTTAGAAAAGGAAATATATAAGTCGAATACGTTAACCTTTAAATAGCCTAATTTTTTTTGAAATGGTGCTTGGTGTTGCTTGCAATTATTTGGAATCAAATATCAATCGCTTATAATGTGAGGTCTTTTTTTTTCTAAAGATCTAAAAATGCAAAAAAAAATTATTTCGGGTTTAAACTATTATTGGGCAACAAAAAACAACAAAATTTGTCCTAAACACCAGTGGTGGCTTGCGCATTGAAGCTGCAGAGCTGCAGCACCTTTAATATTTGGTAAATGTTATCACAACACTTAAAAAATTATAATTATTAATTTTTTGATAGTAATATCTGATATTATTTACAGCTGCTGCACTGATATTTCAAGTGCTACTGCTCTGCAGCTCCAATACGCGAGCCGTCACCGCAAACACATCCTGAGTAATTAAGTTCTTTATTTTTTGAGACGGTTATAAAAATTATAAAAACATTAAATAAGTTTCATAATTAGAACATTTATTTCCACAGAACAATTTTGTCCATAGTTTAGCTTTTTAATTTCTATTTGCTTCAAAGTTGCTTCTGACTGAAAGCAATTTTTAGGTTTTTAATTTGTATTTACTTTAAAGTTGCTTCTGTCTGAAAGCAATTTCAAACGTTTTCTACTTGATATCTTGAGAAAGCGTACGCGTTGCCATATAAGTCATGTGATTCTTATTTGATTTGTTAGAAATTTTATGTACCGTTGCTATGGTCAAACCTTTATTCAAAGTTGCTTTTGTTTGAAAATAATTCCAAATGTTTTCTCATCGATGCCTTGGCAAAGCCTACAGGTTATCATTAAACTGCCGGTGGTATTTGATTTGATTTTAAGTTATAATAGAATGGCTATGAATCTGCTTAACCCTATTCTCCTCAACGGCCGGGCTTCTGAAGCCCGGCCCTAGAGAAAACGTTTGTAATTACTTCATCTTTGTAGATAAAATTCTCAAATTTTTTGACTTTTCCTAATTTGAAATGCTGAATAAGATGGTACTATTTTTAAATGCCCCCAAACAAGGGTTAACGGGTAAAATAGACGTTTTTTAGCAAATTTGTGATTTTCAGCTGGTTTTCGCAAGCAGAGCGTGGAATTTCAATTTCACGAATTTCAATTTCTCGAAAGTTTCAATTTCACGAAATTACTTTATTAAGTGACATGAAATTTTACCAAGAGTTGGCTTTGCGTAACGAAGCGAATTACGCCGTTTGCCGACTTCGAAATGCCTTAGGCGATGCAGAACTTATTTCATGCAAATCGCATTTTCTTTTTCTGAGCTTTTGGTGACTGCTTGGAAACATTTTACACATATACATTCTTTTGTATAAAACAATTGCTGTTGGGCTGCTTGAATACCAATCAAGCGGACAAAATTCAATCTTTACACTAAGCATTTTTATAAAACTTTCTTATAACTATTCATTCGTGGGAAAAAAATTAAATTAACTGGTTCACATTTTAGCTTTTAAGCTGACGCCTTCAGACAATTAAACAACACAACTGCATTTCATGTTGCATTTGAAGTAACAGACCGTTTTTATTTTAAAATTTTTCTTACAATGAAAAATCCGACGTATTTTCTATGTATAAGTTTACTTGTTTGAAAAAGTTTTGCAAAAAAGTTTATAGCCTTTTAGATGTGGGTTTTGCAAACAGAAAACATAGAATAAAAACAAGACGTTTGATACGATTGAATTTCAATGAAACAGGGGTTTCCAACTTGTACTGTATAAATTCATGACAGTTCTAAAGTTTGAATTTTACACAAATGACTTTTTTCCTCTCCAAAAATTTTCGTGTCATTAAAAAAATGATTCTTACTTATTGCAAACTGTTTGATGAATTTATTTCGAAAGTTAAATAAAGACCAAAAAACTCTATTCTTGAAATTTGAAAAGAGCTCTTTATGTAAACGCAAAGACCATTTTTGGTCTTCATTTGCCTTTCGCAATAAATTTTATGTTTGTACTCAAACTGTCATTTAGAAAAAAATTAGATATGACTTCTGGTCTAATATGATTATCCTATTACAGTATATTCCGACGTCTTTTTAGTTTTAAAATGACCCACTAACTAGAAACTTCAGAATAAAATCAACTTAGATATCTCAGTTATGGATGACCTGGGCTATTTACAAGGGTTTTCTAGGTAAAATTAGATAAAGCTCCGGGCCCTGATTTTATGTGCATAGAGCTGCTTTGAATTTTTGATTATATAATTTCTCTTTTCCTAACTGCGTCAACTCCAATTTTAAAAATCTACGGAAGAGCGTATGTAGTCGGGATTCGAAAGACAAAAAAGGCTGTAGAAGACCCAAACAGCTATTGACAAATTTATCCGCTTTACGTCCACTGGAAAAAATTTGAGACGCTTATCTACGTCCGCAACAAGCCAATTGATGGTTTTAATGCAAAAAGTCAACCGTGGATCAAGTCGTTCTGTTAATACAAATCATCGATAATTTTTTCGCGACTAAGAAGAATGCCAGTGCTATTTGTCAATCTGACAGCTGCATATGACAATGTTATTTCATTCAAACTTGACTTTAACTGTAAGCTCCTGAGGTTTCTGCTGGATAAATGCGTGGTTCGAATGATTATAAAACTAGTTCACAATGAAGGTTTCACTCTAACGGCGACAGTAAGCAAAATAGTCTCGGGTGTCAGAGAAACAGTGTTCGTCCGAAATCAATCCCAACTTTTTTAACATCTAGATGCATAATCTACTTTCCACAATATCCAGATTAAGAAAAAATGTGAGCTAAACGTTTACAGTAATCAACATTTACCATTGTGTCTGGTTCCGATTTATCTTGAAGTAAAACTAGACAAATCACTCAAGTTTGGTCACCACCGTTTGGCATTGCGCAAAAAACTTCGTTTGTCCCACTCCTGAGATAACGTGGGGCCTCAGAGCGGGTGCTGGTGCCAAAACATCAGATACAGCTCTTTTATTTTTAGTTTATTCAACAGCCGAGTATTGGAGTCTTGTTTGTTCTCGTAGTACTTGGTTTATAACTATTGTCTTGAATGATGTTTGGCGTAGTCACTAAATGCCTCCGTCCCTCTCCAACAAACCACTTAACAGTTTTTTCGAACATCCAGCTATCTGAGCTCTGACAACTAGTAGTGACACTTGATTTGGCTAAAGATGGTACTCTAGACCTGTGCTCCGCTACTTTTTCAAATATGCGGCACATTTTGAAAAATTTCAAAAATTAGCAGAACACCTGGACCAGGTAAAGAGCTAAATTTTGAACGCTTTCCGTTACCTGAAGTTTTATTTGGCTGTCATAAAAAACCTAAAAACTCAATCTAAACTCAAAAAATAAAATGATGACTTTATTTTTCATTTGAAGTTACCAATTTTTGCATATCGTGCACAATCGAGTCTGGTTGAAAATTGAAAAAAAAAATTATCAATTTATTAGCAGAGAGTTTTTATGATCATTAAATAAAGCTTCATATAAAAAAAAGCGTTCGAAATTTAGTAAAGACCAATGAAAAGGTCTTGACATTACACAATGAGATGTATTTCATAAAAAAATTTTTAAGTTTTTAGGTTGCTACCTCAGAGAAACATAACTTTATCTCTTTTTTAAAGAGTATGTTTCTCGTTTTCTGCAGCATATGAGTTGCAGAGCACTGCTCTAGATCCTGACAATGGTTTATTTATCTGTTATCAAATGCTTGTCAATAAACACAAAGATCTAAACACTTGCTTGTGTTTGCTGCGCAAAAACTTGAACAATTTTGCTGAATTAAGCGCATCCGATCTGCCCATCACATAAGTCATAAATCGAACACAGAATACTATGAGAATACATGAGTTCTGCTTAAACGCTTTTAGACGGGTTAAAGACAACTGGACGCAGCCGACTGGGAGCAGCTTAACTAACTAGTCGATTGCCTCTAATTGTCTTTAACTCGTCTTATTGCGCTAAGTTGGTTGCGCCCAGTTGGCGCATTCCGCCTGCGGAATGCGCTTTGCCTATGTGCTTTCTCATTTGTGCATAGAAAAATGGGGTCTGGTTCCTTTCTCTCATTGTAAATGCGGCGCCTTGCACAAACCAGAGATAACGTTGTATCAAGGAGTACGACTTCGGACAGTTTTGGATAAAAAATAAACGGTTGTGGCTTGGTACATTGCCAACAACATTTAATCCAGGCAATACAATAGCAATTTGCAGTAAAAAATTAAAGCACGGGGGCCAGTCTTATTTATTTGTTTTACTTGAAGTGGATACTTTTAAATGCTACAACAATTTCGGCATAGAATCGCCCTGTTTTAGGTAATGATGAAAAAAGGCCTTTACAGTTTAACATCTCTTTCTCGAAGTTATCTTGAAGAGGCCTTGTGGTGATCAATATTTTCTGAAGGTGATTAATCTAATCTTCCACAGTGTGCAACAAAAAAACGAACTTTTTAATTAAATATATTGGAGCCAAAATCCCATATCTCATGCAATATTTTTCATATTGCAAAATAAAAAAACATATCCATCTACTTTTGTTACCGAGATTTGCTTATTTTCTAGTTTTGCTTTTAGGTTTTCACTTGTTAATTACTTTTTTGCCTTTTCGCTGTCTGTTTTTCAAACGATTGTTTTATTATAATTTTTTTGTCATTTTGAATGACACAATAAAAGTAACTGTTTGACTAAGACACATTATGGTTATTTCCCACTCACGTTGTCCTTTATTTAATTTCAATTATATGCTATGCGAATATTTGCAAATGTTTAGTGACAAAATAAATAATTGTGAATCTCAAATTTTCACACATGTTAGAATATTGCTGTTCAAGAAATTTTTAATTGGGCACTTTAGTTTTTATAAACTGTAATTTAGAGTTGCTGAAAAAGACTTTCTAGTTGGAAAAGCGGCATGAAATGTTTATTCTAGTAGAACAACAAAATGTAATAAGAAATGAACATATACAATCTTTATCCGTTCCCATCAAAACGACACTTGCAACCTCTCGCCAGCAATAATTCAACCGCACGTTGAAAGAAGGTTTTTGACTGGGTTACAGTTTGATGCTAAACGAAAAATTAAATTGATTTTGGGCGAAAGTTATTTCCGTGGAAGTGACTTAATTAGTGTTATAACACTTACACCTCGAAATTATGTTTTAAAGTCTAATTTTAGGAAACTTTGTTGTTTCTGCTATGATAATGAAATTGGACCAGGCCAGAAAATGCAAAAACAAAACATAAACAAATCAGGAAATCTGTGTCAAACATGCGCTCTTTCACGTGTTTGCGGCACTGCTTACAAATTTGATCAAAGCTTTATGCGTTGATCGATGCCGAGACATGTTCCACGACTAAAGTATCAGTTATATAGAGTAATATTGTTTTCTCAGTGTTTTTTGTAAAGTAATGCAATGGCGTAGTTTCATTTCAATAATTAAAAAACTCTTTTTGCAGTGGTGAAAGACGATGTGCATGTAAACAGTGATATATAAAAGATAAAGTTTTGTTGGTTTTATAATATCTGCAAGTCGATATTTTAACACTGCTAAATATCAAAACATAGCCAATTTCAAATTTTTTTGCGTAAAAAAAATTCATTTTTGTTTTTTATCCTTTTTTAAAAAAAAGCAGCAATTACTCTTAGTAATCACAAAAACTTGTAGACAAAAAATGTGAGCAAGTAAATGAAACTGGTCTAAAATATTTTTCATAACTCGACCATTGAAACAATGAAACATGCTTCCTTAGCTTCTTCATTGCTTTGTAATTGTCGTGCGCGTTGACGTCTCTCTTTACGTCCAATTTGTAATTAAGTTTACGACTGTTACAACAGCGAATCCGTTACAATCGCATTTCACGCTAGTTAAATGAGTGTTTAAACGTAAAAATTAAAGTGACCTAGCTAAATTGCAATTTTGCATAATTTATCAAATAAATTTTCAAAAACTTTTTTTCTCTAACAAAAGTTAAATAAATGATCTTTACTCTGCTTAAATTTCATAAAGATAGCTTAAGTAGTTTTGGAGTTATAAATCGTTAAATTGGTGGGCTTCTGAAGCCCGGCCGTTGAGGAGTCAATAGCTTGAAAAATCTAGAGGAGAATAGGGTTAAACCTTAAGTTTTTTCTGCTTGAAAACAATTTCAAATGTTTTCTTATTGAGACCTTAGCAAAGCCGACTGCTTGCTATTAAACTGTTTGATTTTTTCTTTTAAATTATAATAGAGTTTCTATTTAGTTGCTGGAACCTTGCACCATCTTGAATCAACAAAAAGCGTTGATTAATTCTTATGCAAAGTAAAAACTATAGGATTCAAAAAAGATTCCGCAATTCTGTGTAAAACCCTTTTACTTTCTTTTAGTTTTTTACAACGCTTAAAAAAACTTTTATATTTTGTTTTGTTTCTCTTAAGTTTTTCAAAAACCCAAACGTTAATTCTGTTTTGTTCGATTTCATATTAAAGCCTTTCAAATTGATTAAAATATTATGTTTTCACTTGTTAAAATTGCTATTTTTCAGCTAATTTCTGTAGGTTCACAGCGAATAAAACTGAGTCCTTAAAACATTCACATAACCAAACCTTCAATTTGCCTTCATTGATCATAAGTCTGTTGCTCATTGTACCAGTTAACACTGACATGAAAGCGTAGTACAAAAACAAAATAATTAAATAAAATCTTTTGTGGCTGCAGTCACTAGCGACCAATCATCTTTTAAAATCTTGTCATATTCAAGCCAAACTCTATTTTAATAAGCTAAGCTCGCGTCTGAATTGACGACGATAATAGAGACATTTTCTATTGTTTTGTTAACCTTTTTCAAATTAATTCTAAACTTCTCTACCCAATGTCCGTCTTTGCTCTTGGCATTAATACTTCTGTGTACCACGCAAGAGTGTGTTTTCAAAATTTTACAAGCTTTTCCAAAAATCTCGAATAACTCAAAAACAATCCAAAACCAAAAGAAATAATCAGCAATTCCATCACTCTTTTCGGCTTTGTTTTTAATTTCGTAAACATTTTCCAATCTTTGAAATTTTTTTAGGAAAGACGTAGAAAAATCTAAGTTCACCAGAATACTGCAAATTTATAATATAACTTACATGCAGTGGTGTACCGAAAATTTTTGAAAGGAGGAGAGCATACGACAATAATCAAATATGCTTAGGGAAAATTTATTCAAGGGGTAGCTAGAAAAAAAGATCTTCATTTTGAATCAGTCCCGGATTTCATGATTTTTGTTTCTGAAGACTAATGATCTCTGAAAAACACAAAAAAAGGGGTCTGCCTATCAAATCTGTCTTCGTTTTCTGGCGGGATTTTTGCCCAAAATGTATCAGTGATCTCCAAAGGGGAAATCTTCGCCCTAAAATTATTCTCCTATATATGGTAAGCCTACGTATTGATGATCTCCAAGAGGGGACATGGCACAATGCCGCCCTAAATACGCTAGTGTTTATATGTATATTATGTATATTAAATGTATGTACATTTATATACATAATGTATATTAAATGGCCTATCTATACAAAGCAACGTCGAAAAGTCCGTGAGTTTCATTTTGGTTGGCACCACGACAAAACTATTTAAAGAATAAACAAAAAGAAATCAATGAAGAAAACAACCAATTGCCTACGAATGGCAAACCTCCAAGCAATTAAAACAAACTTGAAAACAATCCAATTATAAAACACAGCAAGTAATTGTACTATCACAGCAAGTAATTATACTATGACGCCACATTACAATCGTAAGACATGGTAGTAAACAAGTTATCTAACTTATAAAGTAAAATTAGCATAACAATAATAGATGATGCCAATCATTTCTTGAACGATCTAGGCTAAATTACGTCATCGGCGGCATAAACAGTCGAAATTGCCTAAAAGATCAGTCAATCAATGTGCTTGAATTATAATGGCAAAGCGAATCTTATAAACAATTATAAGTTATTTAAAATTTAATATTTAGTTTTGGCAAAACAACTTATTTCACCAAAAAAACGTTTTTGCACTGTTAACAGTCGATCCCACTTGCATAAGAAAAGTCGGTCTTAAATTGATTTAAAAACCAGCTAACAATTCAGTACTGCACGATTCAGCATTACGCACTTCAATACAATTTATTTACAATCCAACTTTATTTAAAATCACTGAAGGTTGAAATTCAACGAGATTTAATATTAGCAAAGGTCAATAAATCGGGTCTTTTCAAAAAGTCACCGAAAGTAGTTTCTGTTTGCAAAACTAACCCGGAATCCCTTTGTTATAAGTTTATACCCCTTTATTTATTTACTACAAGATCCTCGAGAGGCTTATCTACGCCCGCGTTGAGCCATTAATCGATCCACTGGACCCTAAAGAACAGGCTGGGTTCCGACGCGGAAAGTTAACGGTAGATCAAGTTGTTCTGCTAGCCCAGAACAACTTGAATTTGTAATTGAAATTTGAAATTTATAATTGAATTGAATTTGAATATAGCCATCAAAAACTTCTCTCGAAGCTTTTCGTTGAACACTTATCAGAAGACGTCGCAATGCTGGCACAGCAAATTTAGAAAAAAAACAAATTTTTTTTTAAAAACAAAACAAGCAAATAAAGATCAGGTTTGCCAATTTAAACAAGAATAAGTTCGAGGCTTGGAATCTGACATTCACTAAAAATATGGTGTAGGCCAAAAAAAGTTTTCTACACGATTCTTTTCTTGAAACTTAATTTATGACTAGAAAAGGGTCTTTACTTTGAATCTGTCCTTGTTTCTATCAAGTTCGTCCAAAAAAACTAGTTAAGACTAAAAAAAAATATTTTTTCTTGGCTTGTTTATGGTTTTTAGTGAAATTTTTACAAAAATGATCTAACTATCGTTTTACAATTTAGGAAGAGAGTATGCTTTTTTTAACCATATTATACAATCACATACAGCAATACACAAAACGAAAGTCTAAACGTTTTTGGCTTACATTAGCCCTCTTTAGACGAAATAAAATGTTTTATTTTTCCATAACATAGAAATTTACGCAATAAATTTTATGGAAAATACAGTACAATTGATAAAACAATAAGCAAAAAACAAACATGCTAGAATTACGCAATTGACATACACGAATCACGACTAGGTAAAGTCGCTAGTGATTGATCCGCTACAACAAAATGAAATTTAGTGAATGAAGAAAGGTGTCAAGAACCATGATTAAAACTAAAAAACAAGTTTTGTTTTTGATTAGATGCAAAAAATTTCTGATAAAACATTTTTTAACCAAAAATGAATTTGCTAGATATAAAACACCTTTGAGATATTTAAACTAGTATTGACCATTCTCAACCTACATCACAAATTGGCTGCGTGTAGCTGTGCATGGATGTTGATGGTTAGGCGTGCAAAATAGCCCACGACTTCAACCTTCATTGAGCAAGTTTTTTGGGTCTCCAGTGTTCCCTGGCTCTTGCCTTATGCCAGTGGTTCTTAATCTTTCTATTGCTTAGACGTTTGGAGGTACAGAATTTGAAGATTGTGTCTTTTACTTCACGTAATCTTTCTATTGCTCTGCACCGCTTTAAAACTTTTGCTATTTTCTCGCATCCCTTATGAAACAAAATTTGTCAGTACCGACAATATTAATTTTGAAATGCCATGAAAAACAATATCAAATAGAAATGGAACAAACAATTGACTACACAAGTAGACTAGTCAATAGAAATACTTTACAAAAAAAAAAAATTTGAACAGTTGCGTGACTTTTACCAACCTTAATGTTTCAGCATTCACACATCGTCGCACCAACAAGGAACAGAGCTCGCATCTCAGTTTAAAAATCCCTGCCTTATGCCGACAAGTACAACTGTTCACAGGCTATACACGCGATGCTAACAATTCCGATATCTCACCATGCAACTTTTAACATTTTCCGCTCTTTTCCTACAACACCGAAGAATGCAAGCCAGAGTAACTTTTGCAGTTTTGCTGTTGAAATCTTGGCACCAACAGGATGTTGTGTTGACGCCGATATTCGCTTTCCTAACTGACGTGCCTTACAGCAATAGTCACTATATTGACCCTGGAATATTTCACGAGCAAAGTTTGCTTTACCCATATTGCCATTTAAAAATGGCTCAATCGCTCTTCCTATTTAAAATGTAAGTCAATTACTTTGTTATAATGTCTCATGATTTTATTTTATTTTATTAATTTCTTCTGTGGTGAAGAGCCTTTGATTTAATCAGCTTTCCGTAAAAAGAACTATATAAATGTGCATTATTATTATTAAGCTATTAAGCATTCGCAAGGTTTAGCTAAGATACTTTATTGAATTAATAAATCAAATCTATTTTGTTTAGACGACAAGGGCTCGTTACCACTACGAGCGTGAAATGGACCATTCTTTGTTTGTTTTATTGATTTTTTTACATCATTCCGCGCTTAAGCGCTAAGCGAAGCTAAAAAATTAATAAAAAAAACAAAAAACACTCTATTTCACGCTCGCAGTGGAAACGAGCCATAATACAATTTAACATAGATTTATAATTACAAATAGAACATTTTACTTGATACTCGTAGGTGTGCGCTGCACACCCTGTACTTTTCCTGACCAAAGTATGAATATTTTTTTATTGAATTTTAAATCAAATTATAATTATAATATTTTCATCATCACAATGTACTTTATTTCAATGTATTTTATTTGTATGGATTTATTTCACCCTTAAACGAGAAACTTACAATTTAACAATAAAATTTTTAAGATATTTTAAAAATCTAAGCGATGATTCGGCACACGCAGACAAGACTTTTCTTTTGAACGCACTAGGTTTATATCAATAAAGACTTGAATAATATTTAATATCTGTATGATTACAACATTAATTTCATTTCCTCTAAACAATATTGCTAATAGTTTTTCAACTTCGGTTCACTTCAAAGTTGCTTCTGTCTGAAAGCAATTCCAAACATCTTCTGCTTGATATCTTAATCCAAGGGTGGCCAACCTTTTTTCATCAACCGCCAATTTTATTCAAGTCCAGTTGAAATCCGCCACACAAAAAAAATACTTGAAAATTTCATAGTGAAGCCAACCATCTTTAAAAAAAAAAAAAAGGTTATCGCTGTAAAAACTTCTTTAAATTTCTACTTTTTCTACTGAAACCAAGCTGATCTCTAAAAAAAAAGGTCATCGCTCGAAAAAAGTCCCCAAATTTAAACGCTAAAACTCCAAAAAAAAGACGTCGTTTGAACAATAAATATCAACAACTGATTACTTTAAATGAAAATGAACCAAAATTTTTTTTGAAACATTTTTCCAACTGGTTGTCAACTTGGACTGATGTAAAAGAAGTTGGAGGAAAGCTTACTAAAGAAACTTTTGGAGCTTTGATCCACACTACTGACGCTCTTTTAGAAATATCAAAATACTGCCTTCAAGAGCTTGGAGCAAATTACGTTTTGCTCGGTAAATTTCAAACTGATTCTCTTGACTCTCGATTTGGTCAATATCGACAGCTTGCTGGAGGTAAATATGATGTGTCCCTGCGTCAAGTTTATGAGTGTGAGAAAAAGCTTCGCTTGTTGTCTGTTCTACAGTTAAAGCTCAATAACGTTGGTATCAGTTTATCGGATTTTTCGATGGTTTGGAATCAATACGAAACAACAACCTCATCAAATTGTTTTTCAATTTCAGTTGATATCAATGAACAAGATATTGAAGCTTTTTCTAACAACATTTCGGTAGTTACTTATATTGGTGGTTACCGCTGTTATCTGATAAATAAAAAGTTAAAATGTCAAGAATGCAAAGAACTGCTTGTTTCCAACAACGGAAATGAAAACAGCTTTAACCATGTTTTGATTAAAGGCCTTGATAGAGGAAAGTTATTGTATCCTTCAGATGATATCGTGGGGGTTGCTCCCATAAGCAACATAGTTATTCAAAAACTTACGAGCTTTGATGAATTTGTAAAATCTTTTTCTCAACGTGAACTTTCTATTAATTCTATTTTTTTTATTTTTTATTTTTATTTTTTATTTTAATCTCTATATTTATCCTCCTGACTCGCAGGAAAGCGACGGAGGCGCTATACATAGGGTAGGCAATTACCCCGACCTGCTTCCGGAGATGCCAAGATATTGCTGTCCGCTTGTAATTTTGTAGAGATATTACTGTAATTTAGAACTGCTTGTCAAGACCACCAAGCAGGGGAAAGTGCCGTAAAGTGTTTTTCCCAAGAACACAACAGAATGGCGCAAGTGGGTTTTGAACCGAGACCATGTTGATCATCAGTCCGGTGTGTTAACCACTCGACCACGCTGCCGACTTTGGCTGCTTTAGAAGACGAACAGCTCTCATTAGAAACTTCAATTATGTGCTCTTCTAATCATAGACCTATGCTGTTAATGAAAATGGCAGTGTTTATATGCACAAACATTTCACTCAATAATTACTGTTTCATGAAAAACTATGAACTCGGTGCTGCAAAACTAGCTAAACGAAGAAAACTACAAACTCTTAATTAGCAAAAACGCTTTACGGTTTATATTATATTTGTTTTTTATGAATTTATTTTCTTTTTTGTGTTTTTCTTTTAAATTTCAACTTTTTTTTTATTAATTAAAATTTTTTTGGTAATGAGCAACTGTTAAATATTGTTTATGTAAGTTACATTTCTCTTGCTGCAAACTTGCCCATTGCAAGCAAAGCGTCGCAGCGATACTCGCTATGACGTCATCGCTTTGTCTGAAACCAAGCGAGAGGCCTTGTATATCTCGGTGGCCACGGCCAAATGCGGCCACTTGGTTCTCTCTGTACTAAAGCCATCACTGGGCATGTGTGACGTATTTGTATCGCATAAATAAGTAAGCGTATAAATAACTTTCAAATTAATGATTGAAAATAGAACTCATAAATCAATACTTTAACTCAATCTTAATCATACAAACACAACACAAGAGTTATTTTTAATTTATTTATTAAAATAGCTTAAATTTGTTTATATACAGTAGAAATCATTAGTCGTTAACACTTGGTCTTATATTTCAATCTTTTTTAGATACTTCCAATTTTAAAAGAAAGATGTTTTATGAGATAATAGTTCTCAACTTGTATTTTTAAAACTTTTATTGAGACAACCCCGTCGCAGCTTCAACTAGATAAGAGACTGTGGCGTCATTATTTATATTATGTATGCCAAAAACTCCAAACAAATAAATACGCAAATTTTGTGGTCCACCCAACTCTCTCATCTTTTTCCGAAGATGACCGACAGTTCTTATTCCACATTTATCCAATTGCTTTTTTCTGACCGGACCGATAAGTGTAACACTTTCCACTGGCGTATTTAAATTCATTGTTCGGTTAAATATATACGCAGATCAAAGCCAAGTTTAGCAATATAATAGCAATCTGGAATGAAAAAACTAGTTAAACAATTTCAAAGTTCAAAGTAATAAAATTTAAATTTTAGTGCTCATGGGAAAAATTGTACAAAAACATTTTTTATTTGTTACAGCAAACTTTAGATCAGGGTTAGTTTTTTGCTAGGGTAAACATTAAAGCTGCGGTCGTCGTCGTCGTCATCGTTTGAAGGGCATCCACTCCAGGCCAGACACAAACAGAACTGGGGCCGAGGGTTTATCCTTTTACTACCCAAGACTGCTGCACTGCCTGGATCAGATGCTGGCAGTGATGTTATTAAGCCAGCATCGAGTTTCGTCATCCAAAACCGTCAGACCGCGTGCTCCATGTAGTGCCCGATGTATGGGGCACATTGTTAGTACATGGTCTGCGGTTTGCTCTGAGGCGCCACACTCGCAATTCGGTGAAGGAGCGAGACCCCATTTGTGCATGGACGAATGGAATCGCCCAACACCAGTCCGCAGGCGGTTGAGCTTAACCCAAGCTGCTCGGGGTAAGCCCATCCCAACAAGCCTGACACTGGTCCCGGGCACAAAAGCACGGAGCCTGGAAGCACTTTCACAGTACTCCGCGTTCCATTTATGATTTGTCCATTCAGAGGCGCGGATGCCAAGTCTGGCAAGATTGTCCAAGAGATTCCGCGCACCTGGCACAAACGGGCGTCTGGATCTTAGTCTCACTTGGCCAGTATCTGAGGACCCACTTAAAAGACCATGCAAAATATGATCGGGGTCCAGAGATCCACGGTAAGCCAAGGAGAGTGTCGCTCCCAGTCGGCGAAGCTCAGCTGGCTGGATGCCTGAAAGTACAGGTAGGTGGTCCGTTGGAGTGGGACGCAGGCATCCAGTAACTATGCGCAAGGCGTCATTCAAAACACTGTCAATGAGGCGAGTGTGAGCACTGCGACACCAGACTGGCGCACAGTACTCAGCTGTTGAGTAGACTAGAGACAAGGTGGCTATGCGTAGTGTTTTAGCACCAGCACCCCATCCCGAGCCCACGAGTCGCCTCAACAATGTGACGCGCGATGATAGTTTTTTGCGCAATGCCACTAAATGGTGACGAAACGTGAGCGATCTGTCCAGTTTTACCCCAAGGTAAGTAGGGGTTGGACAGAACGGTAAAAGTCTACTATTGTTGTAGACCTTTAGCTCACGTTTGGCCTCTCGGTTGTTTAAGTGAAAGGCTGCCGTCACCGTCTTAGTGTGACTGAGCTTCAACCTCCAAGTCTGGAGATACGCTGACAGTGTGGACATGTCTTGGCTTAAAGTCCCCTCCAAGTCCTTCCAGTTTCCAGAAGAGTGCAACAATGCTAAATCATCAGCATAAGCAAACTTTCTGGAAATCATGGAAGGAAGATCGTACGTATAGATGTTAAATAGGAGGGGAGCCAAGACCGATCCCTGAGGAACGCCGTTTTTAAGACGGCGTAGCCTGCTTTGCTTGCTGTCACCGGTGGTAAGGGTGAAACTTCGATTTCGGACAAGCTCCATGATCATTTTGACCATGTGCTTATCCGGTAGTAGTCTCAGCAGCTTGCAGGTAAGGCCACGGTGCCAGACAGTGTCATAAGCAGCTGTCAGATCGATAAATACGGCACCGGCCTTCTTTTTAGCCTCGAAAGAATCCTCGATGTTCTGGGTTAGCAGAACAACTTGATCTACGGTTGACTTCCCGCGTCGAAACCCAGCCTGCTCTTTAGGGAGCAGTGGATCGATTAATGGTTCAACGCGGGCGTAGATAAGCCTCTCGAGGATCTTGTAGGGGACACAGAGCAGAGATATCGGTCGATAACTCTTTGGATCCCCCACGGGCTTTGCTGGTTTTGGGATCGCGACCACAAGCGCTCTTCTCCAGATCTTGGGAATTTTGAGTCGGTGCAAACAGGAAGAAAGGAAGTCACGTAACCAGGACTTCAAAGCAGCTCCAGCATGGAGTATAAGCTCAGGGCAGATGGAATCAGGACCCGGAGCTTTACCTGGTTTTAAATGTTGAAGGGCAGCAGCAAATTCTCTCTGTGAAAAATTGTCAGAGATATTTACTGCATCTGGTGTTGTGGCCCTCCAAAGGTCAGACACTTCTTGAAAGACAAGTCGAGATGACTTGCGGTCAACAGCCTCGTATTTCCCATTTCTAACCAGCTGAGATGCAATAGCATCGGCTGAAACGGGACAATGACGAGGAGAGTGTCGTGACCTACCAGTAAGGTTGTTCAAGATACTCCACGCTTTTCGACTAGAGTGTGAGAAGTCAATGCTCCGAACTGCTTCGGACCATCGATCCCTCCGTTTTCTGTCAAGCTTGGCAAGCAGAGTTGTAGCAGCCAAACTTGAGTCGTCTCCCTGAGGAGACTGCAGAAAGGTTTTATAGAGGGATTCACACTCTGCATCCCAACACGGAATATAGTTATTTCGATACCCGCGTGGGATAGTCTTCTTGGCTGCTTTCTTAATGATGTTACAGAAGTCCTGGTAAGCCGCATCCACATCAAGTGAATCAGGCGGCAACAAAGTCTTTGCGAATTTATTCGTCAAAGCAATGTAGTGACTCCAATTGGCCTTGCGGAAGTTCCATCGCTTAACAGGCATGCTTGGCACTGCCATAGCAAACCTTGGTGGTGTAATAAGCGAGGGTCGATGTTGTGACCTGGGAAACTTCTCAAGGACACGTCTATCCGGTAAGCGACTGTTTGGACCTACGCTAGCAAAAGCTAGATCTGGATTGGTGCCAGTGTTCCAGCGGCCGGAATAAAAACTGGCAGCGTCCTTGGCATTATATAGGAGGGCAAGACAATTAATACTTGCCCATCCAGCTAAGCACTCACCATCCGGACTGTTGTCATCATAACCCCAGTCAGCATGACGACAGTTAAAATCGCCAGCGTACAGACAGGGGTGAGGAAACACTGGGAGATCCAGGGTTCGCAATCGCGTTGGCGGTGGTTTGTAGACGTTGACTATTTTATAACCATCAACGTCCACACACAGCCACTCGATCTCCGATGTCGGTGGAGATTGGTCCAAAAGCGTGTATCTCAGTCGCTCGTGAACAAACGTGGCAAGGCCATGCTTCCTGCTTAAAGAAGACCCAGCTAGTTGGTAGTGTGGTAGCACCAACTTCTCTGCATCAGTGCAGTGGGTCTCCTGCAGTAGGATGACGAGTGCCTCAGACTGCATAGCGAGGTGATGAAGAACATTCATCTTGCTTGCAGTGAGGCCTTCGATGTTCAGCTGAAGAATAGTGGGTCTTCGGAACTTGTTGGCAATGTGCCCTGAAAAGGGCAGTACACTGAACATCGGAATGGGTGGATACCCTTCCGTTTTGGTAGGTTCGGTTTCGGTCTGTCATTTTTAAAATCAATGAGCAGACTTACTCACGGCCCAGGCTGCGTGAAAGCACCTACCATCTGGGCCATTATAAGCTGCGGTAGTAAGCACTTTATGACGGATAAGCTGGAACATATTGAATATTCTTATCCCGATGAGTGATTTAAAGCTGAGATATAAATGGGCCTACTTTCACGCGTGCCATACTACTTCTAAATTGTTTAGCTTCAACGTATGAGAGCTGCTTTATGTTCAATAGATATTTTAAAGTTGAATGATATTACAAATTAGTAATAGGGAAAGCAACAGACTTAAGTTATGCAGAAGATTCATCAACTTCACCTCTCCCGAATACAAGCAATGATATTAAAAATTCATTTAAACAAGTGGTTTTGGTTCAGAATTTAAATATAGCCATCAAAAACTTCTCTCGAAGCTTTTCATTGGACACTTATCAGAAGACGTCGCAATGCTGGCACAGCAAATTTAGAAAAAGAACAAATTTTTTTTAAAAACAAAACAAGCAAAAAAAGATCAAGTTTGCCAATTTAAACAAGAATAAGTTCGAGGCTTTAGAAGAAAAAGTATCTGATATTTACCAAAAATATGGTTTAGGCCAAAAAAAGTTTTCTGCACAATTTTTTTCTTGAAACTTAATTAAGACTAGAAAAGGGTCTTTACTTTGAATCTGTCCTTGTTTCTATCAAATTCGTCCAAAAAAACTAGTGAAGACTAAAAAAAAATATTTTTCCTTGGCTTGTTTATGGTTTTTAGTGAAATTTTCTAAAAAAATGATCTAACTATCGTTTTACAATTTAGGAAGAGAGTATGCTTTTTTTAACCATATTATACAATCACATACTGTAATACACAAAAAGAAAGCCTAAACGTTTTTGGCTTACATTAGCCCTCTTTAGACGAAATAAAATGTTTTATTTTTCTTTATTTTATTTTATATAAAGAAAGATAATGTAAGCCAAAAACCTTTATGGTTTCTTTTTGGGTATTGCTGTATGTGATTGGAACTATCGTTTTGATTAAAAAAAACACAAAATTTTACCAAAATTCGACAAAAAAAACACAAGAACACAAGATCCAACGCAAAAACACAAGGCGTGGTACCAGTGAAGCGCTGAAATAAAAGAAAAATACAATTTTAATTGTCTTATAAAGCTGAACTAGTTTTTAAGCAACCAATCAATTACAGAACCACATTCAATTAATTTTTGAATCAATCGAATTTTAGATTGCTTCTCTTTTAAAACGACATAGCCAGGTCACTATTGTTGAACAAAATCGGGAAATCAAAATGCCATAACATAGAAATTTACGTTATGGCATTTTGACTTTTTGACTTTATGGCATTTTGCCGTAACATAGAAATTTACGGCCCAGATGGTTGGTGCTTTCTCGCAGCCTGGGCCGTGAGTAAGTCTGTTCATTGCTGTTTAAATGAGAGACCGAAACCGAACCTACCAAAACGAAAGGATATCCACCCATTCCGATGTTCAGTGTGGATCTGCTAGTTGGCAAACGTCCTTTTCAGGACGGGGCAATGTCAGGATAAAACTGCCCTTTTCAGGGAACATTGCCAACAAGTTCCGAAGACCCACTATTCTTCAGCTGAACATCAAAGGCCTCACTGCAAGCAAGATAAACGTTCTTCATCACCTCGCTATGCAGTCTGAGGCACTCGTCATCCTACTGCAGGAGACCCATTGCACTGATGCAGAGAAGTTGGTACTTTCAAACTACCGACTAGCTGGGTCTTCTTTAAGCAGGAAGCATGGTCTTGCCACGTTTGTCCACGAGCGACTGAGATACACGCTTTTGGACCAATCTCCACCGACATCGGAGATCGAGTGGCTGTGTGTGGACGTTGATGGTTATAAAATAGTCAACGTTTACAAGCCACCGCCAACGCGATTCCGAACCCTGGATCTCCCAGTATTTCCTCACCCCTGTCTGTACGCTGGCGATTTTAACTGTCGTCATGCTGACTGGGGTTTCGACGACAACAGTCCGGACGGTGAAAGTTTGGCTGGCTGGGCAAGTATTAATTGTCTTGCCCTACTATATAATGTCAAGGACGCTGCCAGTTTTTATTCCGGCCCCTGGAACACTGGCACCAATCCAGACCTAGCTTTTGCCAGCGTAGGTCCAAACAGTCGCTTAGCGGCTAGACGTGTCCTTGAAAAGTTCCCTAGGTCAAAACATTGACCTTCGCTTATTACACCATCAAGGCTTGCTATGGCAGTGTCAAGCATGCCTGTTAAGCGATGGAACTTCCGCAAGGCCAAATGGAGTCACTACATTGCTTTGACGAATAAATTCGCAAAGACTTTGTTGCCGCCTGATTTACTTAATGTGGATGCGGCTTAGCAGGACTTTTGTAACACCATTAAGAAAGCAGCCAAGAAGACTATCCCACGCGGGTATCGAAATAACTATATTCCGTGTTGGGATATAGAGTGTGAATCCCTCTATAAAACCTTTCTGCAGTCTCCTCAGGGAGACGACTCGAGCTTGGCTGCTAGAGCTCTGATTTCCAAGCTTGACAGAAAGCAGAGAGATTGATGGTCCGAGGCAGTTCATAGCATTGACTTCTCACACTCTAACCGAGAAGCGTGAAGTATTTGAAACAACCTTACTGGTAGGTCACGACACTATCCTCGTCACTTTCCCGTTTCAGCCGATGCTATTGCATCTCAGCTGGTTAGAAATGTGAAATACGAGGCTGTTGATCGCAAGTCATCTCAACTTGTCTCTCAAGAAGTGTATTACCTTTGGAGGGCCACAACACCAGATGCAGTAAATATCTCTGACAATTTTTCACAGAGAGAATTTACTGCTGCCCTCCAACATTTAAAACCAGGTAAAGCTCCGGGTCCTGATTCCATCTGCTGCCGGAGCTGCTTTGAAGTCCTGGTTACGTGATTTTCTTTTCTTCCTGTTTGCGCCGACTCAAAATTCCCCAGATCTGTAAAAGAGCGCTTGTGGTCGCGATCCCAAAACCAGCAAAGCCCGTGGGGGATCCAAAGAGTTATCAACCGATATCTCTGCTCTGTGTCCCCTACAAGATCCTCGAGAGGCTTATTTACGCCCACGCTGAACCATTAATCGATCCACTGCTCCCTAAAGAGCAGGCTGGGTTTCGACGCGGGAAGTCAACCGCAGATCAAGTTGTTCTGCTGACCCAGAACATCGAGGATTCTTTCGAGGCTAAAAAGAAGGCCGGTGCCGTATTTATCGATCTGACAGCTGCTTGTGACACTGTCTGGCACCGTGGCCTTAACTGCAAGCTGCTGAGACTACTTCCGGATAAGCACATGGTCAAAATGATCATGGAGCTTGTCCGAAATCGAAGTTTCACCCTTACCACCGGTGACAGCAAGCAAAGCAGGCTACGCCGTCTTAAAAACGGCGTTCCTCAGGGATCGGTCTTGGCTCCCCGCCTATTTAACATCTATACGTACGATCTTCCTTCCATGATTTCCAGAAAGTTTGCTTATGCTGATGATTTAGCATTGTTGCACTCTTCTGGAAACTGGAAGGACTTGGAGGGGACATTAAGCCAAGACATGTCCACACTGTCAGCGTATCTCCAGACTTGGAGGTTGAAGCTCAGTCACACTAAGACGGTGACGGCAGCCTTTCACTTAAATAACCGAGAGGCCAAACGTGAGCTAAAGGTCTACAACAACGATAGACTTTTACCGTTCTGTCCAACCCCTACATATCTTGGGGTAAAACTGGACAGATCGCTCACGTTTCGTCACCATCTAGTGGCATTGCGCAAAAAACTATCATCGCGCGTCACATTGCTGAGGCGACTCGTGGGCTCGGGATGGGGTGCTGGCGCTAAAACACTACGCATAGCCACCTTATCTCTAGTCTACTCAACAGCTGAGTACTGTGCGCCAGTCTGGTGTCGCAGTGCTCACACTCACCTCATCGGCAGTGTTTTGAATGACGCCTTGCGCATAGTTACTGGATGTCTGCGTCCCACTCCAACGGACCACCTAGCGGACTCTCAGGCATCCACCCAGCTTAGCTTCGCCGAATGGGAGCGACACTCTCCTTGGCTTACCGTGGATCTCTGGATCCCAATCATATCTTGTATGGTCTTTAAAGTGGGTCCTCAGATACTGGCCAAGTGAGACTAAGATCCAGACGCCCGTTTGTGCCAGGTGCGCGGAATCTCTTGGACAACCTTGCCAGACTTGGCATCCGCGCCTCTGAATCGACGAATCACAAATGAAAAACGGAGTACTGTGAAAATGCTTCCAGGCTTCGTGCTTTTGTGCCCTGGACCGGTACCAGGCCTGTTGGGATGGGCTTACCCCGAGCAGCTTGGGTTAAGCTCAACCGCCTGCGGACTGGTGTTGGGCGATTCCATTCGTCCATGCACAAATGGGGTCTCGCTCCTTCACCGAATTGCGAGTGTGGCGCCTCAGAGCAAACCGCAGACCATGTACTAACAGTGTGCCCTATACATCGGGCACCACATGGAGCACGTGGTCTGACGGTTTTAGATGACAAAACTTAATGCTGGCTTAATAACACCATTGCCAGCATCTGATCCAGGCAGTGCAGCAGTCTTGGGTAGTAAAAGAATAAACCCTCGGCCCCAGTCTTGCTTGTGTCTGACCTGAAGTGGATGCTCTTCAAACGACGATGACGACGATAAAAATTTACGCGATAAATTTTATGGAAAATACAGTACAATTGATAAAACAATAAGCAAAAAACAAACATGCTAGAATTACGCAATTGACATACACGAATCACGACTAGGTAAAGTCGCTAGTGATTGATCCGCTACAACAAAATGAAATTTAGTGAATGAAGGAAGGTGTCAAGAACCATGATTAAAACTAAAAAACAAGTTTTGTTTTTGGTTAGATGCAAAAAATTTCTGATAAAACATTTCTTAACTAAAAATAATTTGGATAGATATAAAACACCTTTAGGATATCTAAAATAGTATTGACCCTTTTGACCTACATCAAAAATTGGCTGTGTGTAGCTGTGCATGGATGTTGATGGTTAGGCGTGCAAAATAGTCAACGATTTCAACCTTCATTCAGCAAGCTTTTTGTGTATCCCCGTGTTCCCTGACTCTTGCCTTATGCCAGTGGTTCTTAATCTTTCTATTGCTTAGACGTTTGGAGGTACAGAATTTGAAGATTGTGTCTTTTACTTCACGCAATCTTTCTATTGCTCTGCACCGCTTTAAAACTTTTGCTATTTTCTCGCATCCCTAATAAAACAAAGTTTGTCAGTACCGACAATATTAATTTTGAAATGCCATGAAAAACAATATCAAATAGAAATGGAACAAACAATTGACTACACAAGCAGACTAGTCAATAGAAATACTTTTTTAAAAAAAATTTGAACAGTTGCGTGACTTTTACCAACCTTAATGTTTCAGTATTCTTACATTGTCGCACCAACAAGGAACAGAGCTCGCATCTCAGTTTAAAAATCCCTGCCTTATGCCGACAAGTACAACTGTTTACAGGCTATACACGCGATGCTAACAATTCCGATATCTCACCATGCAACTTTTAACATTTTCCGCTCTTTTCCTACAACACCGAAGAATGCAAGCCAGAGTAACTTTTGCAATTTTGCTGTTGAAATCTTGGCACCAACAGGATGTTGTGTTGACGCCGATATTCGTTTTCCTAACTGACGTGCCTTACAGCAATAGTCACTATATTGACCCTGGAATATTTCACGAGCAAAGTTTGCCTTACCGATATTGCCATTTATAAATGGTTCAATCGCTCTTCCTATTTAAATTGTAAGTCAATTAATTTTGTTATAATGTCTCATGATTTTATTTTATTTTATTAATTTTTTTTGTGGTGAAGAGCCTTTGATTTAATCAGCTTTCCGTAAAAAGAACTATATAAATGTGCATTATTATTATTAAGCTATTAAGCATTCGCAAGGTTTAGCTAAGATACTTTATTGAATTAATAAATCAAATCTATTCTGTTTAGACGACAAGGGCTCGTTTCCACTACGAGCGTGAAATGGACCATTCTTTGTTTGTTTTATTGATTTTTTTACATCATTCCGCGCTTAAGCGCTTAGCGAAGCTAAAAAATTAATAAAAAACAAAAAACACTCTATTCCACGCTCGCAGTGGAAACGAGCCATAATACAATTTAACATAGATTTATAATTACAAATAGAACATTTTACTTGAAAGGTGTGCGCTGCACACCCTGTACTTTTCCTGACCAAAGTATGAATATTTTTTTTTTTTTGAATTTTAAATCAAATTATAATTATAACATTTTCATCATCACAATGTACTTTATTTCAATGTATTTTATTTGTATGGATTTATTTCACCCTTAAACGAGAAACTTACAATTTAACAGTAAAATTTTTAAGATATTTTAAAAATTTCAGTGATGATTCGGCACACGCAGACAAGACTTTTCTTTTAAACACACTTGGTTTACACCAATAAAGACTTGATTAATATTTAATATCTGTATGACTACAGTATTAATTTCATTTCCTCTAAACAATATTGCTAATAGTTTTTCAACTTCGGTTCACTTCAAAGTTGCTTCTGACTGAAAGCAATTCCAAACGTTTTCTACTTGATATCTTAAGAAAGCGTACGCGTTGCCATATAAGTCATGTGATTCTTATTTGATTTGTTAGAAATTATATGTACCGTTGCTATGGACAAATTGTTGTTATTATTACCGTTGCTATGATACCGTTGGAGAAAGAAAAACTAAAGTATTTTGGTTTAACTAGTGTCAAGCAGTCTTTTTCTAAAAAATTGATGTTTCAAAGATTTATTAAAAACAGTTTTTTTCTTAAAATTAATCAATTAAATTATCTTCGTTTTGCAGTTTTTACACCGTAAACAAAATTTAATTGTATCGAGAAATTTTTGCTACCTAGTAGTTGCAACCACAAAATTTTAATTTATGTCTAATCAACACTACGACTGATAGCGAGAATGGAAATTTACATCTTGCGCAGGTAATAAGTTAATGCTATTAAAGATTGAAAAGGATCAAAAAGTGCCGGTGCTGTTAAAAGACGCAATGGTGTTTTCAAACTACTTGCACAATTGCTTTCATTTTTTATGAATTTTCCGATTTTTTATTTATGTAAAAGTTTGCGTGATTCTTGCAAAAAAATGCTTACCTGCTGAAGATGCTGAGATAGATTTTAGAACATTGCTGTCTCTCCTGGACTTGTGCTCCAATTCCCAGGAGGCGAGGAGTTGCTTTATTTCTTATCTTATTCTCAAAAAATAAGCGAATCGGGATAATAGGTATCGGGGGGTGAATCCCCAAAACGCCTACAAGTTGGGCCGCTTGCAATAAATGTCTGCCAATTTACTCCCACAAGCAGCATCAAATTAACAAATTTTACTTTTTAAAACCTTTTTGGGATTTGCTGAAACACACATAACTTATTAACACATTACATACATATAAATTATTAACACATACATTACTTACACATAAATATTTAAGTTGGTATTAATTAAATTTTAGACAACGTTTTGCCTCGTTTTACAAATCGAATTGCTTCAAAATTGTCTTCGCGCTTTTTTTCTTTGTTAAGTAAAGTGTTGCCAAATCGAAAATTATAAATTTCTAATTTTACCGATAATTCTTTAAAGTAGCGCGAGCAATTGCCTCCCCCCGGCACTTACTCCCTGGTTACATACTAATCACCTGTCCCACTTGGCCCAGATGGTAGGTGCTTTCACGCAGCCTGGGCCGTGAGTAAGTCTGCTCATTGATTTTAAAAATGACAAACCGAAACCGAACCTACCAAAACGGAAGGGTATCCACCCATTCCGATGTTCAGTGTGGGTCTGTTAATCGGCAAACGTCCTTTTCAGGACGGGGCAATGTCAGGATAAAACTGCCCTTTTCAGGGAACATTGCCCTTTTCAGGAAAAAGTTCCGAAGACCCACTATTCTTCAGCTGAACATCGAAGGCCTCACTGCAAGCAAGATGAATGTTCTTCATCACCTCGCTATGCAGTCTGAGGCACTCGTCATCCTACTGCAGGAGACCCACTGCACTGATGCAGAGAAGTTGGTGCTACCACACTACCAACTAGCTGGGTCTTCTTTAAGCAGGAAGCATGGCCTTGCCACGTTTGTTCACGAGCGACTGAGATACACGCTTTTGGACCAATCTCCATCGACATCAGAGATCGAGTGGCTGTGTGTGGACGTTGATGGCTATAAAATAGTCAACGTCTACAAACCACCGCCAACGCGATTGCGAACCCTGGATCTCCCAGTGTTTCCTCACCCCTGTCTGTACGCTGGCGATTTTAACTGTCGTCATGCTGACTGGGGTTATGATGACAACAGTCCGGATGGTGAGTGCTTGGCTGGATGGGCAAGTATTAATTGTCTTGCCCTCCTATATAATGCCAAGGACGCTGCCAGTTTTTATTCCGGCCGCTGGAACACTGGCACCAATCCAGATCTAGCTTTCGCTAGCGTAGGTACAAACAGTCGCTTACCGGATAGACGTGTCCTTGAGAAGTTTCCCAGGTCACAACATCGACCCTCGCTTATTACACCACCAAGGTTTGCTATGGCAGTGCCAAGCATGCCTGTTAAGCGTTGGAACTTCCGCAAGGCCAAATGGAGTCACTACATTGCTTTGACGAATAAATTCGCAAAGACTTTGTTGCCGCCTGATTCACTTGATGTGGATGCGGCTTACCAGGACTTCTGTAACATCATTAAGAAAGCAGCCAAGAAGACTATCCCACGCGGGTATCGAAATAACTATATTCCGTGTTGGGATGCAGAGTGTGAATCCCTCTATAAAACCTTTCTGCAGTCTCCTCAGGGAGACGACTCAAGTTTGGCTGCTACAACTCTGCTTGCCAAGCTTGACAGAAAACGGAGGGATCGATGGTCCGAGGCAGTTCGGAGCATTGACTTCTCACACTCTAGTCGAAAAGCGTGGAGTATCTTGAACAACCTTACTGGTAGGTCACGACACTCTCCTCGTCACTGTCCCGTTTCAGCCGATGCTATTGCATCTCAGCTGGTTAGAAATGGGAAATACGAGGCTGTTGACCGCAAGTCATCTCGACTTGTCTTTCAAGAAGTGTCTGACCTTTGGAGGGCCACAACACCAGATGCAGTAAATATCTCTGACAATTTTTCACAGAGAGAATTTGCTGCTGCCCTTCAACATTTAAAACCAGGTAAAGCTCCGGGTCCTGATTCCATCTGCCCCGAGCTTATACTCCATGCTGGAGCTGCTTTGAAGTCCTGGTTACGTGACTTCCTTTCTTCCTGTTTGCGCCGACTCAAAATTCCCAAGATCTGGAGAAGAGCGCTTGTGGTCGCGATCCCAAAACCAGCAAAGCCCGTGGGGGATCCAAAGAGTTATCGACCGATATCTCTGCTCTGTGTCCCCTACAAGATCCTCGAGAGGCTTATCTACGCCCGCGTTGAACCATTAATCGATCCACTGCTCCCTAAAGAGCAGGCTGGGTTCCGACGCGGGAAGTCAACCTCTTTCGAGGCTAAAAAGAAGGCCGTTGCCGTATTTATCGATCTGACAGCTGCTTATGACACTGTCTGGCACCGTGGCCTTACCTGCAAGCTGCTGAGACTACTTCCGGATAAGCACATGGTCAAAATGATCATGGAGCTTGTCCGAAATCGAAGTTTCACCCTTACCACCGGTGACAGCAAGCAAAGCAGGCTACGCCGTCTTAAAAACGGCGTTCCTCAGGGATCGGTCTTGGCTCCCCTCCTATTTAACATCTATACGTACGATCTTCCTTCCATGATTTCCAGAAAGTTTGCTTATGCTGATGATTTAGCATTGTTGCACTCTTCTGGAAACTGGAAGGACTTGGAGGGGACATTAAGCCAAGACATGTCCACACTGTTAGCGTATCTCCAGACTTGGAGGTTGAAGCTCAGTCACACTAAGACGGTGACGGCAGCCTTTCATTTAAATAACCGAGAGGCCAAACGTGAGCTAAAGGTCTACAAAAACGGTAGACTTTTACCGTTCTGTCCAACCCCTACATACCTTGGGGTAAAACTGGACAGATCGCTCACGTTTCGTCACCATTTAGTGGCATTGCGCAAAAAACTATCATCGCGCGTCACACTGTTGAGGCGACTCGTAGGCTCGGGATGGGGTGCTGGTGCTAAAACACTACGCATAGCCACCTTGTCTCTAGTCTACTCAACAGCTGAGTACTGTGCGCCAGTCTGGTGTCGCAGTGCTCACACTCGCCTCATTGACAGTGTCTTGAATGACGCCATGCGCATAGTTACTGGATTCCTGCGTCCCACTCCAACGGACCACCTACCTGTACTTTCAGGCATCCAGCCAGCTGAGCTTCGCCGACTGGGAGCGACACTCTCCTTGGCTTACCGTGGATCTCTGGACCCCGATCATATCTTGCATGGTCTTTTAAGTGGTTCCTCAGATACTCGCCAAGTGAGACTAAGATCCAGACGCCCGTTGTGCCAGGTGCGCGGAATCTCTTGGACAATCTTGCCAGACTTGGCATCCGCGCCTCTGAATGGACAAATCACAAATGGAACGCGGAGTACTGTGAAAGTGCTTACAGGCTCCGTGCTTTTGTGCCCGGGACCAGTGTCAGGCCTGTTGGGATGGGCTTACCCCGAGCAGCTTGGGTTAAGCTCAACCGCCTGCGGACTGGTGTTGGGCGATTCCATTCGTCCATGCACAAATGGGGTCTCGCTCTTTCACCGAATTGCGAGTGTGGCGCCTCAGAGCAAACCGCAGACCATGTACTAACAATGTGCCCCATACATCGGGCACCACATGGAGCACGAGGTCTGACGGTTTTGGATGACGAAACTCGATGCTGGCTTAATAACATCACTGCCAGCATCTGATCCAGGCAGTGCAGCAGTCTGGGGTAGTAAAAGGATAAACCCTCGGCCCCAGTTCTGTTTGTGTCTGGCCTGGAGTGGATGCCCTTCAAACGATGACGACGACGACGACCTGTCCCACTGGTATATCACCAAGGATAATAAGGAAGTATATAACCAGAGGGTATGTGATGGGGGTACGTGGCTCGAAGGTAAGTGACTAAAAGGTAAGGGCCCTGATACGGCATGTTGTTCTCGTTTAAATACCTTCAAAAATTTTTCCTTGAATCTATGAAAACCTACATCAATAAACTAAGCAAAAAATACGTTTTTGCTATAAAAACTGATTTTAATAATTACTTTCTAATGCGCAATATGAAACAAACAACAGAGCTCCAAAGGTTTGCCATAGCAAAAAAAAAATCGCCATGAAGTGATACAAGTTTTCGTTTTTCACCAAAAAACCAAATTCAATTTTTTTAAATTCTTGTTTCGATCAAATTAGTTTTTAAGTTTTTAAATTTTTTACAGAAACAAACAAGTTATATCAATGTTTCTCAACATTTTATGGTTTGTGGCTCTCTTGCAAAAGCACTCAAACGCCTATGGTCCAGTGTTTTACCCAAAACATAACCTAGATTTGTCTTAACAAAATTGCATTTGTTGTTTTATCCATCACGATAGATGGTAAACGTTTCATTCACCACCTAATAAAATTAAAGTAATTCGTTATTGAAATCAGTCAGTGTTAAACTTTTCTGTGGGTTTCTCTAAAAAGTTTTTTTTGATCAGCTTTGTTGTGATCTCAGCACAGCAAATATCAGTTAGTTTATTGCGAATTAATAAGTATTACTGTCGCTTTCTTGCTAAACAGTGAATATTTGTGGTAAAGATACAACCAGAAGTTGTTACTTGATTCTTAAATGCCAGCTTCATTGCACTTAAAAATTTTAAATTTGCCAGCTCCTATGCTCCAGCAAGAAGAACTTTAATCAAAGTCTCTGTAACATGAAATATTTAACAATGTGCCGTTGAAATAAGGCTACAAAGTAAAGAGAATGCTAAAAACTGTAGCAATAAGGATCTAAATTCTAAAAGAAACAAAACCACGTTCAAAGGTCTACTCGTGGATCACCCTAAAAATGCTTTGCTCAGGGACCCTGCTTAAAAACCTTTACCTTGACATTGAAAAAAATTGTAATACTTAAAAACAAATTGGATTCTAACTGATAGCCTTTGTAATAAATTTAATTTACGATAACAAAGAGATAATTTAATCATAGAAACCCACACTAGTGAGTCAAGTTATAATGACTAATAGCATGCTAATTATAATGACTTTGTTGTAAGGTGCAGTGAGCATGCTAATTATAATGACTTTGTTGTATCTATACAATGTATTGTTTGCATGTTCTACAACGTATATTGTTTTTTAGTGCTTCTTTTTTTTTCAGCTTTTATTGTGTTTTTGTGCTTTGATTTGTGCTGTTGCGGCTGAAAAAAAAAAAAAACATACATACTTACATACAAGTGTTTTTTTGATCAACTGTCGTTTCCATCAATTGTCGTTTCAATCAAATGTCATTCAATCAACTGTCGTTTCGATTAACTGTCGCTCGATCAACTGTTGTAGTAGCTAAACTGCCAGTTTTAACATATTCTTCAATCATCCAATTTCATTTCTTTCAAGCGAACATTTTGTAATCGTGTTTAACTACGCTTTGTTTGCATTATTTGATTTAAACTTTTTTATTGACCATAACCTCAATAAGGTTTGTTTAGATGGGACTTGAAAGTTTTTGCTGTTAACAATTTTAGTAAAATGTATTAATTTATTAAGATTTCCGAAATTTCTTTGATTTTATTGTTTTAAATTTGGAGCTTGGCGGCACCTTAGATCTGCTGCACTCTTTTGTATTAAAACTTTATTGTTAAGTGGTTTAACTTGGTTTAAATATTTAATGTACTTGAGCAGCTCAAATATATAAGTTGAAGCCCGAAAACTTGAAAGTTTATATTGAAATCGCAAGGTAGTATGGTATGCATAAAAGTAGGCCAATTTATATTTCTACTCTATAAATTAACCCACTGAAAAGTTTATTCTGCAAGCTTACAGCTCAATGTTTGATGCACGTCACATACATCATGGCGTGCTTACCTCTTGCGATTTAATGTCTTCTCCGAGCAAGAAACTAACCCTGACTTAAAATTTGTTCTAGCAATTTAAATAACCTTTTTTGTGAATCTTTTATTATCAGGACTTAAATTTAATTTTTATAGTTGTATAATTTTAAAAGATATCACTAATTTTTGCATTGCAGACTGATGCTTTATTGCTAAACTTTGCTTTGTGCTGCATTTATACGTAATTAACAAAACAATGGCTTATAATTTCCAACCTTACATTTATGATTTCCGAGCTAGACCTACTCAAGACTATAGAGAGTTTAATAAATACTATAGGCTTATGGCTTTTCCTAACCCACTTAATCGTCCAGTAGACTGCCTTCCATATATCGACGATATTAGAAGACAGCTTTTGAATGAATGTGGAATAAGAACGGTTGGTGATCTTATGAACGAGATACGAATGTGTGAGGGACCTGACAACTTCCACTACTGGCTGCTGGGAGCTCTTCAAATGCGTAACAATAGAAATGACGTCACTGTCTATACTGTAATCACGACTCTGATGGAGTTGTCCCAAATGTAATGAACAACAACTAGCTGAGAATTACCAACTCGTAAAATATCTTTTTGTAAAATTTTCATGCATTTAAAAGAAAAAAAAAAAAAAAAAAAAAATATATATATATAGAAATTTTTCAAAATTTTTTGGTCGGTGCTCATCAGGAAAGTGCTCAATGACGTCGAGTCAGAGCGGTTAGATAATTAACTTACAGACCACAAAATTTTTTTAATTTAACATTAATTTTATTTGCCCCAACAGACTGTTTCGCCTGCCTGGGCTCGTCAGGGGGCGGTTAAAAATCTGAAAAACAAAATAAATAAATAAATAAAAAAAAATTAAAAAATACAGTTTAAACGAAGCGCTTGAATTCCGGCGAAAAAGCGTAAAACAACAACAAGAAAAAACAAGAGAAAAACTACGGTTGTAAGGTTAATCGATAAATGAATTTTATTGCCAAAGAAAAAGTGTTTTTTACGTAGCTTGCTCTATTGTTTGAAAATAATGGGTAAATATAAAAAGTTTGCATTAAAAATGCGTTAAAATTAAATTAAATAGTCTACACATTGGAAATACGATAAACAGATGCTAAAGAAATGCGTTTAAAATGACAATTATTAGGATATGAATTAAAAATTAAAACAGTAAATTTTTTTTTTTTTTTTTTTTACAGGGTATAATTTAAGAATATTTTCAGTTCGATAAGTATGTAGTGTAGAGATGGATTGATTTGTTGATCAAGTAAGTGGACAAAGGTGTGATGTAAAAATAAGGTAAACCGAGTTTGTAAATATATTTATTAACTGCCAGCGTAATTAAAACTTCGTAATTTAAATTTACTTCGATGTCGACATTTTGAGACCAACTCCGAGCGTTTATTTAGTAATTTATTTGGGTCAGCCTGGAATATTTGTAATTTTTCTGATAAGCACAAGTTGCATGTTTTTGAACCACATTGGTATGGAGTTGCGTGTTGTACAATTTTCCATCTTATTTCTGGCGATAGTCCTGATTGTTTTAATTTCCAAACGGCTTTAGATAGTTCGGTGGAGTTAATTTTTTTACTGTCTTTAAAAGATTGGTTATGGTTATTGTATCGGAGTTTAAATGATGTTTCGCAGCTGCCGTAATAAAACTTGTCAGTTTCATCAGTTTTCAGGGAGGCTTTATAAACTACTGAGTTTCTGCAACATTTTCCGCTAAGTGGGCAGTTTTTATTTGATCTGCAATTGCATTGTTTGGCGTCTACTTTGTTGTCCGAGTTGTTTAGGCGTGAAGTGTTTTGCTTATTTATCATAGATTTCATATTTGGCATGCAACTATAGCTCAGTTTTATGTTGACTCAGTTTTATGTTGACTTTGTTGACTAGTTGACTTTCTTTGGCAATAAAATTCATTTATCGATTAACCTTACAACCGTAGTTTTTCTCTTGTTTTTTCTTGTTGTTGTTTTACGCTTTTTCGCCGGAATTCAAGCGCTTCGTTTAAACTGTATTTTTTAATTTTTTTTATTTATTTATTTATTTTGTTTTTCAGATTTTTAACGGCCCCCTGACGAGCCCAGGCAGGCGAAACAGTCTGTTGGGGCAAATAAAATTAATGTTAAATTAAAAAAATTTTGTGGTCTGTAAGTTAATTATATATATATATATATATATATAGCCTATACTGATAATTAACTTACAGACCACAAAATTTTTTTAATTTAACATTAATTTTATTTGCCCCAACAGACTGTTTCGCCTGCCTGGGCTCGTCAGGGGGCCGTTAAAAATCTGAAAAACAAAATAAATAAATAAATAAAAATACAGTTTAAACGAAGCGCTTGAATTCCGGCGAAAAAGCGTAAAACAACAACAAGAGAAAAACAAGAGAAAAACTACGGTTGTACTGCTAATCGATAAATGAATTTTATTGCCAAAGAAAAAGTGTTTTACGCAGCTAGTCCTGATTGTTTTAATTTCCAAACGGCTTTAGATAGTTCGGTGGAGTTAATTTTTCTACTGTCTTTAAAAGATTGGTTATGGTTATTGTATCGGAGTTTAAATGATGTTTCGCAGCTGCCGTAATAAAACTTGTCAGTTTCATCAGTTTTTAGGGAGGCTTTGTAAACTACTGAGTTTCTGCAACATTTTCCGTTAAGTGGGCAGTTTTTATCTGATCTGCAATTGCATTGTTTGGCGTCTACTTTGTTGTCCGAGTTGTTTAGGCGTGAAGTGTTTTGCATATTTATCATAGATTTCATATTTGGCATGCAACTATAGCTCAGTTTTATGTTGTTTTTGTTAAATAAAACTGAGCTATAGTTGCATGCCAAATATGAAATCTATGATAAATAAGCAAAACTACCACAAGCGGCGATCCATCGCTGGTGTGACTTATATAGATGTGAATTTAATTGCATAAGCGGGTGATGAAACGAAAGTAACATTACTTTTCTTTGCTGCAAACATCAATAGCCAAGAGCTGGCTCAACATCATTCGCTTATTAGGGGAAGGTGGGGTAAGTTAAGCCACTTTATGAAGAAATGCATATTGCAAAAAACTTTTTATTTTTTGCGTATTAAAATACTTTTATTTCTTTTCAACACGGAGAAAGTTTCATTTGCATATGTTGAAAAATTATTGAATTATGAGCGATTGTAATTAGGGTCTCAAATGGCTCAACTTACTCACTCCGTAGGATCAGTTGAGCCAAGCTATGGGGTATGATGATTTATAATTTTAAACTCAGGTTTAAACAATACTATTTATAATAGGTTCATGTAACAGTATGCAAAGAAGCTAGCTTTATACCTTGTATTCATAAATTTCAAAGTCCAATGCCGGACAGTACAAATGACTCTGTTTATAACAACATATCACCAAGAAGATCGGCCCGTGTAACCATGGGGAATCCTCCAAAGATATGGCGATCCAGTTTCATTTTAAGGGGGGGGGATGTGATGAAACGTGTGTTACATAATGGTCAGTTAATTGATCTGATCAAACATTGTAATGCATCTCGGAGCGTTACGCGACGCGTAATTAACTTTGACGTTGTGTTTCCACGTGCGCAGCCTAGTTTAAGTGAGCTCACCTTTCTTTGCAGGAGCTCTTGCTATTTAATTTGTACAATTATTATCACTTTGTTAAACAACCGACTTTACGTTTACATTCTATCAGTGTTTTTAGTTTGTTTGAGCCTAATAAACGGGATCCGCTCCTCCATCGTTTGAAAGGCATCGACTCCAGATCAGACACAAACAGGACTGGGGCCAAGAGTTTATCCTTTTACTACCCGAGGCTGCTGCACTGCCTGAATCAGATGCTGGAAATGGTGTTACTAAGCCAGCATCGAGTTTTGTCATCTAAAACCGTCAGACCTCGTGCTCCATGTGGTGCCCAATGTATAGGGGATGCTGTTAGTACATGATCTGCAGTTTGTTCAAGGGTGCCACACTATCGAAATTCGGTGAAGGAGCAAGAACCCATTTGTGCATGGACGAATGGAATCGCCCAACACCAGTTCCGGCAACAGCAGGCCGTTGAGCTTAGCCCAAGCTGCTCGTGGTAAGCCCATCCCAACAGGCCTGGCACCGGTCCTCGGCACAAAAGCACGGAGCCTGGAAGCATTTTCACAGTACTCCGTTTTCCATTTGTGATTTGTCCATTCAGAAGCGCGGATGCCAAGTCTGGCAAGATTGTCCAAGAGATTCCGCGCAGCTGGCACAAACGGGCGTCTGGATCTTAGTCTCACTTGGCGAATATCTGAGGAACCACTTAAAAAACCATACAAGATATGATCGGAGTCTAAAGATCCACGGTGAACCAAGGAAAGTGTCGCTCCCATTCGGCAAAGCTCAGTTGACTGGATGCCTGAGAGTATAGGTAGGTGGTCCGTTGAAGTGGGACGCAGGCATCTAGTAACTATGCGCAAGGCGTCGTTCAAGACACTGTCGATAAGGCAAGTGTAAGCACTGCGACACCAGACTGGCGCAGAGTACTCAGCTGTTGAGTAGACAAGATATAAGGTGGTTATGCGTAGTGTTTTAGCACTAGCACCCCATCCCGAGCCCGCGAGTCGCCTCAGCAGTGTGACGCGTGAGGATAGTTTTTTGCGCCATGCCACTAGATGGTGACGAAACGTGAGCAATCTGTCCAGTTTTACCCCAAGATAAGTAGGGGTTGGACAGAACGGTAAAAGTCAACCATTGTTGTAGACTTTTAGCTCACGTTTGGCCTATCGGTTATTTAAATGAAAGGCTGTCGTCACCGTCTTAGTGTAACTGAGCTTCAACCTCCAAGTCTGGAGATACGCTGAAAGTGTAGACATGTCTTGACTTAGAGCCCCCTCCAAGTCCTTCCAGTTTCCAGAAGAGTGCAACAATGCTAAATCATCAGCATAAGCAAACTTTCTGGAAATCATGGAAGGAAGATCGTACGTATAGAAGTTAAATAGGAGGGGAACCAAGACCAATCCCTGAGGAACGCCGTTTTGAGACGGCGTAGCCTGCTTTGCTTGCTATCACCGGTGGTAAGGTTGAAACTTCGATTTCGAACAAGCTCCATGAACCTTATAACCATGTACTTATCCGAAAGAAATCTCAACAGCTTGCAGGTAAGGCCACGGTGTCATACAGTGTCATAAGCAGCTGTCAGATCGACAAATATGGCACCGGCCTTCTTTTTCGCCTCAAAGGAATTCTCAATGTTCTGGGCTTGCAAAACAACTTGATTTACCGTTGACTTCCCGCCTCGAGACCCAGCCTGCTCTTTAGGTAGCAGTGGATCGATTAATGGCTCAACGCGGACGTAGATAAGCCTCTCGAGGATCTTGTAGTAAATAAATAAAGGGGTATAAACTTATAACAAAGGGATTCCGGGTTAGTTTTGCAAACAGAAACTACTTTCGGTGACTTTTTGAAAAGACCCGATTTATTGACCTTTGCTAATATTAAATCTCGTTGAATTTTAACCTTCAGTGAGTTTGAATAAAGTTGGATTGTAAATACCGTAAATTGTATTGAAGTGCGTAATGCTGAATCGTGCAGTACTGAATAGCTGGTTTTTATGTCAATTTAAGACCGAATTTTTTTATGCAAGTGGAATCGACTGTTAACAGTGCAAAAACGTTTTTTTGTTAAATTAAGTTGTTTTGCCAAAACTAAATATTAAATTTTAAATAACTTATAATTGTTTATAAGATTCGCTTTGCCATTATAATTCAAGCACATTGATTGACTGATCTTTTAGGCCATTTCGACTGTTTTTGCAGCCGATTTTAGCCTTCACCTTTCAAGAAACGATTTGCATCATCTATTATTGTTATGCTAATTTTACTTTATAAGTTAGATAACTTGTTTACTACCATGTCTTACGATTGTAATGTGACGTCATAGTATAATTACTTGCTGTGATAGTACAATTACTTGCTGTGTTTTATAATTGGATTGTTTTCAAGTTTGTTTTAATTGCTTGGAGGTTTGCCATTTGAAGGCAATTGCTTGTTTTCTTCATTGATTTCTTTTTGTTTATTCTTTAAATAGTTTTGTCGTGGTGCCAACCAAAATAAAACTCACGGACTTTTTGACGTTGATTTGTATAGATAGGCCTATGTATATAAATGTACATACATTTAATATACATAATCGTATACATATAAACACTAGCGTATTTAGGGCGGCATTGTGCCATGTCCCCTCTTGGAGATCGTCAATACGTAGGCTTACCATATATAGGAGAATAATTTTAGGGCGAAGATTTCCCCTTTGGAGATCACTGATACATTTTGGGCAAAAATCCCGCCAGAAAACGAAGACAGATTTGATAGGCAGACCACTTTTTTTGTGTTTTTCAGAGATCATTAGTCTTCAGAGACAAAAATCATGAAATCCGGGACTGATTCAAAATGAAGATCTTTTTTTCTAGCTGCCCCTTGAATAAATTTTCCCTAAGTATATTTGATTGTCGTCGTATGCTCTCCTCCTTTCAAAAATTTTCGGTACACCACTGCATGTAAGTTACATTATAAACCAGTCATCTGGTGAACTTAGATTTTTCTACGTCTTTCCTAAAAAAATTTCAAAGATTGGAAAATGTTTACGAAATTAAAAATAAAGCCGAAAAGAGTGATGAAATTGCTGATGATTAATTTTGTTTTTGGATTGTTTTTGAGTTATTCGAGATTTTTGGAAAAGCTTGTAAAATTTTGAAAACACACTCTTGCGTGGTACACAGAAATACGAGATTAATGCAAAGAGCAAAGACGGACATTGGGTAGAGAAGCTTAGAATTAATTTGAAAAAGGTTAACAAAACAATAAAAAATGTCTCTATTATCGTCGTCAATTCAGACGCGAGCTTAGCTTATTAAAATAGAGTTTGGCTTGAATATGACAAGATTTTAAAAGATGATTGGTCGCCAGTGACTACAGCCGCAAAAGATTTTATTTAATTATTTTGTTTGTGCTGCGCTTTCACGTCAGTGTTAACTGGTACAATGAGCGACAGACTTATGATGAAAGAAGGCAAATTGACAGTTTGGTTATGTGAATGTTTTAAGGACTCGGTTTTATTTGCTGTAAACCTGTATAAATTAGCTGATAAATAGCAATTTTAACAAGTGAAAACATATTTTAATCAATTTGAAAGATTTTAATATGAAATCGAACAAAACAGAATTAACGTTTGCGCTTTTGAAAAACTCGAGAGAAGCAAAACAAAATATAAAAGTTTTTTTAAGCGTTGTAAAAAACTAAAAGAAAGTAAAAGGGTTTTACACAGAATTGCGGAATCTTTTTGAATCCCATAGTTTTTACTTTGCATAAAAATTAATCAACGCTTTTTTTGATTCAAAGTGGTGCAAGGTTCCTGTAACTAAATACAACTCTATTATATCAAACAGTTTAATAGCAACCAGTGTGCTTTGCTAAGGTCTCAATCCTCGTCGTCGTCGTTTGGAAAGGTATCCACTTCAGGTCAGACACAAACAGGACTGGGACCGAGGGTTTAGCCTTTTACTACCCCAGACTACTGCACTGCCTGAATCAGATGCTGGCAATGGTGTTACTAAGCCAGCATCGAGTTTTGTCATCTAAAACCGTCAGACCTTGTGCTCCATGTAGGGCACGCTGTTAGTACATGGTCTGCGGTTTGCTCAGAGGCGCCACACTATCGAAATTCGGTGAAAGAGCGAGACCCCATTTGTGCATGGACGAATGGAATCGCCCAACACCAGTTCCGGCAACAGCAGGCCGTTGAGCTTAGCCCAAGCTGCTCGTGGTAAGCCCATCCCAACAGGCCTGGCACCGGTCCTCGGCACAAAAGTACGGAGCCTGGAAGCATTTTCACAGTACTCCGTTTTCCATTTGTGATTTGTTCATTCAGAAGCGCGGATGCCAAGTCTGGCAAGGTTGTTCAAGAGATTCCGCGAAGCTGGCACAAACGGGCGTCTGGATCTTAGTCTCACTTGGCGAATATCTGAGGAACCACTTAAAAAACCATACAAGATATGATCGGAGTCTAAAGACCCACGGTGAACCAAGGAAAGTGTCGCTCCCATTCGGCAAAGCTCAGTTGGCTGGATGCCTGAGAGTATAGGTAGGTGGTCCGTTGAAGTGGGACGCAGGCATCTAGTAACTATGCGCAAGGCGTCGTTCAAGACACTGTCGATAAGGTGAGTGTAAGCACTGCGACACCAGACTGGCGCACAGTACTCAGCTGTTGAGTAGACAAGATATAAGGTGGTTATGCGTAGTGTTTTAGCACTAGCACCCCATCCCGAGCCCACGAGTCGCCTCAGCAGTGTGACGCGTGAGGATAGTTTTTTGCGCCATGCCACTAGATGGTGACGAAACGTGAGCAATCTGTCCAGTTTTACCCCAAGATAAGTAGGGGTTAAACAGAACGGTAAAAGTCAACCATTGTTGTAGACTTTTAGCTCACGTTTGGCCTATCGGTTATTTAAGTGAAAGGCTGCCGTCACCGTCTTAGTGTGACTGAGCTTTAGCTTACAAGTTTTCAATAAGAAAACGTTTAAAATTGTTTTCAAGCAGAAAAAACTTTGAATTAAGGTTTAAGCAGCTTCATGGCAATTCTAATCAATTTAATCAAATGAAATACCATCTGTAGTTAAATGACAACCTGTAGGCTTTGCCAAGGCATCAGTGAGAAAACATTTGGAATTATTTTCAAACAGAATCAACTTTGAATTAAGGTTTGTCCATAGCAACTCTGTTAGAATTCTTGACAAATCAAATAAGAATCACATGACTTATATGGCAACGCGTACGCTTTCTCAAGATATCAAGTAGAAAACGTTTGGAATTGCTTTCAGACAGAAGCAACTTTAAAGTAAAAACAAATTAAAAACCTAAAAATTGCTTTTATTCAGAAGCAACTTTAAAGTAAATAGAAATTAAAAAGCTAAACTATGGACAAAATTGTTCTGTGGAAATACATGTTTTAATTATGAAACTTATTTAATGTTTTTATAATTTTTATAACCGTCTTAAAAAATAAAGAACTTAATCACTACAGTATGTATTTGCGGTGACGGCTCGCGCATCGGAGCTGCAGAACAGCAGCACTTGAAATATCAGTGTAGCAGCTGTAAATAATATCAGATATTACTATCAAAAAATTAATAATTATAATTTTTTGAGCGTTGCGATAATATTTACCAAATATTAAAGGTGCTGCAGCTCTGCAACTTCTATGCGCGAGCCGCCACTAGTGTTTAGGACATTATAAGAGACAAATTTTGTTGTTTTTTATTGCCTCATGATAGCTTTAAACCCGAAATAAAATTTTTTTGGCGTTTTTAGATTTTTAGAAAAAAAAAGACCTCACATTATAAACGATTGATATTTGATTCCAAATAATTGCAAGCAACACCAAGCATCATTAAAAAAAATTAGGCTATTTAAGAATAACCTATTCGACTTATATATTTTCTTTTCTAAGGGTCTAAAATTTTTATTTTATGTTTTAACGATGTTGATTTCAACAGTTAAAAGGAAAAAAATACTTTCGTTTCGGAATGACGTAGTGGTACTTTAAAAAGGAAACGTTGTAAAAAAACTGAGATTTTTGCAAAGTTATTTATATATCTTTTTTTGAAGAAGAAAATATTTATATGATCATCATAATCTTAATATAATTCTAACGCTATGGATACTTCTTGTCAAAATTTCACGTCTCTTGACTCTTATGTAACATAGACCAGTGGTTCCTGGAAGACGCTCATTGTACCGGTTAACACTGATGTGAAAGCGTAGCACAAACAAAATGATTAAATAAATCTTTTGTCGCTGTATCACTAGCGACTAATCATCTTTTAAAATCTTGCCATATTCAAGCCAAACTCTACTTTAATAAGCTAAGCTCGCGTCAAGACAAGTTACTCGGCAGACTTTACTTGGAAGATGTTAGATATTATAAAAAAGTTAGTTTCTCATAAACTTAAAAATTTTAGACATTATTGTGATGATATTAATTTATTTTGAGTTACCTTGAAGACCTCATCCCTCTCGATTAAATCAGGCGGCCACAAGGTCTTCGTAAACTTGTTCAAACTATTTTTGTAGTTTCGGAAAAAGCTTAAGCCTTAAGAAAATATGTGAACGCAATAATATTGCTTATGATCAACATGGTCAGCTTGTAAATGAAATGTTTTCAATTGCATTGGCTCTTTGCTTTTTGCTGAGAATTAATCAGTGTTAAAAGTCTTTTAACAGAAGTCTATTAAGTTTTTTAACAAAGTCAAATTGACAATTTTATTTAACTAGTTACTTTGCGATACATAAATTCATTAATAACATCAGTCAAAGTTCAATGGGCCAAATATTTAATATAGAAAATAAATTTAAAACTAACTAGTTCATGACAAAAATCGGTTTCATTCTAAAATAGGCTAACTATACGCCCGATTTTTAGGGCTCTCACCCGGCAATGACCCGCCCGCAAAATCCCGCCAGAAACCCAAAACAGATTCCATGTATAGATTACTTTTTTCTTGTTTTTTTTTTTAAATTCACTAGTTTTAAGAGACGAAAATTAGAAAATCCGGGACTAATTCAAAGTGATAAGCTTTTTTTTACAGAAAAATGCTTTTTGGGGACAAAAATCATGAAGTCCAAGATTGATTTAAAGTGAAGATCTTTTTTTTAGTGAACACTACTTTTTAAGAAAGAATTTTCTTTTTGTTAACGAGCGTCCCGGTTTTGCCCCTTTGAAAATATGGTATGCCTATCCATAAAGGTCATCATCAGTTGCTTATTCAAATAGAATCTTATATCATGATAGAGTTGCTATGGAGTTACGCAAACTTTGTACCACCTTGAATTAACAGAAAACATTGATTGGTTCTATTATTTAAGTACTATTTAAATAGAATTAATCAATGTTTTCTGTTGATTCAAGGTGGTGCAAGTTTGTGTAACTCCATAGCAACTTTATCATAATATAAGGTCTCAATAATAGCAACCAGTCGGCTTGCCTGAGATCTCAATAAGAAAACGTTTAAAATTGTTTTCAAGTAGAAGAAACTTTGAACCAAGGTTTGAACAGCTCCATAGCAATTCTAATGTACCTGCTTTCTGGAAAGTCATTTTCCAATGAAGCGGTGAAACCTTCGCGAATTTCAGATTATTTAGACAAGAAACATGCTGATATAAAAGATAAGCCAGTTGTATTTTTTCAAGATTTGAAAGACAAGTTTAGAAAGAGAAATACAACAACAAGTATGATGACAAATTGTTCGGAATTAGTTGGTCGAGGACTTTTGGCTTCTTACAAGGTTTTCTATCTGATTGCCAAATGTGGAAAGCCCCATACCATTGGAGAAAATCTCATCTTTCCTGCTGTTAAAGAAATAATGAGTATTATGTTTTCCAATCCTGTTGACATAATTTCCAATATTCCTTTGAGCAACAATTCAATTTCCAGAAGAATCGACAAAATGGCAAATGAAATTACAGGTACCCTGGTTGCTGAATTAAAACCAACTAAATTTGCTTTACAGGTAGACGAATCCACGCTTCGAGGTAGTGAGGCACTACTTCTTGGATATGTCCGTTATGTAACAAAGAACGATAAAATACCAGAAGAGTTATTATTGTTCAGCGAGTTCTTGACAGCAGACACAAAAGGCTCCATCATTTTCAAAACCGTTAAAAATTTTTTTAAGGAAAACTGAACATTTGAGGGAGAAGTAATAAAACCAAACTGCAAATATTCTTCTGGATCTTGAAGAAACTTTCTTTTGCTGTTCATTTTCGATTTCCTCCGGGACACAAAAGACAAATATTTAATGAATATATTTAAGAAAATACCTTGACAGAGTAAACTAGTTTTACAAATCTTTGTCTTGATTAATCGAAACTTTTAGGTAGACTAGCAATATAAATCTAAAAACTCACTAATACACGACTTCCCAGTATTAACTAAGTACCGGTAATACTAGAGGTTTTCTCAAAACTAAAGAGCGTATTTTCCGAAATAAAGAGCAAGTTTTCAAAAATAAAGAACGAGTTTTACTTGTAACATATATTGCTTTAAATAATAAAAATAATGAGTGAAGAACAACAAAGCAGGAAAGACTTAGTGTGAATCTCGAAATATTTGATCAAGTAAAGCGGTTATATACAACAAAAACAAATTGCTCTTTATTTTGGAAAACTAGCTCTTTATTTTTGAAAAACCCTGTAATACAATAAAAAGATCAGCGCACTGGTCGTCATCGTCGTCGTCGTCGTTTGAAGGGTATCCACTCCAGGCCAGATACAAACAGAACTGGGGCCGAGGGTTTAGCCTTTTACTACCCCAGACTACTGCACTGCCTGGATCAGATGCTGGCAGTGATGTCATTAAGCCAGCATCGAGTTTCGTCATCCAAAACCGTCAGACCTCGTGCTCCATGTGGTGCCCGATGTATAGGGCACACTGTTAGTACATGGTCTGCGGTTTGCTCTGAGGCGCCACACTCGCAATTCGGTGAAGGAGCGAGACCCCATTTGTGCATGGACGAATGGAATCGCCCAACACCAGTCCGCAGCCGGTTGAGCTTAACCCAAGCTGCTCGGGGTAAGCCCATTCCAACAGGCCTGGCACTGGTCCCGGGCACAAAAGCACGGAGCCTGGAAGCACTTTCACAGTACTCCGCGTTTCATTTGTGATTTGTCCATTCAGAAGCGCGGATGCCAAGTCTGGCAAGATTGTCCAAGAGATTCCGTGCACCTGACACAAACGGGCGTCTGGATCTTAATCTCACTTGGCGAATATCTGAGGAACCACTTAACAGACCATACAAGATATGATCGGGGTCCAGAGATCCACGGTAAGCCAAGGAGAGTGTCGCTCCCAGTCGGCGAAGCTCAGCTGGCTGGATGCCTGAGAGTACAGGTAGGTGGTCCGTTGAAGTGGGACGCAGGCATCCAGTAACTATGCGCAAGGCGTCATTCAACACACTGTCAATGAGGCGAGTGTAAGCACTGCGACACCAGACTGGCGCACAGTACTCAGCTGTTGAGTAGACAAGATATAAGGTGGCTATGCGTAGTGTTTTAGCACTAGCACCCCATCCCGAGCCCACGAGTCGCCTCAGCAGTGTGACGCGTGAGGATAGTTTTTTGCGCCATGCCACTAGATGGTGACGAAACGTGAGCGATCTGTCCAGTTTTACCCCAAGATAAGTAGGGGTTAAACAGAACGGTAAAAGTCTACTATTGTTGTAGACTTTTAGCTCACGTTTGGCCTATCGGTTATTTAAGTAAAATGCTGCCGTCACCGTCTTAGTGTGACTGAGCTTCAACCTCCAAGTCTGGAGATACGCTGACAGTGTAGACATGTCTTGGCTTAAAGTCTCCTCCAAGTCCTTCCAGTTTCCAGAAGAATGCAACAATGCTAAATCATCAGCATAAGCAAACTTTCTGGAAATCATGGAAGGAAGATCGTACGTATAGATGTTAAATAGGAGGGTAGCCAAGACCAATCCCTAAGGAACGCCGTTTTTAAGACGGCGTAGCCTGCTTTGCTTGCTGTCACCGGTGGTAAGGGTGAAACTTCGATTTTGGACAAGCTCCATGATCATTTTGACCATGTACTTATCCGGAAGAAGTCTCAGCAGCTTGCAGGTAAGGCCACGGTGCCAGACAGTGTCATAAGCAGCTGTCAGATCGATAAATACGGTACCGGCCTTCTTTTTAGCCTCAAAAGAATCCTCGATGTTCTGGGTTAGCAGAACAACTTGATCTACGGTTGACTTCCCGCGTCGGAACCCAGCCTGCTCTTTAGGGAGCAGTGGATCGATTAATGGCTCAACGCGGACGTAGATAAGCCTCTCGAGGATCTTGTAGGGGACACAGAGCAGAGATATCAGTCGACAACTCTTTGGATCCCCAACGGGCTTTCCTGGTTTTGGGATCGCGACCACAAGCGCTCTTCTCCAGATCTTGGGAATTTTGAGTCGGCGCAAACAGGAAGAAAGGAAGTCACGTAACCAGGACTTCAAAGCAGCTCCGGCATGGAGTATAAGCTCGGGGCAGATGGAATCAGGTCCCGGAGCTTTACCTGGTTTTAAGTGTTGAAGGGCAGCAGCAAATTCTCTCTGTGAAAAATTGTCAGAGATATTTACTGCGTCTGGTGTTGTGGCCCTCCAAAGGTCAGACACTTCTTGAAAGACAAGTCGAGATGACTTGCGATCAATAGCCTCGTATTTCCCATTTCTAATCAGCTGAGATGCAATAGCATCGGCTGAAACGGGACAGTAACGAGGAGAGTGTCGTGACCTACCAGTAAGGTTGTTCAAAATACTCCACGCTTTTCGACTAGAGTGTGAAAAGTCAATGCTCTGAACTGCTTCGGACCATCGATCCCTCCGCTTTCTGTCAAGCTTGGCAAGCAGAGCTGTAGCAGCCAAACTTGAGTCGTCTCCCTGAGGAGACTGCAGAAAGGTTTTATAGAGGGATTCACACTCTGCATCCCAACACGGAATATAGTTATTTCGATACCCGCGTGGGATAGTCTTTTTGGCTGCTTTCTTAATGGTGTTACAGAAGTCCTGGTAAGCCGCATCCACATCAAGTGAATCAGGCGGCAACAAAGTCTTTGCGAATTTATTCGTCAAAGCAATGTAGTGACTCCATTTGGCCTTGCGGAAGTTCCATCGCTTAACAGGCATGCTTGGCACTGCCATAGCAAACCTTGGTGGTGTAATAAGCGAGGGTCGATGTTGTGACCTGGAAACTTCTCAAGGACACGTCTATCCGGTAAGCGACTGTTTGGATCTACGCTAGCGAAAGCTAGATCTGGATTGGTGCCAGTGTTCCAGCGGCCGGAATAAAAACTGGCAGCGTCCTTGGCATTATATAGCAGGGCAAGACAATTAATACTTGCCCAGCCAGCCAAGCACTCACCGTCCGGACTGTTGTTGTCGTAACCCCAGTCAGCATGACGACAGTTAAAATCGCCAGCGTACAGACAGGGGTGAGGAAACACTGGGAGATCCAGGGTTTGCAATCGCGTTGGTGGTGGTTTGTAGACGTTGACTATTTTATAACCATCAACGTCCACACACAACCACTCGATCTCTGATGTCGGTGGAGATTGGTCCAAAAGCGTGCATCTCAGTCGCTCGTGAACAAACGTGGCAAGGCCATGCTTCCTGCTTAAAGAAGACCCAGCTAGTTGGTAGTGTGGTAGCACCAACTTCTCTGCATCAGTGCAGTGGGTCTCCTGCAGTAGGATGACGAGTGCCTCAGACTGCATAGCGAGGTGATGAAGAACATTCATCTTGCTTGCAGTGAGGCCTTCGATGTTCAGCTGAAGAATAGTGGGTCCTCGGAACTTGTTGGCAATGTGCCCTGAAAAAGGCAGTTTTATCGTGGCATTGCCCCGTCCTGAAAAGGACGTTTGCCGATTAGCAGACCCACACTGAACATCGGAATGGGTGGATACCCTTCCGTTTTGGTAGGTTCGGTTTCGGTCCGTCATTTTAGAATCAATGAGCAGACTTACTCGCGGCCCAGGCTGCGTGAAAACACCTACCATCTGGGCCTATTCTAAATATGAAATTGCGCACTGGTAGGCCTGAGAGCGCATTGGTAGGCCTGTTCTAAATATGAGATTGCAATGAATCAGCGTCCCTGTGTCGAATCAAAAAAGTTTAACGTCCCCTTGTCAATTCATAAAAATTTATCACCCCTTAAAATACTCGAAATGCGCCCCAGGGGGCGTTATCGAAAGCTGCAAAAAGAAAAAAATTTATTTTTAATGAAGACGAGTGCCAATAGAATCGCTCTCAGATTTAACCTTTACGCAAATTAGTGGGAAACGGCGAGATCCAGTCCGACCCAGAGTGCATTGCACCGCTGAAAGATCTAGAAGTGCCAAAATCAAAAAAAGAATTTTAAACGATTCTTGGTCTATTCAGTTACTATTCAAAGTGGGCTTCTAATTTTTCAGAAATTACTTTAAAGCAAAAACTTTGAATTGTCAATCCCTTAGTTTAAAACCAAAACTTTCCTCTCTCGAAGGATGCCATTTCTGCCTTCCATCTAATGAAAAACAAGCTTGCCAATTAAAACCACTTTACAGGCAATAGATGAAGCTGTTTCGTTCATCCCCGAAACCGATGCGTCCAATTCTACCATTTGCTGCAATCTTAAATCAAAATGAAAAACCGTAGCATTTCAGGCTAGGACCCTTTCGACAACAAAACAAAGACATTTAGCCGTGGAGAAAGAAGCATATGCTGTTGTCAAATGGATCATTATATACTACTACAGTCATCAAAAAATCTCGTCAGCGTGGTCAGACGTTTTTCGGCAGCGTGGTCAAGTGGTTAAAGCACCGGGATGATGATCAACATGGTCTCGGTTCAAAACCCACTAGCGCCATTCTGTTGTGTCCTTGGGAAGACACTTTACGGCACTTTCCCCTGCTTGGTGGTCTTGACAAGCAGTTCTAAATTACAGTAATATCTCTACTAAATTACTAGAGGACTGCAATATCTTGGCATCTCCGGAAACAGGTCGGGTTAATTGCCTACCCTATGTATTAGCGCCTCCGTCGCTTTCCTGCGAGTCAGGAGGATAAATATAGAGATAAAAAAAAATCTACTCACTTGTTTAGCATTTTTAGTTTTCCGAGTTATGTGCTTACCAATCGCGGGTCCAGTTTCATTTGAACTCAGTCTTTTGCACAAAATTGTGGCTTCATTAATTGTGTGTGCCGACAAGCAGAACAAACAGGTATAACCTTGCAGGAAATGGGCAAGTAAAGTGTTGTAATAGTACTATTTGGCAAACTGCACTATTAGCTTTACGTTCCAAAAAAAGTCTCTGACTCACTGGAAATACATTTTAACAGATGAACTTCAATTTATGAGATCATTATTATTATTTACCGCTACCAATAGCACTGCACAGTGCACACGAACGTATGTCTTTGTACACTAGAAAGTCATTTAACGGTGTATCATTGCCGTTCTAGATAAAGTCAGGACCAGTTTATCAGAAATGTCATGTTTACAACAAAAACAACTCGCTAGCTGAAGAAGCTGAGCTTATTGAAGCTAACCCGCATTACCTTCATGTAAGATTAAATGATAGCAAAGAAATTAATGTTTTACTGCTAGATCTGGCTCGAAATTTGTTGTTGATGCTGCGGATAATGCAAATTTTTTATCGCACTCTGCACACACCGAAAACACAATTTTACCGCAAAATGATAATGAGTCTAATTTGTTTTTGATGTGGTAATAACATCTGTTCTTGATAGGGGAGATCGTGGTGAGTTCTAAACCGTCGTCGTCTTCATCTTCATGTATCAGTTTATTACTTGATTTTTCTTTTATTCCTTTCTCATAATTCATGACGTCATTAGTTTTGCTCTGTATGTTTCCTTCTCTTTATTTCAGTTCGTGAACGATCAGCTTCGTGTTAGTTACATTTATTATTATTATTATTTTCTGCTTTATTTCCAGATATTTTAAAGGTAGTCTTTTAAAATCTTAATAAAAGGTAATGAAGTATATGATATATTACATTAATAACATAGCATCCACGTAAAGAAGATTGTTATTATATTTGATCTTTTTCCTCGCTAGTCTAGTGTATATTTCTTTATTATTCCCACTTTAATGTTCAGAATTTTTCGGTTATTAAATTTTTTTGAAAAGTGGTCTACAAATTAACGAATTATATGTAGGAGGTATTGAGGCGTTAAAGCTTTAAGAACCCTCGTGTAAAGTAAATTGTTTTTAACAGATATGTCCTTTTTTTTCAAGTTTTCTGGATACTACTTTTTAAAGTGAATTTAGTTTTGCTAGACTTTTAAACATTTATATACGCTATATCCAGTAGCGCCTTTAGAGGAAACCATTGTGCCACTCCTCTTCTTTTGGAGATCCCAAATATCAAAAATCAGAAAGGGATACAAAGTGAAGACCTTTTTTTTAGAGACCACTACAATTTTGTGACAAAAAGTTGACAAAGTCACAACAGATTCAAAGTGAAGACGTTATTTTTCTTTTGCTTTTAGTTGAAAAAATGTTTTCATTAAACATATTTGATTGTGGTTGTATAACCCCTTCAAAAAAATTCTTGGTAAGCCACTGGTCATATCTGTCATATTTGGAAGAATTATTACTTTTATGTTTATAAATAATATTTCTACTTGCAATTTAGAGATCTTAATTTCGGTCCGTAAAATATTCCCGAAGGCGCTGTAAAACCTCCAAATATCTGCGAAGTAATTGTAAATATTATCAAAAACGATTTAAAACATTTTTTTAAATATAGTTTAATGTTTCTGAATTTAAAAAAAATTGAATTGTCAACTTCTTGAGCTGTTTCAAATAGTCAAGTCTAATTCGAAGAAATGCTGATTGGAGTGAGAGTTAGTTTCAAAGAGATGCAGGGTTAGTTCCGAGAGAAAGTAGTTGGTTCAAAAGAAATTAAGTTATTCTTGACCATCTTGACAAATTTAAAAAATTTCCAAAATTTTGGGCTCACTTTGGGCTCGCAAAGTGACGTAAAATGAAGCAATCCATTTGTTACAATTTTGCTCGGGAATGCAAAAGAACAGGTTGAACTAAGTAATCCAAACATCTGCGCTGAAATAAATCTATGTTTATTTTTATCTCGAACGTTGAATAAACATTGAATGGACTTTTCTGCAGCTATTTTGACTTTACAATTTACGCAATCGTTTACTATTGTGTTTCCTAATTGTATGGTGACGTCATAAACTGTTGTGACCAAAACAAAATGTAATAGTAATGTGAGAAATCTTGCACGATCTAGCAGGTTCGATTGTTGCCCAGCAACGTTGGTCGATTATATAAATAGCGCGCAATTTTTTATCATTGCTTTGATTGCTATATTGCAACGGTGGGCAAATTGTGGCTCGCTGACCTTTCGTCTGCGGCTCTTCTAGCTAAACAATAATAACGAAATTAAACAATGTACAGTTGTTATTTACAGTTGAAATTGGGTCAAACGAAGATTTCTAATTAGGTGCTAAGTCGGATTATAGCGTGAAAATAGAGCATTCATTTGTTTGTTGTTAAAGACCATTTTCACGAGTGGTCGGCAACCAGTCTGTGAAGGATTTGTTGCCAGGCCGTATACTTTCTGACGTTTAATTAAAATAAAACTTGATTGCTCGATTTTTAGCATCCTGTGATGATATAATGCAAATTTCACAAAATAATGCAGTTAACAATGTTAAAGTAACAATGCTAATTTATAGTCAATTAAAACTTTCAGTGCATTCGAACGTATTAATACTCTTGTTTCAGCTATACGCAGAGGTCTTTGAAGGTAGTCTCAAAAGTGACCAACAACGTCTAGACACGTTATTGAATTATCAAGCAAATGTATGGCTTTTAACATTTAAGTTTTTAGTGTGATAAAAATGAGTACAAAACAATCATCGATGCTGAGTTTTTTTGGAAATGGATCTACACTATTTGAAGAATCTGACGTCTTGGACGAGGGGGCCTACAGCCAACAAAAAAGAAAAGGTTTTTTCAATCGTTAATACAGTATAATGAGTCGTACTTAAAGTACGGGTTTATTTTAACTGGTGATTCCGAAGAACCTTGTCCGCTCTGTCTGATTTGCAATTGCAAGTCATCAAACGAGGCAAGGAAGCCTTCAAAACTACTTCGGCACATGAAGATTAAGCACCGCGAATAAGAAAATAAACCTTTGGAGTTTTTTGAAACAAAGAATCATGATCGCGAATGTGAAAAGCGATTGTTGAGAACTGCTTTATTAACAAATTCAAATGCACTAAGAGCATTGTATTTGGAGCCTTACCGCATCGCTAAGACTAATAAGCGATTTATTATTGGTGAAAAATTGATTCTACCTGCGCGTACTGATATTTGCCGTGAAATTTTAGGAGAATTGGCAACTAAAAAGATAGTACAGGTTTCTCTTTCGGCTTGCACTGGTGCGAGCTGAAAGAAAAATTCCTCATATGAGTCAATGAGTCAACCGATATTGAAAACAAAGTTGTGTTACTAGTTTTTGTTCGATATCTTTATGAAGAGGATATTCACGAAGACATGTTATGTGCTTTTTTATTGCCAAAAAACACCACAGCCTTCGAACTATTCAAGTCTCTAAATGATTATTTCGCAGAAAAACTGAACTAGTCTTTTTGTGTCGGTCTGTGCACGGATGGGGCTGCAGCCATGATTGGCCGTCTGTCTGGTTTGACTGTTCGAATTAAGGAGGTCGCACCAGAGTGCGAGGCCACTCATATGTCATTCACAGGGAAATGCTGGTAAGCCGAAAAATATCTCTTGAGGTTAAGAGTGTATTAGATGATATAGTTAAAATAATCAGCCTAATTAAACCTCACGCGCGCGGCTGTTTGAGCAGATATATAAGGACATGGAAGCAGAGCAAAATGCCTTCTCTTGCTTACAGAATTAAGGTGGTTCCAGAGGAAAATTATTGAGTAGAGTGTTTGAATTAAGTAAACCACTGAAAGGTTTCTTTCGGAGAAAAATTCGACAGTGTCTTGAACGACGCCTTGCGCATAGTCACTGGATGCCTGCGTCCCACTTCAACGGACCACCTACCTGTACTCTCAGGCATCCAGCCAGCTGAGCTTCGCCGACTGGGAGCGACACTCTCCTTGGCTTACCGTGGATCTCTGGACCCCGATCATATCTTGTATGGTCTGTTAAGTGGTTCCTCAGATATTCGCCAAGTGAGATTAAGATCCAGACGCCCGTTTGTGTCAGGTGCACGGAATCTCTTGGACAATCTTGCCAGACTTGGCATCCGCGCTTCTGAATGGACAAATCACAAATGAAACGCGGAGTACTGTGAAAATGCTTCCAGGCTCCGTGCTTTTGTGCCCGGGACCAGTGTCAGGCCTGTTGGAATGGGCTTACCCCGAGCAGCTTGGGTTAAGCTCAACCGCCTGCGGACTGGTGTTGGGCGATTCCATTCGTCCATGCACAAATGGGGTCTCGCTCCTTCACCGAATTGCGAGTGTGGCGCCTCTGAGCAAACTGCAGACCATGTACTAAGAGCGTGCCCTATACATTGGGCACCACATAGAGCACGAGGTCTGACGGTTTTGGATGACGAGACGATGCTGGCTTAATACCACTACTGCCAGCGTCTGATTCAGCCAGTGCAGCAGTCTGGGGTAGTAAAAGGATAAACCCTTGGCCCCAGTACTGTTTGTGTCTGACCTGGAGTGGATACCCTTCAAACGACGACGACGACGGAGAAAAATTCAGATCTTGCTAACACAGTTAGTGATGAAAAATGGGTTTTTAAACTTGCCTACTTGTGTGACATCTTCAATCTGCTTGACGAATTAAACCTTTCACTTTAAGGCAAAATGATAACTGTATTCAAGATGGCAGATAAAGTGTTTGCATTTAAATACAAACTGAAATTGTGGCAAGAACGCATAAACAAAGGGGTATTTGACATGTTTCAAATATTAGCAGAGACTTTGAAAAACAGCGAACCTAAGCAAGCGTTCTCCGAACTTGTGAGCTAGTTATTATTTGTTATCTAGTTATTATATGCGCGTCTTTTGCAAGAGTTCAAGCGCTATTTTCCAAGTGCTAAAGGCCATTAAACTGCAAAGAAATGGATCCATAATCTATTTATTTTTAAACCAGGTGAATCGACCTTACCTGTATAACAAGAAGATAAGCTGCTTGACATTGCAAATGATGGTATCCTTAAATATATTTTTGCTACAACGACTCTACTAAGATTTTGGATCAAGGTCTTGCCAGAATACTCTGACTTTGGCAGAAAAGCATTTAAAACTTTGCTGCCATTTCCGACATCCTACGTACTTATGCGAGTCGGGATTTTCTGTGATGACAACAACAACAAAGACGAAACTGTGAAACAGGCTTGACGTGAGAGACACATGGCAGGTGTCATTGAGTTTCATATTTCCTTCGTGGGAGCGTCTCGTTGCGGCAAAACAAGCTCAAGGCTGTCATTGAATCAAATTTGTAAGAACTGATATGAGTTTTAGTAAATTTTCATTTCCGAACAATTGTGTTTTTTTAGACCTGTCCGCAAAAAAATTTAAGTTTTAAATCGGGCCGCAGCGCAAAAAAGATTGCCGATCTCTGATTTTCACTGCAGCAAAAATAAGAGGAAAGCGAACGCTATCTTTCTTTTATTTATTTCTCACACGCCGAGACACGCTGGTAACATTAGAATAAAAGAACCAAAGATAGTCCTCGCTTCTCTCAGATTCGCTTCTCTGTAATAAAATTTGTAAAATCATAATACCGTGCAAGTCTAACAAATGAAGACTTGAGAGAATTAATTCACACCGCTTTGACTTAATATCGCCCAGATTTTCAAAAGCTAGCTAATAAAATGGAAACCGACAGTAGATCTAATGCTGGTAAAATCTCGGAAAAATTGTAAATCGTGTAAAGCTGTGTTTGTTTTTATTGTTAAATTAAACTTGCTTTGTTTACTGTATTTGCATTAATACCTCAAACAAAATTTGTGGTTCTCCGGCAGTTTGGAATTTTCACATGTGGCTTTTTGATCGAAAACTTTGCCCACCCCTGCTATATTGTTTCGTGTTTCTGAGCCTGTGTGGCTATGTTGAGTTGTTCAAGAGTCACCTTAGAACTTCTAAGCCCTTCACCTCAAAACATCAAATTTCCATGTTAATATAACACCTTAGAAGTTGATTCGATTGCTATAAGATTAAGAAACAGTTTTGAGTAGGTTGTTTTAGCCTATTTGGAGGACGAACTATAAAGTTTAATGTTAGCCATTCTGGCACTAACAAAGTTGTTGAGTAATTATTCGCTGTTATTGGCGCTGTGAAATATTTTAAAGTTTGGTAAAGTTAGGAAGTCAGGTTTTACGAGAATCGTTGAGGTTCTTTTGATTTTTGTGAATTCTTTATTGTTAAAAACCGTGGATTTTTTCTATTTGTAGGGATAAGTTTTTCTAGCGAATCACTCCGTACTTAGCCGAAACTAACTGTATTAAGAACCTCAGTCTCGCGGCAAACAATTTTGTCGCGGTGCTGATCAAACAAAAAAAAACTCACTGGATTTTAGAGGTTGATTTGTACAGATAGGTCTGTCAATACACATTATGCATGTACATACATTTAATATACACAATATATATGTAAGTTAGATCATAAACCGGTTTTCTGATAAACTTAGGTTTCTCTACGCCTTTGCTTAAAAATTTTCAAAGAATGAAAAAGTTTACAAAGCTTAAAAGCAAAGCCTAAAAGAGTGATAGAATTGCTGATTGCTTTTGGTTTTATATTGTTTTTGAGTAAATCGAGATTTTAGGAGAAGCTTGTAAAAGTTTTAAACGCACGCTCTTGCGTAGTACACAGAAGTACTAATGAAGAGCAAAGATGGACATTGGATAGAAAAGTTTAAAATTTATTTAAATAAGGTAAACAAAACAATAAAAGGATGTCTTTATAGGCGTCATCTTCACAGACGTAAGATTAGCTTATTGAAATAAAGTTTGGTTTGAATATGGCAGGATTTAAAAAAAACGATTTGTCGTCGTCGTCGTTTGAAAGGACATCTACTCCAGGTCAGACACAAACAGAACTTGGACCGGGTGTTTATCCTTTTACTACTCCAGGCTGCTGTACTGCTCCGATCAGATGCTGGCAGTGATGTTGTTAAGCTTGCATCGGATTTCGTCATCCAAAACTGTCAGACCTCGTGCTCCATGTGGTCCGCGATGTATGAGGCACGTTATTGGAACATGGTCTGCGGTTTGTTCAAGGGCGCCACACTCGCAATTTGGTGAAGGAGCGAGAACGTATTTGTACATGAATTATCGTGATTTGTGCATGGAGTTCAGCAGAACAACTTGATCTAAGGTTGACTTCCCACGTCGAAACCCAGTTGCTCTTTAGGGAGCATTGGGTCGATAATTGGCTCGACGGGGGCGTAAATAAACCTCTCAAGAATCTTGTAGGAGACACAGAGCAGAGATATTAATCGACAATTTTAGTAAAATGTTTTTTAATAAAATATAGTAAATTTTTAGTAAAATATATCCACAATTTTAGTAAAATGTACTGACTTATTGCGATTTTTAAAATTTGTTAGGCGAAATCTAATGTAAAATGATAAGAAAGAATAAAGAAGGTATTTTAATAAATTCTTAAGGAAATCTTTGATAACATTGTTTAAAATTTTGGGTTTGGCGGGAACTTAAATCTGCTGCACTATTTTTTTACTTATTGATAAGTGATTCAACTTTGTTAATAGTATTTATTTAACTTAAGCAGCGTTGATATAAGCTGAAGCCAAAAAATTTCAAGGTTTATACTGAAATTGCATGGTATAAGGGTGTGCGTGAAAGTAGACTTAATTTATTTTCCAACCTTAAAAAATAAGTCACTGAGGAAAGGATACTCGGCAAGCTTACAGCTGAATGTCCGATGCATGTCACATAAGTCTTGTGCAAATATGAATAAACCATTAACTTGTCCAGAAACAAAAAGATTGTTCATTCTGCAAAACATACAAAAATTTAACCAAACACAGGAAAAAATTGACATAACTCCTATACTGAATGAACATAATCTAGACTGTGTCTTTGAATTACTAGTGAATACATACAGCAAAGTGTTTGATGTCAATTTTCCCGTAGTTTCTTGCACGAAAAATGAAACTAACCATCAACCATGGTATTAGCTACTTAAAGAAAAAAAAATAAAGCTTTTTAAAATACCTAAAGAAAAAAACATTTTATACAAGATTAAGTTTAATAAAATTAGGAATAAATACAACCGAGAACTGCTTAAAAAAAGGAAAATTTTTTATATTAAAACATTTGAAAAACACAAACATAACATAAAAGAAACCTGGAAAATCTTTTAGGCAATGTTACAACACAATTGTGCTCCTCTTTATCAATAAATGGCCAGAATGTTCAGAATTTCTCTATTAATAAAATAATTAATTACTTTAATAAATACTTTGCTGGTGTGGCAAAAGAACTGGTGTCTAATTTACCACAAAACTTATCAAATATCAAAACAAATTTGCCTCCATCAACAAACCAATCAATTTATCTTTACCCAGCAAGTTCTTTTGAAATAAAAAAACTACTAGCTTGTCTTAAACCAAAAAGTAGTAATGGTATAAATGAAATTCCAACAACAGTCTTGAAAACCACTCCTGACAATATATTATATGCTCTTACACATGTATTTAATCTTTCTATATAAAATGGTAAATTTATCACAAGTTTCAAAACAGCAAAAGTTATACCAATTTGTAAAAAAGGAAACCGGACAGTTGTACGCAACTATCGTGCAATTGGTCTACTACCAACTAGGTCCAAAATCGCGGAAAAAATAATATATAACCAAGTAATTTTATTTCTTAACAAATAAGACTTTTTCTACTAACACTGATATGGGTTCAGGAAAAAAATATTCCACATGCCATGCAACCTCTGTTTTGGCAGAAAATATAACAAATGCCTTTGAAAAGAAAGAACACGTATTAGGGATTTTTTTAGACTTATCAAAGGCTTTTGACAGAATTGATCACACTATACTGTAGATAAACTTTGACATTATGGTATAAGAGGCCTGGCTCATCAATGGTTTAATAGCTATTTAAGTAAAAGAAAACAATTAGTATATATCAATAGAATTCACTCAAATATCCAAACAGTTGGATATGGTGTTCCCCAAGGCTCTATTCTTGGACCCCTCTTATTCCTAATTTATGTAAACGATTTCTAAACTGTACAACATCAGGTGAAAGAATTATGTATGCTGATGATACTAATATATTTCTAAAACATAAATCTTATGAAAATCTATATTTTGAAGCTAACCAACAGCTATCAACTTTTGAAAAGTAGTTAAACTGAAATAAGTTAACCCTTTAAGGCCTGAGGAGACGAATACGTCTGGTTAGAAAAAAAACGGTTTTATATGTCTAATATATCAAAATTTTAATTTCCAAACCAAATAGAATGATTCTGTTGCTTTCAAAGTTTAGAAAAAAATTTTTTTTGGCAACTATGACTGAAGCTTGGTTACTTTTTTTGTTTGCCAAGTCACTTAATTTGTGGTTTTACGAAACTGAGGAAAAGGTCATATTTGAGCTAAAATTTACACAACTTCTTCAAAAGGTAAGCTTTTCATTTTTTTTTAGTAAGTAGATTATTGTCTTTTCTTGCATGGAAAAGCAATTATTTTGTTAATTTTTGATTACAAATATTGTAAAAATTAATTAACCTAAGAGGACGAATTCGTCCAGCTGGGCCCACAGCAAGAAAAAATGAGTTAGCTTTATTTTCTTGGCAAACTAATTTTAGGTAATATCAGAAAAATTTTTGGTTTTTACATGCAAAAAAAGTTATAAAAATAATATGTGTGCTATTTTAATTGATATATTCATAAAATTATATTTTTTAAAATTATAATGAAAAAAATTTATTTAGCATTTTTAATCAAACTTTACAAGCATAAGTAGAATGTGATCCCTGTAAAATTAATTTTTATTGTTTTTTATAGCATTTAATCTTAAATATACTTTTATTTTTTTATTTTTAAGACTTTGACTGTATATTAAAGTGTAAATATTGATGTACTGCAGATAACTAACATGAACGTCCCAACTAGAATTTTCTACAAAAAAATATGTAGGGGCAATGATCTGTGTGAACCAGATGAATGTAATTTGCTAAATAAAAGTGAAGAAAAAGATTGTGGTCAAAATGATGAATTAGAAGATGAAATAATCACAAATGAAGCTTCCCAAATTGAACCACTCCAGGAAATTTTATCTGAAGCCTTTGGTAAGCAATTGCACAACACTTTTTTTAAAAAAAACATACATCTATTTCTTTTTTGAAAATGATCTTAAATTTTTTTATTATCTTTGTAAATTACACCCCCTTATTGTATCTTTCAGAAAATCAAAAAAGTAATGAAGATGAAATTGAAATACTAGAATCAAATAGCCAGATGCTGAACTCTCCCACGACTAAAAAACCACAAAGAAGGAAGCGAGATCGATTGTATTGGGAAAAAGTGGCTGATGGTGAAGTTGTCCATACTGGCCCATTTATATTTGAGTCCTCTAACTCTGAAGGCAGGGAAGACTTGCAACACCAACTGCCAATAGAATATTTTAGAAGGTTTTTTGATAATGCAATACTAAATCTTATTGTAAATCAGTCTAATTTATATGGTGTTCAAAAGGATTCAAATAAACCTCTAAATCTAAATCAAAATGAGCTGGAACAATGGCTGGGATTATGTTTTTATTTTTCAATATTCAAAATCTCAAGCACAAAATTACATTGGTCAACTTGCATATCACAGGATAAGATATGGTGTACAGAGGTATTTGGTGTACAGGAACTGTCCGACCAAACAGATTGTATGGTCTTTTTTTCAAGGCTGATAAACTATTATTGATGAAGGGATGGGGGAACCCATGAAGAGCAAAAAACTGTAAGTGATAATATCACATTGACTGCTGTGAAGTGGATAGATACAAGATCAGTTTGTTTGTTCTCTTCCTTTTTACAAGCCAGTCCACTGGAAAAGTGTAAAAGATTTGACAAGAAAAAGAAAACTAATGTTGAAATTAACCAGCCAAAATGTATTAAATTGTATAACAAAACTATGGGTGGATTTGGCAGACCAATTGATAGCCTTATATAGAATTAGCTTTCGTGTTAGAAAATATTATCAATAAGTTGGTGTTTCATTTGCTGGATATGAGCGTAGCAAATGCATGGCTTCTTCTTTATAGGAGAGATGCTAAAAAACTGCTACTTTCAATAAATAAGCTACAATCATTGTTGCAATTTAAAATTAGCATTGTCGATTCTCTCCTAAAAGTTGGAAAATGTGACTACAAAAAGAGGGGTAGAAAATCAGACAATGAAGAAAACTTTCAAAAAAAGAAGAAAACGTCAAATGCAACTCATCCAATTCCACAAAAAGATATTCGATTGGACAACATTGGTCATTTGCCAGCAGTTAGTGACAATAGAAAATTATGTAAATTGCCTGGTTGCAAAGGAAAAGTAAATTACTTTTGCATCAAATGTAATGTTCATCTGTGTTGCAATAATAAACAAAATTGTTTTTTAATTTTTTATACCTAATGAGCTGTGTGTAAAAATTGCTATTATAAGTATTACTTGTAATGCACTTTGTAATGTACTTTGCTACAAATGTTTATGCAATTGCATTTTTGTATAAAAGAATGTTTTTTAGAAATTGTCCTGATTTTCATAATTACCAATTTTCAGCTGGTAGGCCTGAAAGGATGAATTCGTCCTCTTAAAAAAAAACATAGAAAAAAAAAATTTTTTTTTTAAATTTAGGTTCTATGTTATAGCTTAATAGCGTTTTAAAAGAAATACAATCAAAAAAAATTTTTTTACCGTTTAAAATTAATATCAAATATCAAAAAACTTTTTATATAGTTTTTCGAAGGCCAAACACTGTATCTCTCCAAATTCACTTACACTCTCATTTAGAAATAATTGCTTCACTTGTAAATCTGAGGCAAATTTTCTAGGTGTTATCTTTAATGAATTCTTAAGCTGGAAACCCCACATGGACCAGTTACTACAAAAAACAACCATGAACTTAGGTGGAGTTAAAAAAATTTTATCCCACGTAAACAAAAAATCACTGGATATGCTCTACCATTCTTTTTTTTTTTTTTTTTTTAATCTCTATATTTATCCTCCTGACTCGCAGGAAAGCGACGGAGGCGCTAATACATAGGGTTAGCAATTAACCCGACCTGCTTCCGGAGATGCCATGATATTGCTGTCCGCTTGTAATTTGATAGAAATATGATTGTAATTTAGAGCTGCTTCCCTAGACCACCAAGCAGGGGAAAGTGCTGTAAAGTGTCTTTCCCAAGGACACAACAGAATGGCGTGTATGGGTTTTAAACCGAGACCATGTTGATCATAAGCTCGGCGCTTTAACCACTTGACCACGCTGCCGACAAATTGTTAATCACATAAATACTGTGTAACAACTTGGTGTAATGGCAATAAAACAACATCATTAAAAATTTAACGAATTGTCAGTAAGTTTATAAGAATGATGCATGTAATACATTTTAAAGTCAGTCCAAAAAATACAATGTGTATAAATGGTCTAATGACATTAACATAAATACAACTAGAGACGGCCTGTTTTATGTTTACAAATTTAAAAAACTTGCTTCCTAATAGCTATCCCAATAATCTTGTTGACCCTTACAACAAAATAAAGACAAGAAGCATTTTTTCCATCATTTTGTAGATTAACTATTACACGACAATGCTTCAAATACAGAGGACCAGTTGTTTGGAACAAAATTCCTTTAAAAACTAAAGAATTAAAAACTTACAAAACATTCCGAAACAAGCTGAAACGTCATATCTTACACTCTTAGTACGTGGCCTAAATAGATCTACTATATTCTTGTTGTTGTTGTGTTTAAGTTATATTAATTATTGTTCTGTGGTTTCTGCTGGTTTTTATTGTTGCATATTTGTATGTAAATCCAAATCTAATTCTAAAACCAAACATAAGAAGAGTAGCAAGTAACCTTGAAATCAATTAAACTATGCTTTGATTTTTTGATTCTATTTAATCAAATTTTTGATAAGTGATAATTTTCACTCGTGTACTGATACATCCTACAGACTTAGAGTCATAAGCAGGTCACCAGTTACTAAAATGGTTTTCGACCCACGACAGGATTTTGTTATCTGCCCGACCCTTCGGGGGTCACCAGTTGCACTACCACCCCTGATTAAGCAATGTACTCTTGACTTGTGACCTGTAGAAATGTATTGTAACTTTTTAAGAATTTTTTTGTATATGTGGTTTTAAATCTTCAACGTTAAGACACTTGTGCGGTGACCAAGCACAATTTTTGTGCATGTTATAACGTATATCGTTTAGTTGCCGTCTCCCTATTTACAACCTTTGCTCTATATATTTTGTCTTCAATTATTATCAATTGTTCTTTTGGATGCAAATAAAAACAGACTACTTCATCGTCTAATCATGAATATTTGTACTGGTTGACATGGCGCTTGCTGTTTCTCTTTTCCTTATAATCTCATAATATATTTGTTGCCTTAATGCATTCGTTGCTATAGGTTAGGCTCATACTATGACACTTGCAGACATGTAGTAGCTTAAGTGATCTGAGAGACAATGCTATACAACTACTATACAAAAGCTGATGTATCAAAAAGAAAAGCAGACAAGATCAATTTTATTGTGTTGTGTGCGACATGCATAGCAACGAAGGCTTACAGAGGCGCTGTGACCGGGCATGATACAAAAGGTTTTGTTAACAGTTTTGAAATATGTTGGAGAAATTTATTTTGGTCCTCATCATCCATACTTTGGGGCAAGCTCCAATATAGTTCTGCAGCTGGTTTAGATTGTTAGAGAAAATACAAAATATCTGCTTTACTTTGATAATTAGTTCTGATCACTACAACTGTTTGTGAAATTGGCCAAATATGGGATCTATGCGGTTGAGACAGTGCAATAAAATAGATTCCAAGGCTGTTCTTTCAGCAGTAGTGCATCTTTGAAACAAAAAAAGAAGTTTACATAAGGAAAAAAAACTACCGTTGATGGTATTCCAGTCAGAGCGGTCAAGTGGTACGATAACATGGTTGTAGCTTCGGCCAGTATTTTCGTGAAAGCAATGCTGGTTGGTCAGACTAAACAATAGGACAGTAAAAGGAAAAAAAAGTTTCTGCTCACTACCCCAACATAGTCAAACAATACAATGCATTCATGGGTGGAGTGGTCTTGTTGGTTGCTCATGTAGCATATTATAAAATGCACATCAAAAAGTACTTCATAAAATCATTTTTTTGTTTTCTTGACCTTGCGGTTATAAGTGATTGGTTTCGGTACTTATTTTTATTTTATATAATAGTTAGTATTTATTTTTATATCATAGTTAGTTAGTACGAAGTTGTTGAGTAATTAATTGCTACTGTTGGCGCTGTGAATTGTTTGAAATTTGGTGAAACTTGGAAGTGAAGTTTTACGAGAATTGTTGAAGCTCTTTAGATTTTTGTAAACATATTCTTTACAGTTGGAAACCTTGGATTATTTCTATTTGTAAAGAGAAGTTTTTTTAGGGAATCAATCTGTACTTAACCAGAACTAACTGTATTAAGAACTTCAGTCTTGCGGCAATCTGCTTTTAGAGCCGACGTAAATAAAAATAAACACAACTTTACTTCAGAGCGGGTGTTTGGGTTATCAAGTTCAACCAGTCCTTTTGGATTCCAAATAAAATTGTGACAATATAAACTTATAAGAACAATTTGCAGACAGAATAAATTAAGTGGGGATTATGTACTGATTTACAAAATCACTACGTCACAATGACAGTAATCAAAAGCTTAAAAATTATTATAAAAGATTAAAAATCAACTACAGTTTTATAAAGTTAAGATTAACATCATGAATGGAGTGTGACATACGACTCCCGTTAAGAAAAAGATTATGCAATAATATGTTTAACAACACACACTGAATTCAAAAATAATTTTGCACAACAAAACATAAGTCACATAACAAAATACTTTATACAACTATAGGAGTGAGGAAGTCAGCCAAAACGTTCTCCTTTCCGGCGTTTTTCACCATAAAGCCATACCCTAATAGGGATAAAGATCACCTGAATAAGCGAACATTTTCGTAACTAGCCGTGTTGAGAAAACTGAGTGGTTTTATAGTTGACACACTTCATTCATAATTTTAATCTTAACCTTTTAACTTTTTAGTTGATTTTCAGTCTTGCACAATAATTTGAGGCTTTTGATTATGACGTGTTTTTTCCCTTTGTTACGCAATGATTGTAAAATCGGTACACTACCTCCCACTTAATTTATTTTGTCCGCAATTGTTCTACTAGTGTAATAGAAAGATTTTTTTTACCGTCTAAATTCTTAGGGCATTGTTAAAATTTGAAGCCGGGCGTGGCTCCCCAAAGAGGAATTTGTAAGCTGAAGGGAGGAAAAATTGTTAAGGGAGGAATTGGGGAGGAATGTGAATGAAATATTAAATTTATTTAAATTCATCTATGACATTATACTCCACATGCATAATTGCATATTAGAGTAAGACTAAGAGCGTTGAGAACCACTCAAACTGTTTAAAATAACGTTTCGGTTCAGCTTCAGGTAAGGAAAATTTGATTTTGATGATTTAATTCCGGAAAGTTTCATTGTTAGGGCTCAGTTTCGGTTCAGATTCGGATTGTTTAAAAGAAAATCATTAGCGCTTTCTACGGAATTTTTGATTCGGATTTGGTTCAACCTTTAGTTTTATAAAATGTTTTATCTGTGCATTTGTGCAACCTTATAAAGTAAGTACACGGCTTGTGGATTGTGGTCATAGACATACCAAATTAGAGGAATTGAAAAAGGGGGGCAAAACAATTTTACCGAAATCATGGTTTTGCACAATTTCACGTAGAAGCCCAAACGTAACAAATACAACTGAGCAGAATACATTAGCTTTGTTACGTACACAAAGTTTTTGGCGCCCAAAAATTCAATTTAGAAGTGTTATGCGTCAAAATAACCAATTTAACACCAAAGAATAAATTTTATGATTGAATCTGGTTTACAGCACATTAGAAAAAACTGTTTGGAGATAACTTTCTTTTTTTCCAAGAAACATTTTTACAAGTGCATTTTATGTCTCAAAACACATAGTTAGTTTTCAAAAAATCAGATTACTCCCAAATTTTTTTGTTGGTGGACAGATTGAGATGATGACAAAGCCTCTATTTCCCCAAATTTGTAAGACTGTGTTTATAGCGAAATGATATCTCAGGGCGTCAACTGGAATGTTTTTTGGAGGACCATAGTAAGCAGTTGCATACCAAAAAAGTTTAAAATAGAAGTATTTCTGGTTGCCTACAGATTTTAAAAAGCTAAACACTAAATCTATTTACCGAGAAACTATTTAAATGTGCATTGTAAAACCAACTCTGTATATTTTAGCAAAGGTAAATGAACGTGTAATAATGATTTGTGAGCAGCAAAATCGCAAGCAAAAATTTTTTAATATTAACTTTTTTTGGCTATTTTACGACCAGGTCTTAAAACAATGTTTCTTAAACCTTTTTTTCGGCGACCCAAAATTGCTAAAGACAACGATTTGCAAAGATGACTGCAACCCAAGTAAATTTGATTGAGCGTGGTGAAAACGTAGTGATCTTTAAAAAAAAAAAAGTCTTCACTTCGAATCTGTCTCTGATTTCTTGATTTTTGTCTCCAAAATCGAGTGTTCTCTAAAAAAAAAAGTCTTCACCTCGAATCTGATTCCAATTTTCTTCATTTTTGCCTTAAATAGCTAATGACACCTCCAGAACGTTCTTCACTTCTCAAATCTTTTCTGGACAGATTTTTTCTTTTACGCGCGATAATTTCCAATCCTTTGCGACCAATCCGCATAGCCTTGGCGACCCATAGTTTAAGAAACACTGTCTTAAAACTTTTTTATATTGGTGCATATATACATTTATTAGATTAATTTAGGACTGGCAAATTACCCGCAAAAATATAAATAAGGTATAGCAACCGTGCAAGTCTTTTTTGCACTTTGTCTGCATGCTATAACGTTAAATTTGAGCCCTCTAAAGTCTCTAAAGTGAAAAATTTTTAAGACTTTATTCCCTTATGAAATTTACTCGGTATCAATGTTTCCATATCGTACTTGAAATTTTTGATACATTAAAGTTAAAAAAAAGACTAATACGGCTATACGAAGAAATGTATTTGATAATATGATTTACGTATACATGCTTAATATATAATAAATAAAAAAGCAACAACTTTATTTAGGTTTGTGTATATTTTTGTTGAGAACAACTAATTTCTGATTTCGTGGCCTCACAAGACATCAACATAAATGGCAATAAGTAATCTAGACTTAATTGATAAGAAGAAATTCCAGCAGATTATAGCAAACCCGTTTAAAGCATGGGTTGCTTCGGTGTCTAAACTTCCAAGCATTTGATACACATATGAACGTAACTTAAATAACAACTTAGGAATTACCAAAATTTGTCATATGATGTGGATGTGGCAATTTTACTATCCGGCAACGGAAATCTTCAAACGCTGGTTGCAAAGAGCTTTGAACATTGCTGGACACGACCATTGGCGCACTGTTCAAAAAGCTGTTTATACTCTGGAAATCTTGCAAGCTGAAAGAATTAAGCGGGACTAGGAATTAACTAAAAATTTCGGAAATGAGGTTTCATTGTTATTGGTGAATTGCAAATTTTAATTAACAAAAAATAACAGCTAATCTGTGTATTATACGTTCCATTTGATCATCATGTGATTATACTTTTATCGTGTTTCAAAATATTGATAAAAATTTGCTTAGTGTAGAAAATTACCAACGCACGTGTTTTATTTTATTTCTTTTGAGTTTCTAATCATAATTTGCGCGAGCACTCGCTGCCAGCGCCTTTTTTGTTTTACGCTTTATTTTTAATTAATCTCACCTTGAAGCATAGTTGTGTCTGCAGCGCGTTGATTTTAGAGCTGGCTTTTTTGCGTTTGTTCACACTTCTCAATTTGTGAGGCGACCAGTTGCAGTGTTTGTGGGCAGCTGGTTGAAGTCTGAGTAGACTTAGCGTGCAGTTTAAGATAATTCCCGTTTTCCCCGTGAGTCAGCACCGAAGTGAACTGCTCGGTAAGACATCTATGCGTTTTTTTTTGTGTTTAATTTTTAGTACGTTTTTATTTATTTACAGATTACCGTTTCCGCTTTCGTTTCCGCTTTCGTTTTCGCTTTCATTACCACGTTTCAATGTTTCAGTTATTACTTGTTTTCAATTAAATTATTTCCTTGGTTAATTATTGTCCTTTTATTTGTCGAAGCCGGAAGCGCGTTGATCGACACTTCACTTTGCGGCAATCGGCAATTTCAGCGCCGTTTACCGTTACACTTAGTTTTAAACAATTAAGCGTTGTGCGAAGTTTGCGCAGTAATAATTATACTGTTTGAGAACGCTTTCTGAATTATTAAGGAAAACTGTTTTTATTAATAAATTATTTCAAAAAAAGGTTTTTGTGTGAATGTAAAACAAGAGTACTCATAACAATTAAAATCAAAGTTTTGGCAATAACAGACACTTTCAGTTGTACAACAATCATTTATTTATTATTGAAATTATCCTCTTTCCTTGCAGGAAAAGGTCTAAGGCGTTAAACTTAGAATAAGTGGAAAACGATTACCTTGACCTACTTTCATCCCAAGATATTGTTGTCCGGTTGAAATTTTTTATTTGGATTTTTAGTTTTTAGAGATTGAATTGAAATTTAGAGCTGGAGTGTCTTTCTGAAAGACACAACAAAGACGCGGGTCGGTTTTGAACCATAACCGTGTGGAATACTTGCGCCATTGAAACGGCGCTCTTGACCATTGGTTAAGTATAGATGGCGCTATAAAAGTTTTATCAAACAAATTAAGCTGGGAGAAATAACTATTTATGATTAAATGTCGGAGAAGGAAAGCATTGCGATTGCTTGAGTATGCATGCATGAAATAGGTAATGCAAGGAGCGAATTAACGTTTCACAACATTTTACAAAATTAACACAATTGAATGCTTAAGAGCGTTTGCGGAAAATGAGTTCCTTTTGTTATTTCTCTTTAACAAGCTTTAATAACTTTATAGACGGGGTAGTTTCAACAAAATTAAACAGCTTGCTCTAATTGTACCCGTTCCTGAGTCATGATATAAGAAATAGTTATGTTCTATTGCTGAGTAGTCAATTCACTTGTTTAAAGGTACAGAACTTGTGAAAAATTTAAGATTGTCTTTCAATATTTGATATAAACACCAATTTCTTTTGCGTATGCTTACATGATTGAAACAAAAATATAGTATACATAAACTACAACAATTTCAACGTTTGTAAATAAGGGCTAATTATAAATTTTTGGACTGAGTCCCACAATATCATGACTTGTTTTTTGATTTTAAAATTTTGCACTAATTGGAATTCCTAGTTTGGAATCAGCTTCTTTAATTAAGTTGCGCTTTCAAATTATACATGCAAACAAAACCAAAAATTTGTAAAATTTTTTGATTTCGCAACTAACTAAAAGCTTTTAAGTTTCATATTTCGTTCAAAAATTGGTTTTAGCTCTAAAAATGTCAATGTCAATGTGCGCGTTGACGTGGTAAATTTTGGGTTTTAAAGTCCGATTAAAGGTTCAATACATCAAAAAGAAAACCAGGTTGTAAATCCATTTAGTGTTCACGAACTTTATCAACAGCCTGCTCCAGGTCAAACGATAAATTTTTTAGCAGCCTTAATATGCAGTCGGCCCAGATGCAGTTGTTTCTTGCAACCTGGGGCGTTGGTAAATCTGTTCTTTTTGCTTTGTATGACAGACTGAAACCAAAATTGACAAAAAGGAAGGTATCTACCCAACTAGATGTTCATCAAGGGCCTGTTAATTACCAAAGGTCCTTTCCAGGACGGAGCAATACTTGTGAAAAACTGTTTTTTGGGAAAACTTTGAAGGGCACAATACCAGATCCTATAAATATCTCCGTAATGTTCTCGTAAAGAGAATTCATTATTCCCCTCCAACACCTAAAACCAGGTAAACATCCAGGACCCTGATTCCATCTGCATAGAGCTTATAATCCATGCTGCAGCTGCTTTGAAGTCCCGGTTACATGACTTTTTTCAAAATTCCCAAGTTTTGGAGCGCTTGTAGTTGCGATACAAAAGATAATAAAGCCCGTAGAAGGCCCAAAAAGTTATCTGTCGATTTCTCTGCTCTGTGTCCCCAACACAATTTCCGAGAGGCTTACATACCTTTGGTTAAACCAATTATCAATCGATTGTTTTTAAAAAGCAGGCTGGGCTTTGAGGCGGAAAGTAAATCGTAGATCAAATCATTTTGTTGACACAAAATATTGGGAATTAACTGGATGCAAGAAAAAAGAAGTCCATTAATGTTATTTATTGGATTTATACGACAAAAAATTTACGCCACGTATCAAGCAAGTTTTTTAAGTCCGTTGCAGAGTCAAATGATGTTTTAAAATTATATCAAGATCACGATATTTAAACTTTGTAAAATCTAAATATTTATGAACGCTTTCTGAAATCAATAGCCAAACAATGCTAAAGACTGATTGTTTGTACATGTCACACTTCATTCATAATATTAATCTTAATCTTACTACTCTATAGTTTATTTTTAGTCTTTTACTGTAATTTTTAAGTGTTTGATTATGAAGTAATATTTTTCGTTGTTACGAAGTGATTGCGTAATTGTTACACCACATCCACTTTATTTATTTTGTTTGCAAGATGTTTTTATAAGTGTATTACAAAGATTCCCTTTGCCAATATAATTTAAGCACATTGATTGACTGATATTTCAAACCATTTCGACGTTTTTGCAGCCAATGACGTAATTTTGTCTAGATCAGCGGTTCCTAAACTTTTTTTTTCACGACGCCCTTTGAAAACTTAACAATACTCGCGGCGCCGTAATGAAAAAAGGTATTCAGTTCAATTACTTCTTTGAACAACCTTTTTTTCTCCGAAACTCATAGTGTCCTCTAAAAAAAAAAAAAGAAAAGGTCTTCACTTCGATTTCATCTCTGATTTCCCTATTTCCCTCCCAAAATCAGGATGTTCTCTAAAAAAAAAAGGTCATGCTTTCGCGGCGCCCTTGACAAAGTCTCGGGGCGCACAGTTTGGGAACCGCTGGTCTAGATCATTGGTTTTCAAACTTTGGTGGTCCGTGGTCCCTTTTCAGAGACTCTCAAACAACCATGGTCCCCTACTTAGAGTATTGTCCCAAAATTGAAGTAAAGACCAAAAAAAAAAAGATTATCACTATAAAACTGTCTCTGCTTTCTTTATTTTCTTCCTAAAAGTAAAGCGAAAACCAAAAAAATATCATTACTTTAAAACTTCCTCAGATTTCTTCATTTTCGTGCTAACCTTATACTTTGAATCACTTTAAAACTGCTACGAGCCATTTACCGGGGAGCAACCAAATTATGTTTTTTACCCCCCGGTAAATTCCTCGTGGCACTCTTGCGGCCCAGAGGTCCCTTTGAGAGACCCTGTTTTAGATCGTTCAAAAAAAAAGGTTGGTATTATTTACTATTGTTAAGCTAATTTTACTTTATAAGTTGTATAACTTGTTTACTACCATGTCTTATGATTGTATTGTGACATCATCAACTACTTTGTCAACTGGTCCTTTTGGATGCCCAAATAATATTGTGACAGTAAATTTGTTTTAATTGCTTGGAGGTTTGTTATTCGTGATCAGTTCATTGTTTTCTTCATTGATCGCTTTTTGTTTATTCTTTGTTTAAATCATTTTGTCGCGGTGCCGATTAAAAAAAAACTCACTGGCTTTTCAACTTTGATTTGTATAGAGAGGCCTGTTAATATACATTATGCATATACATACATTTAATATACGTAATATACATGCAAGTTACAGTAGATCATAAACCAGTTTTTGGTGTACTTAGATTTTTTTACGCCTTTTCTCAAAAGTTTTAAAAGGTTGAAAAATGTTTACGAAAGTTAAAAGCAAAGCCGAAAAAAGTGATAGAATTGCTAATTATTGTTTTCGAGTAATTCGAGATTTTAGGAGAAGCTTGTAAAAGCGTTAAAAGCACACTCTTGCCTCGTATACAGAAGTACTAATGCCAAGAACAAAGATGGACATTGGGTAGAGAAATTTGAATTAAAAAAAGAAACTCCCAACAAAAGAACGACTCTATATGCTGTATGTCATCTTTACAAACGTGATCTTAGCTTATTAAAATCGAATTTGAAAGATTTTAAAAGACAATTGGTCGCTAGTGACCACAGCTACAAAAGGTTTTATTTAATTATATTATTTGTGCTACGCTTTTACGTCAGTGTTAAGCAGTACAATGTGCGACAGACTTGTGGCAAAAGAGGCTAGTTGACAGTTTGGTTAAGAGAATGCTTTCTTGCTCGAACAATGAGTTATAGGTTTCAATCAGGCTTAAATTTTTTTTAAAAACAAAGCGGTTTTATTCGCTGTAAGCATACAGAAATTAGATGATAAATAGCAATTTTAACAAGTGAAAACAAATTATTTTAATCAATTTAAAGCACTTTAATATGAAATTGAACAAAACAGAATTATCGTTTGGGTTCTGAAAAACTCTGGAAACAATATATTATACACAAAAAAGTTTTCTTAAACGTTTTAAGAAACAAAAGAAAGTAAAAGAGTTTTACACAGCATTACGTAATCTTTTTTCTATCCTGTAGTTTTTACTTCCAATTAGCATTAATCATGGTTAAAAGTCTTTTAACAGAAATCTATTACCCTTTTCAGCAAAGTCAAATTGACAATTTTATTTAACTGGTCAAATTGCGATACATAAATTCATTAATAATATCAGTCAAAGTTAAATGGGCCAAATATTTAATATAAAAATTAAAAATTAAATCTAACTAATTCATAACGAAAAATCGACTTCGACCAAAAAATAGGCTAACTATACATCCCAATTTTTAGGGCTCTGACCCGCTCATTTTGGCAAAATGCTGCCAGAAAACAAAGACAGGTTCCATGTGCAGACCCCACTTTTTGCTTGTTTTTTTCAAAATCTCCAGTTTCCAAAGACGAAAATCATGAAATCCCAGACAAATTTAACTTGAAAACTTTTTTTATTTAGAGAACACGGCTTTTAAGGGACGAAAATCATGAAGTACGAGAATCTTCGAAGTGAAGGCTTTTTTTTTTACAAACATTATTTTTAGGGAAGAAATTTTTTTTTGTTAACAAGCGTCCCGGTTTGCCCCTTCAAAAATATAAGTATGCCTACCCATAAAGGTCATCATCAGTTTCTTATTCAAACAGAGTCTTATCTTATGATACAGTTGCTTTGGAGTTACTCAAATCTTGCATCACCTGAATCAACAGAAAACATTAATTAATTGTGTTTGAATAATACTTGAATAATAGAATCAATCAATGTTTTCTGTTGATTCTAGGTGGTGCAAGGTTTGTGTAACTCCATAACAACTCTCTCGTAATATAAGATAAAATCAAACAGTTTAATAGCAACCAGTCGGCTTTGTTAAGGTTTCAATAAGAAAACGTTTAAAATTGTTTTCAAGCAGAAAAAACTTTGAATCAAGATTTGAGCAGCTCCATTGCAACTTTATTATTATTCCTAACAAATAAAATGAAAATCACATGACTTATATGGCAACGCTTTATCAGGCTTTTTTTAAGATATCAAATACTGTAGAAGACGTTTGGAATTGCTTTCAGTCAGAAGCAACTTTAAAGTAAACAGAAATTAAAAAACTAAACTATGGGCAACATTGTTCATTGAAAATAGAATAAATATTATGATTAGGAAGCTTATATAATGTTTTTATAGTTTTTATAACTTCCCTAAAAAATAAAGCACTTAATCACCATTTGTTCAGGACATTTTTAAAGACAATTCTGTTTTTTTATTGGCTAAAGATGGTTTTAATCCGTTATAAATTATTTTCGCGTTTTTAGATCTTTATAAAAAAAAGTTTGCAAGCAAGCATCTTTATAAAAAAAATTATTAAAAGCTTATCATAATCGACTTATATAAATCCTTTTCTAAGCATCTAAAATTTCTATTTTGACGTTTTAACAAAATCAACTGTTATTAGGCAAAGAAAACTTTCGTTACGGAATGGCGTAGCAATACGTTAAAAAGAAAATGTTGTAAGAAAGCCGAGATTTTTTTGCAAAATTCTTTTTATGTTTTTTTGAAGGAAAAATTGTTTATTTAATCATCGTCATCTTAATATAATTTTAACACCATGACTACATTTTGTCAAAAATTTTACGTCCCTTGACTCTGATGTAGCATAGACCAGTGGTCTCCAAACTTTTAAGGCAACCCAACTTTGGGTTTGCATGTCACAAGTTAGGAACCACTGATAGACGACAGTTGTGAATTGCGATGAAGACTTTCAGCTTTATGTTCCATGCCCAGCGACGGTAGCGTAAAAGTGTTCATGACGAATTGTCATTCGGTTATCAGATTAAGTTAAAATCCTGAAAAATGTTAGATGATTGCAAAAAATTAGTTTCCCGTAAACTTAAAGATGTTAGACATGATTGTGATGATATGTCAGTCAAGAAGCATTTCGAAAGATTTTGTAGACCCATCCCCGTCAATTAAATCAAGCGGCCACAAGGTCTTCGTAAACTTGTTTAAACAATTGTTGTTGTTCTTTTTAAAATCTATTTATAAATAATAGCTGTCAGAATTCAACATTTTATCATTTGGTTTGCAAAAGTATATTTACTTATTTAAAACTTAAATAAACTTTTAAAAACTAAATGATCAAGTATTGGATTCTGAATGCTATTTTTTTAAATTTGTTGCAGTTTAGTGAACAGCTTAAGCCTTAAGGAAATATGTTAGACGCGATAACATCAGTGTTTAAAATTTCTAAGTAATATATTTTAAAAAATCAAAGGTTGAAATTAATTCAGCAATGTGATCCATTTTTCCTTTCTTGTTTTTCTTCTCTCACTCCTCTATATAAAATAGCTTCGTTCCTTTCCATTCTGATGATTTTATCCTGCTGAGTGTCGGCTGAAAACCTTTGAATAATGTCTCTTAATTTTCTGGAAATATTTAAATTGCTTAATCAATTTTCTACAATGGTTTTCAGTTGGAATGTTCTATTTATATTTCTATGTTATATTGCGTTTTTGTGTGAACAAAATAAACTTCATTTCAGACATGCAATTGGCATGCCAAAACTGGTCATGAAATTGGGTATTTTATGGGTAGTCAATGAGTAAGACATGCAATATATTACTAGTAGGAAAAAAATTCTGTGTGAGGTTCTAAATTTTAGTCCTAATATCATGGTGTTCAAAACCAATTTTTGTCCTAGATTCAAGGTGTTCTCCAAAAAAAAAGGTCATCACTTGAAATTCTTCCCTAGTAATCCACTTTTTTTTCTAGAAATGCAAAAATCTCTAAAAAAAAGGTCATCACTTCAAATCGCTCCTGGGTAATGCACTTTTTGTTCTAGAAATGCAATAATCTCTAAAAAAAAAGATCATCACTTGAAATCCTTTCTTAGTAATGCACGTTTTGTCCTAGAAATCCGTTAATCTCTAAAAAAAAAGGTCTTCCTTTTCAATCTCTCTCAACTTTTATCCTTTTCGTCCTGAAATTGTAGCATTTCCTAAAAAAAAGGTCTTCCCTTCAGATCCGCCTCAAATTTTTCCAATTTAATTCCAAATTAGTACCATTTTCCATTAAGTTAAAAAATATATGCCTCGTCGCGCAAAATTTTGTTATGCAGTCCCTCAAAATTTGGTCATGCAACGCATGACTTGCATGCCCTGACCTCACGCCACTCTTTCATTTATTGATTCAATAAATTATCTTAGCTAAGCCATGCAAATCCTTAATTGCTTAATCGACAATGTCGACTCCGTCAGAGCAAACAATTCTCGTCTATGCACAACACAAGTGAGCGGATGACCGCGTCAACACGAGATCGTGTTGATAACAACTTTTCAGCGGGAAAATTACTCTGGCCGGCATACTTCGGTGTTGTAAAAGAGAGGAAAGTGTTGAAGCTTGCCCCGTCAGACAGACTCGCTATCGGGACTGCTGGCACCGCATGTGGATTGCTTGTGTATTGTTGCCATAAAGCAAGAGTCAGGAAATACTAGGGTATTAAAAAAGCTTGTCCGTGGAGGTTTGTAACCATCAACGTCCACACACAACCATTCAATATCCGATGTCAATTTCAGCTGATCGTTATTAAGTGTCCCATGTAGTTTATCTGTTGTTTTTTTTCTATTTTTATTTATAAAAAAAGGGGGCATGTTGCTAAATTAATTTGTTTATCTCTTGTGTTTGTCGCACTCGCGTGCAATGTAATGCGTCGCGCTTTTTGTGCAGTGTCAGTCCTGCAGATACAGACGTACAATAAAGACGCTACTAGTAACAGTATTGGTCTTTGTTAACTATATTCAACATTTTAATGTCCTTCCATTGTGTCCTTTTTATGTGGTCACTTGTAAGAGTGCTCATTGCAAAATGCTTTCCCCTCTAGAGTATACATTATTGTAAACGTGTACCAACTTTTTGTCCAACGACACTTTGTCCACGACTTTATGTTCAATAGGGTTAGGGTTAGGGTCAAGGTTCCCTTAACAAGACTTCTTTTCTTTGAAATTGGATCGAAAGTCGTTGGACAAAAAACAAATAGGGCAAGTAGAGAGATATTGCTTTAACGAACAAATTGGAAAAGACTTTGTTGCTACTAAATTCACTTGATGTGGAAGCGACTTATTAGTACTTTTTCAATGCCATCAGAAAGCAGTCAAAAAGACTACTCCACGCGGTCACCAAAACAACCGTCCGCCGTATTGGTACGCAGAGTGTGAAACTCTTTATAAAACTTTACTGCAGTGTCCAGAAATAAACACGACTCGATTTTGGGTGCTACGGCTTCATTGACCAGACTAAATAAAAAGTTGAGAGATTGTTGATTTCGATTAGAATATTTACTTTCACACTCTCGTCTAAAAGCATGAAGTATATTAAAATAATCTTATTAGTAAGGTCACAGCACTTCCCGGGAGATATAGGGCTGTTGACTGCTAGTCAACTGGACTTTTTCCTCAAAAGTGTCTGACTTTTGAAACGCATCAACGTCAGAACCATATCTAAGAATTAAATTTTTATTCAAGGAATTTCCTGCTGTCCTGTACTTAAGACCAGATATACCTAAAGCTTCTGGCCCTGATTCTATGCGCTATTATCAATGTGGGAATTACTTTTAATTTCTACTTACGTGACTTCCTTTTTTTGCAGGGGCCTATTCGAAATTTTCAAAATCTGAAGAAGAGCTCTTGTAGTCGTGCTTTCTACACCGATAAAGCCTGAAAAAAACTCTAAGAGCTATCACTCAGTATCTCTCCTCTCTTCTCCTAAATGATTTTTGGGAGACCTAACGACGCGAAAGTCAACAGTAGATCAATTTGTTCTCTTATTTAATACCGGAGACATCGAGGATCCTTTTGAAGCTAAAAAGAAGGATGGTGTTGTAATCCTCGCTTTAACAGATGCTTATAACTGCCTGGCATTGTGCCTGGCCTTACCTGTAAGCTGCTGAGATTTCTTTCAGATAAGTACATGGTTAAAATGATTATGAAACTTGCCCAAAACGAAATTTTACCTTGCTTCTGGTAACAAGCAAAGCAAGCGTAGATGTCTGAGAAAAGACGTTTCTTAGGGATCGGTCTTGGTATCATTTCCTTTTTAACCTCTATACATACTATTTGGCTTCCACAGTCATCAAAAAGCTCGCCTATGCGGATTATCTTTGTATTGTTTTATTTTTCTTAATTTGGAAGGACTTTAAATTAAGACACATTCACTCTTTAACCTTTTCTCCAAACTTGAATGATGAACTCAGTCACTTAAAGATAGTCACGCCAGCTTTTTTATTTTCATAAGCCAGAAGCCAAACCTGAGCTAAAAGTTTTCAATGCAATAAAATTTTACTCTTCTGTTTAACCCCTACATAGCTGGTGATAAAACTGGAAAAATTGCTCACGTTTTGTCACAACCTTGTCGCCTTGCGCAAAAAATATCTTCCCACGTCACGCTATTGTTCTGTAGTTGGTATATTTGACAGCTGCGTACTTTGCAGCGCACATGTTTGCTTTATAAAAAGTGTTTTGAATGACGCCTTAAATATTTGAATGCCTGCATCCTATTCCAACAGACCACTTATCAATTCTTTCAGGCATCAAACCAGCTAAACTTTGCCAACTAAAAGTTTTTTACCAACTAAACCCTAGGTATTATCGCAGAGCTAGTCATACATAAAGAGAAAAATCTAAGGTTGTGGACTTGTATCAAATGCATTGCTGTAGTGACAGAAGCAGCAAACCTGAATAAGCAGACTATCCCTGATGAGAGTTTAGAACTCAAAACTATGGTCGGAAAGTAAGCTCGGGTTTGGCTTGCGTGATGCACTATTCCACAGATGATATACTTTAATGTCATCTGTCCTATAACTCGATATATTTCTAGCATCTGTATCGGATTGCGTGATGCACACTGTCGCTTTTATTAGTGCAGCAGCGCATCAGGTAAAACAGCACAAGTCTTTGATTTTTCTCTCTTTATAACCAGCTCTGGGACAAAATTTGTGTAAGCTGACTGTCCCTGATAAAAGTTTAAAACTCGAAACCATGGTCGCGCAGTGAGCTAGGGTTTGGCATGCGTCATACACAATGCCACAGATCGTACCCTTTAGCCCATCTTTTCTAAACGTACATTTTTATTTTTAGTAATACGAGTATGGCCAAAATTTAAAGCAAAAAGCAATGCCGTAAAATATCTTTCTACAAGGACTCAAAAAAACCAAGCAAGTAGGCGTTGAACCGCAACCGTGTCAATTGCTTAATGCTCACATATGCAATCTGTTATAATGTCATAGGACAATATTGACTACAATTAAAAACATCGTGATATACTGGCAACTGCATTGTGAAATACCAAATTTTTTATCAAAAATATAAAATGCAAGACATTTAAATATTAATAAAAACAGGTTTATAATTTCTCAAGCACCAGTACGGTGTCCAGGCTTCTTGATTGTCATGCATAGAGTGCCATCGTTTAATTCTACTGTGACTAATGGCTAATTTAAAGAGGGCCATGACGTCCGAAAGGTTTAAAAAACGTAAAAATAAGCAATTTTTACCAAATATCACGACATATTTAAAACCCCTATGAACTTTGCTCACATCGCTACATTGTCTCGACCTGGAGTCGAGACGCAGTGGTCTGAGATCGAGACCAAGGCGAGACGTTTGGGTTCCGAGACCGAGACGAGACCGAGACTTCAAAAACCGTGTCTCGAGATATCAACCTTTCATGCTTACCACTGTCGATTCAATGTCTATCCCGAGCAAGAAATTAACCCCGACCTAAAATTGGTTATAGCAAGTTATAATTTTTATCGTTACCGGGACTAAAATCTAATTTTGTTTCTTTTAACTTTCAAAAGATGTCACTAATTTTTGCATTGCAGACTGATTTTTTATTGCTAAACTTCGCATTGTGCTGCGTTCATACGTAATTAACTAAGCAATGTACGAGTATTATAACTTCGAACGTTACACTTATATACTTCAAAGTTCACCAAAGCAAGACTATACACAGTTTAATTGTTACAAAAGACTTTGGAATTTTTATGACCCACTTAATCTTTCAGTGGAATGGCTTCCCTATATTGGAAAAGAAAGAAGGCGAAAGTTGGAGATATTTGAAATAATAACAATTCGTCAGCTTTTCAACAAGATGAAAGAGTGCAACGGACCAAATTTTTTTCACTACTGGTTACTGGGAGCTTTTGGTATACAAAACAATAGCAATGACGTCACTGTCTTTTCTATAATCACAACTTTGATGGATTTGTATTATAGAGGATTTTAAATGTAATGGACAATAACCAGCTGAGAATCATCAAGTTGTAAAACATCTTTTCATAAAGTTTGACGTTTTCAAAAAAAAAAAAAAAATGGAGTAAAGGATAGCCGAGTTAAGACTGACAGTATATCATTTATGAATTTGTAAAAGATAAATTAAAAGTTATGAAAATTGCTATTGATTTTGGAATAATTTGTCACACAAAATGGAAACTTGATTTTTATTTTATAAAAAAAATATTTAGAAACAATTCAAAAGTTGTATCGGCTTTGCGGTTGTTTTTTTGCGTCAACATTTTTAATCAATTGTTCAACAATTCCCTTTTATGAAAACTTCGTGACACCAATTTGATAAACAACTACGTAATTGATAAACAACTACGTAATAATAAACAACTACGGTCATTGACCTCGATCTTTAAATTTGAAGGCAAAATTTCTTAACATTTTATTCATCTGAAGAGGGCTAATGTAAGCAGAAAAAGTTTATGTTTTTTGTTTTATTTTGTATGAATGTATCAGTGTTGCTGTATATAATTGTGATATCGTTGAAGGAAGTATACTCTCGCCCCAAATTATTCAAAAGTACGCAAACTTTATTTCTACAGAAAGCAGATCAGAAACACTGTATGTGATAGCTATAATCCTTGAAACAGATTGTCACAACTTCACTCGAGAATTCGAAAGTACCGGTTGAACTAGGAAAGCCGAATACCTGCGTTAAAGTAAAACTGTTTTATTTATTCCGGCTCTATAGATAATTTGCTGCAAGGATGAAGTTCTTTTAACAGCTAGTTCTGGCTAAGTACGAATGAATTCTTTAGAAAACTTCTCTCTAGAGATAAAATAAACCATTAAGTTTTCAAATTTTTTTACTTTAAACATTAAGTTTACAAAATCTAATGAACTTAATCAATTCTCGTAATACTTAATTTTCAAACTTTACAAAACTTCAAAGGAATTCATTGCGCCACTGCAGCAAATAATCCGTCAAAAATTTGTGCTGACTAAGCTTAAAAATAAATAAGCATCTCAATGGCTAATATTAAACTTAACAGTCCGTTCAAACCATTCATCTCACTATGAAATTAACTTCTGGGGCGTCATCAACCTGACCCATGACTACTAAAAGAACAGCTCACTCAAGACTACAGTAGCACAAAACAATTTCTATACTTCAACCCTTATCTACCTAGGATGTTTTTTCTGTTGACTACCTAAGGGGGGGGTCCTCGGAGGACCCTAAGTTTGGATGTCCAATACTATTAACGGACTGTAGCTACGCAGTTGATTTTTTGATATGTTGGAGAAAATTTATTCTAGTTTAGTCCAATGTTTTTATTTTTAATATATTTGCAACTAGTCTCTTCTTATTTTGCATAAAATTGAAGGTCCTCAAATTTTCATTGATTGCTTTGTTTTGCCGAGATAATCGGATCTGTCACGGCTGCTGCAAAAGAAAATAACTACTACATGACGCAGTAATCTTGACAAACACAGCAAGACAGACGCATAGTTGGTAAATAAAGCTTGAATTGCTGTCAGCGTCAAAACCGTTTACGAGTGTCGCGTATATTTTTTTTAGTAAATCAAGCAATTTTCAGAGGTCACTTCTCGGAATAACTTCGAATGTACTTGTGATATTAATTTTATAACTGCTATGCTTCTAATTCGTTGTGAATACATTTCCGGGAAATCTTATTTAAAATTATCTCTTAGTGCGATTTTTTTATAAATTATTTTAGTATGAAATATAAAACTAGCATTGCATAAAAACTTTCTGTCTCCATCAAACAACATTCTATTTTTTCAGTTATTGCGCGATAACAATAATTACAGTTAAGTTGCATAAATCTACAGCAAAAATATTGCTAATACAACACAAAAAAAATTATTGAAATCACGCAGTAACAATAAACATGTTTGGTATATTTGAAGGTCGTCGTCGTCGTCGTTTGAAGGGCATCCACTCCAGGCCAGACACAAACAGAACTGGGGCCGAGGGTTTATCATTTTACTACCCCAGACTGCTGCACTGCCTGGATCAGATGTTGGCAGTGATGTCATTAAGCCAGCATCGAGTTTCGTCATCCAAAACCGTCAGACCGCGTGCTCCATGTGGTGCCCGATGTATGGGGCACATTGTTAGTACATGGTCTGCGGTTTGCTCTGAGGCGCCACACTCGCAATTCGGTGAGGGAGCGAGACCCCATTTGTGCATGGACGAATGGAATTGCCCAACACCAGTCCGCAGGCGGTTGAGCTTAACCCAAGCTGCTCGGGGTAAGCCCATCCCAACAGGCCTGACACTGGTCCCGGGCACAAAAGCACGGAGCCTGGAAGCACTTTCACAGTACTCCGCGTTCCATTTCTGATTTGTCCATTCAGAGGCGCGGATGCCAAGTCTGGCAAGATTGTCCAAGAGATTCCGCGCACCTGGCACAAACGGGCGTCTGGATCTTAGTCTCACTTGGCGAGTATCTGAGGACCCACTTAAAAGACCATGCAAGATATGATCGGGGCCCAGAGATCCACGGTAAGCCAAGGAGAGTGTCGCTCCCAGTCGGCGAAGCTCAGCTGGCTGGATGCCTGAAAGTACAGGTAGGTGGTCCGTTGGAGTGGGATGCAGGCATCCAGTAACTATGCGCAAGGCGTCATTCAAGACACTGTCAATGAGGCGAGTATGAGCACTGCGACACCAGACTGGCGCACAGTACTCAGCTATTCAGTAGACTAGAGACAAGGTGGCTATGCGTAGTGTTTTAGCACCAGCACCCCATCCCGAGCCCACGAGTCGCCTCAGCAGTGTGACGAGCGAGGATAGTTTTTTGCGCAATGCCACTAAATGGTGACGAAACGTGAGCGATCTGTCCAGTTTTACCCCAAGGTATGTAGGGGTTGGACAGAACGGTAAAAGTCTACTATTGTTGTAGACTTTTAGCTCACGTTTGGCCTCTCGGTTATTTAAATGAAAGGCTGCCGTCACCGTCTTAGTGTGACTGAGCTTCAACCTCCAAGTCTGGAGATACGCTGACAGTGTGGACATGTCTTGGCTTAAGGTCCCCGCCAAGTCCTTCCAGTTCCAGAATGCAACAATGCTAGATCATCAGCATAAGCAAACTTTCTGGAAATCATGGAAGGAAGATCGTACGTATAGATGTTAAATAGGAGGGGAGCCAAGACCGATCCCTAAGGAACGCCGTTTTTAAGACGGCATAGCCTGCTTTGCTTGCTGTCACCGGTGGTAAGGGTGAAACTTCGATTTCCGACAAGCTCCATGATCATTTTGACCATGTGCTTATCCGGAAGTAGTCTCAGCAGCTTGCAGTTAAGGCCACAGTGCCAGACAGTGTCATAAGCAGCTGTCAGATCGATAAATACGGTACCGGCCTTCTTTTAGCCTCGAAAGAATCCTCGATGTTCTGGGTTAGCAGAACAACTTGATCTACGGTTGACTTCCCGCGTCGGAACCCAGCCTGCTTTTAGGGAGCAGTGGATCGATTAATGGTTCAACGCGGGCGTAGATAAGCCTCTCGAGGATCTTGTAGGGGACACAGAGCAGAGATATCGGTCGATAACTTTTTAGGTCCCCCACGGGCTTTGTTGGTTTTGGGATCGCGACCACAAGCGCTCTTCTCCAGACCTTGGGAATTTTGACTCGGCGCAAACAGGAAGAAAGGAAGTCACGTAACCAGGACTTCAAAGCAGCTCCAGCATGGAGTATAAGCTCGGGGCAGATGGAATCAGGACCCGGAGCTTTACCTGGTTTTAAGAGCTGAAAGGCAGCAGCAAATTCTCTCTGTGAAAAATTGTCAGAGATATTTACTGCGTCTGGTGTTGTGGCCCTCCAAAGGTCAGACACTTCTTGAAAGACAAGTCGAGATGACTTGCGGTCCACAGCCTCGTATTTCCCATTTCTAACCAGCTGAGATGCAATAGCATCGGCTGAAACGGGATAGTGACGAGGAGAGTGTCGTGACCTACCAGTAAGGTTGTTCAAAATACTCCACGCTTTTCGACTAGAGTGTGAGAAGTCAATGCTCCGAACTGCTTCGGACCATCGATCCCTACGCTTTCTGTCAAGCTTGGCAAGCAGAGTTGTAGCAGCCAAACTTGAGTCGTCTCCCTGAGGAGACTGCAGAAAGGTTTTATAGAGGGATTCACACTCTGCATCCCAACACGGAATATAGTTATTTTGATACCCGCGTGGGATAGTCTTCTTGGCTGCTTTCTTAATGGTGTTACAGAAGTCCTGGTAAGCCGCATCCACATCAAGTGAATCAGGCGGCTACAAAGTCTTTGCGAATTTATTCGTCAAAGCAATGTAGTGACTCCATTTGGCCTTGCGGAAGTTCCATCGCTTAACAGGCATGCTTGGCACTGCCATAGCAAACCTTGGTGGTGTAATAAGCGAAGGTCGATGTTGTGACCTGGGGAACTTCTCAAGGACACGTCTATCCGGTAAGCGACTGTTTGTACCTACGCTAGCGAAAGCTAGGTCTGGATTGGTGCCAGTGTTCCAGCGGCCGGAATAAAAACTGGCAGCGTCCTTGGCATTATATAGGAGGGCAAGACAATTAATACTTGCCCAGTCAGCCAAGCACTCACCGTCCGGACTGTTGTCGTCGTAACCCCAGTCAGCATGACGACAGTTAAAATCGCCAGCGTACAGACAGGGGGTGAGGAAACACTGGGAGATCCAGGGTTCGCAATCGCGTTGGTGGTGGTTTGTAGACGTTGACTATTTTATAGCCATCAACGTCCACACACAGCCACTCGATCTCTGATGTCGGTGGAGATTGGTCCAAAAGCGTGTATCTCAGTCGCTCGTGGACAAACGTGGCAAGGCCATGCTTCCTGCTTAAAGAAGACCCAGCTAGTTGGTAGTTTGGAAGTACCAACTTCTCTGCATCAGTGCAGTGGGTCTCCTGCAGTAGGATGACGAGTGCCTCAGACTGCATAGCGAGGTGATGAAGAACATTCATCTTGCTTGCAGTGAGGCCTTCGATGTTCAGCTGAAGAATAGTGGGTCTTCGGAACTTGTTGGCAATGTGCCCTGAAAAGGGCAGTTTTATCCTGACATTGCCCCGTCCTGAAAAGGACGTTTTCCGATTAGCAGACCCACACTGAACATCGGAATGGGTGGATACCCTTCCGTTTTGGTAGGTTCGGTTTCGGTCTGTCATTTTAAAATCAATGAACAGACTTACTCACGGCCCAGGCTGCGTGAAAGCACCTACCATCTGGGCCAAATAATTAATTCTATATTTGAAGGGATACAGCAGAACTAAAGCTAGTTGTTGTTCAACGAGTAGCACTCAACGCACAATTGTATAGAATCGTCGTCGTCGTCGTCGTCATCGTTTGAAGGGCATCCACTCCAGGCCAGACACAAACAGAACTGGGGCCGAGGGTTTATCCTTTTACTACCCCAGACTGCTGCACTGCCTGGATCAGATGCTGGCAGTGATATTATTAAGCCAGCATCGAGTTTCGTCATCCAAAACCGTCAGACCGCGTGCTCCATGTGGTGCCCGATGTATGGGGCACATTGTTAGTACATGGTCTGCGGTTTGCTCTGAGGCGCCACACTCGCAATTCGGTGAGGGAGCGAGACCCCATTTGTGCATGGACGAATGGAATCGCCCAACACCAGTCCGCAGGCGGTTGAGCTTAACCCAAGCTGCTCGGGGTAAGCCCATCCCAACAGGCCTGACACTGGTCCCGGGCACAAAAGCACGGAGCCTGGAAGCACTTTCACAGTACTCCGCGTTCCATTTATGATTTGTCCATTCAGAGGTGCGGATGCCAAGTCTGGCAAGATTGTCCAAGAGATTCCGCGCACCTGGCACAAACGGGCGTCTGGATCTTAGTCTCACTTGGCCAGTATCTGAGGACCCACTTAAAAGACCATGCAAAATATGATCGGGGTCCAGAGATCCACGGTAAGCCAAGGAGAGTGTCGCTCCCAGTCGGCGAAGCTCAGCTGGCTGGATGCCTGAAAGTACAGGTAGGTGGTCCGTTGGAGTGGGACGCAGGCATCCAGTAACTATGCGCAAGGCGTCATTCAAGACACTGTCAATGAGGCGAGTATGAGCACTGCGACACCAGACTGGCGCACAGTACTCAGCTGTTGAGTAGACTAGAGACAAGGTGGCTATGCGTAGTGTTTTAGCACCAGCACCCCATCCCGAGCCCACGAGTCGCCTCAACAGTGTGACGCGCGATGATAGTTTTTTGCGCAATGCCACTAAATGGTGACGAAACGTGAGCGATCTGTCCAGTTTTACCCCAAGGTATGTAGGGGTTGGACAGAACGGTAAAAGTCTACTATTGTTGTAGACCTTTAGCTCACGTTTGGCCTCTCGGTTGTTTAAGTGAAAGGCTGTCGTCACCGTCTTAGTGTGACTGAGCTTCAACCTCCAAGTCTGGAGATACGCTGACAGTGTGGACATGTCTTGGCTTAATGTCCCCTCCAAGTCCTTCCAGTTTCCAGAAGAGTGCAACAATGCTAAATCATCAGCATAAGCAAACTTTCTGGAAATCATGGAAGGAAGATCGTACGTATAGATGTTAAATAGGAGGGGAGCCAAGACCGATCCCTGAGGAACGCCGTTTTTAAGACGGCATAGCCTGCTTTGCTTGCTGTCACCGGTGGTAAGGGTGAAACTTCGATTTCGGACAAGCTCCATGATCATTTTGACCATGTGCTTATCCGGAAGTAGTCTCAGCAGCTTGCAGGTAAGGCCACGGTGCCAGACAGTGTCATAAGCAGCTGTCAGATCGATAAATACGGCACCGGTCTTCTTTTTAGCCTCGAAAGAATCCTCGATGTTCTGGGTTAGCAGAACAACTTGATCTACGGTTGACTTCCCGCGTCGGAACCCAGCCTGCTCTTTAGGGAGCAGTGGATCGATTAATGGCTCAACGCGGGCGTAGATAAGCCTCTCGAGGATCTTGTAGGGGACACAGAGCAGAGATATCGGTCGATAACTCTTTGGGTCCCCCACGGGCTTTGTTGGTTTTGGGATCGCGACCACAAGCGCTCTTCTCCAGATCTTGGGAATTTTGAGTCGGCGCAAACAGGAAGAAAGGAAGTCACGTAACCAGGACTTCAAAGCAGCTCCAGCATGGAGTATAAGCTCGGGGCAGATGGAATCAGGACCCGGAGCTTTACCTGGTTTTAAATGTTGAAGGGCAGCAGCAAATTCTCTCTGTGAAAAATTGTCAGAGATATTTACTGCGTCTGGTGTTGTGGCCCTCCAAAGGTCAGACACTTCTTGAAAGACAAGTCGAGATGACTTGCGGTCAACAGCCTCGTATTTCCCATTTCTAACCAGCTGAGATGCAATAGCATCGGCTGAAACGGGACAATGACGAGGAGAGTGTCGTGACCTACCAGTAAGGTTGTTCAAGATACTCCACGCTTTTCGACTAGAGTGTGAGAAGTCAATGCTCCGAACTGCTTCGGACCATCGATCCCTCCGCTTTCTGTCAAGCTTGGCAAGCAGAGCTGTAGCAGCCAAACTTGAGTCGTCTCCCTGAGGAGACTGCAGAAAGGTTTTATAGAGGGATTCACACTCTGCATCCCAACACGGAATATAGTTATTTCGATACCCGCGTGGGATAGTCTTCTTGGCTGCTTTCTTAATGATGTTACAGAAGTCCTGGTAAGCCGCATCCACATCAAGTGAATCAGGCGGCAACAAAGTCTTTGCGAATTTATTCGTCAAAGCAATGTAGTGACTCCATTTGGCCTTGCGGAAGTTCCATCGCTTAACAGGCATGCTTGGCACTGCCATAGCAAACCTTGGTGGTGTAATAAGCGAGGGTCGATGTTGTGACCTGGGAAACTTCTCAAGGACACGTCTATCCGGTAAGCGACTGTTTGTACCTACGCTAGCGAAAGCTAGGTCTGGATTGGTGCCAGTGTTCCAGCGGCCGGAATAAAAACTGGCAGCGTCCTTGGCATTATATAGGAGGGCAAGACAATTAACACTTGCCCATCCAGCCAAGCACTCACCGTCCGGACTGTTGTCGTCGTAACCCCAGTCAGCATGACGACAGTTAAAATCGCCAGCGTACAGACAGGGGTGAGGAAACACTGGGAGATCCAGGGTTCGCAATCGCATTGGCGGTGGTTTGTAGACGTTGACTATTTTATAGCCATCAACGTCCACACACAGCCACTCGATCTCTGATGTCGGTGGAGATTGGTCCAAAAGCGTGTATCTCAGTCGCTCGTGAACAAACGTGGCAAGGCCATGCTTCCTGCTTAAAGAAGACCCAGCTAGTTGGTAGTGTGGTAGCACCAACTTCTCTGCATCAGTGCAGTGGGTCTCCTGCAGTAGGATGACGAGTGCCTCAGACTGCATAGCGAGGTGATGAAGAACATTCATCTTGCTTGCAGTGAGGCCTTCGATGTTCAGCTGAAGAATAGTGGGTCTTCGGAACTTGTTGGCAATGTGCCCTGAAAAGGGCAGTTTTATCCTGACATTGCCCCGTCCTGAAAAGGACGTTTGCCGATTAACAGACCCACACTGAACATCGGAATGGGTGGATACCCTTCCGTTTTGGTAGGTTCGGTTTCGGTCTGTCATTTTTAAAATCAATGAGCAGACTTACTCACGGCCCAGGCTACGTGAAAGCACCTACCATCTGGGCCAATTGTATAGAATGTCTGCAACAGGCAGGCTTGCCACAAATTTGACACTGGTTTTTTGTTTTTGTCATGTTGTTTTTTCTTTTCTTCTGACCAGGACCAGATATTTCTAAAACACAGGCACGGCACCGTTTTCTGTTTTTGCACTTTTGCGGATATTGTGTGTTATTTAAAGATGAAGCATCTTGTTGTCGTGAGTTGAAAACGCCATAATTTACGTAGAAGCAAATCAATTTTATAATGTATCGAGGTTTGAAGCCCAGTGAGGGAAAGTTGTTGGACATGTGACGGATAAGTCTTAGAGCCAAGTCCATTCCAAAATTATAGGAATTTACCTTGTGGGTGTCAGAACCACGGTTCATAGCTAAAACTGTAGCAGCATTTACACGGCATATATTGAGAATGTAAGCAAATGGTGCTATTGTCCATCGATTTGACTTTGTTTTGCAACTAAAAGTGGCCATTCATTGGTCCATAACATCTGTACCGCATTTAGTGAAGTCATATAATTTATAAATGGCAGGTTTTTTCTTTCCATCGTCTTTCATTGTTCCCAGAAGCGGCTGCATAGAAGAAAGGAGAAAAACGTTTCGTAAGCCTGTGCTTTTAGTTTTTACAACATAAGAGTGAAGAATAAGTTTTTTATTTTCGTTTTCCCAGAAGCATTTGTAAGACAGTGGTTGGCGACCATTCGTACTTTTTAACTTCATTGGTATTCCCTTTCGGTTTACTTGCAATGTGCCCACACAAGTTATATTGTTTAAAAGTAGTCTCTTGGCTTACGAAATACTTGTATAAAGTCGGTCAAACGATATGTTCCTACGCTGTATGTCAACATGCTTTTGCAATTGCATAACCAAATACTTTGCAACATTTTCCGTTCTTGCTGTGTAGTACGCTGTAGGTTGATTACGAGGTTTTTGATCACAAGGTTTTCCGCAGTATGGCGTTATTGAAAAAATATAACTGTATCTCACTGCATTTATAGATTTAAAAAGCAGACCATACTTGGCGGGCTTGCTTGGGTTAAATTGCTTGAATCCGATGCTTGTTCTCATCGGGTACAAAGTCTCGTCCAGTGAAAGGTATTCATCGGGAATAAGTGCTTGCAACAATTTCTCCAAAGATTTCAAAAGCCCCCCTATTTGCAGCAAACCTGTCGTGCTTCCATCGTGCTTGGCGAGTAGAAAGATCAAAGGAAATGCAAGCGTACAAAAACTGAAATGGATTTTTACTCATGGTAGCTCCAAACGGTTGAGAACCCATGAGAGCACTGTATAAATATTTTACATCGTGATTATACATCCCTGCTAGACCACGTAAGTACATCAGCCCAATAAATGCTAAAATTTCAGTTTCATCAACAACGTCCATAAAATTATACCAAGTTTTGTTGCTTAAATTTAAACTTTGTTTTGGCTTTCCGATGCGTTGGTTTGTACATGTTACCACAATTTCCAGAATTTTTTGCGAGAACAACTCCCATGATGATTTTGCATCAGTTGCTTGTTTTGCAACTCCAGTTGGACCGAGTGGTCCAATAATTACAGCCGATCTGGGTTGCCGTCCAGCAGATTGAGGTTTCTGGTTTGTCCACAAAATGTATTCATTTGAATTTTTTGTTAGGTGCTTTCTCTAGAATTGCTGTAAACATTTTCGGTTTCAATTGAGGAAGCAACACGTGGTCATAGCTTTGAGGGTTCAAGGCCGATTCCAAGTCGCAGACCAATCTGTCGCCAATACGTTTTTAACTTTTCGAAATGCTTTGAAGTAAAGAATAAATCTATATATATAAACAAATATTACATTTTACAAAAAGGCAGAGTTTATAAGTTACTGGTAAAGAAAATGATCACAATCCTTTTCCTTGAACTTATCTAATTAGCTTCAGAACTGAACTTCTATATAGATTTTAATTAGAATATTTACAAAGACCACAACATTGCCTCAAGATATTACCTATCTCAAGTCGTCCTAATGGCAACCACATGATGTGCTATCATTCCGATACATCACATAACTAAGTCACCTACCACAAATTCAAAATTTACTCCAAACTATCAACACAAAACCAAAAAAATATTCACTTCAACGAACAATATCCTGGCTATGCCACCCGCAGTGGTGGATACCCAAATTCAGGGGCCCGAGGCAAGGATTTTCAAAGATTGATCTTTTCTAAAAAAGAAAAAGAGCTTTGATATCGGCTTTCACTTTTTTCTCCCAAAATCATGGTGATCTCTAAAAAGAAAAAAAAAAAGGTCTTCACTTCGGTTTCATCTCTGATTTTTCTATTTTGCTCCTAAAATCAAAGTGTTCTCTAAAAACAAAAGAAAAAAAAAAGATCTTTGCTTTAATTTGATGTCTGAATTCCCTATTTTGCTCCCAAAATCAAGGTGTTCTCTAGAAAAAAAAAGGTTTTTACCTCAAATCGATCTCGCATTTCCCACTTTTCGACTCGACTTCATAATAAACTCTAAAAAACATCTGCACCGAATCGAAATGATATGTGCTATTTTCGAGGAGAGCCCCTAAAAAAGGGGGGCCTGAGGCAACTGCCTCATTCGCCTCACTCAATATCTACTACTGGCCACCCGATAGAGCAATTTATATTCTTAAACAAATACAACCAACGTTACTAACAGGTTCATTGCAAACTGCATAAGATAATATAATATAAGGAAATATATTCCAGAGAGACATTAAAGCACATGACACTCAAAAAACTATGATTAGAGCTAAAAAAAGAGTTATTTCGTCAACACTTTTGTGTTTTATTCAAGACGAATGAAACGGATTCCTCGGCCATCTATAAAGGGTCTCCCCTTACAAAATGGAGACGTGCTTCTTAGCTGTACAATTGAAACTTGCAAATTTTTGGAAATTTTGGTCAAGATTGATTTATTTTTAATTTAATGCCTCTTCTGCGCAGTTTTATCATAAAAACTGCCACACATTTGACACAACTTGAATAAAATTTAGTGGTTTTTAATCTAATACCTAACCTATTCAACCATTGATTCACATGCCAAATTTTAGGAGCGTATGGTAAAATTTCAATCATATATATTTTGAATATAATATAAATTTTGTTCTGTCAACACTTTCAGCAGCGTAAGTTTAAATTTTATCTACAAAAATTTGGCTATCGCTACTAACCTGACAACTCGTCTTTGTGGGTAAAACGCTGCTTTAATATCTTCATTTTGGGCAATAGATGTTGGACAATCTTCTTCCTCTGATAAGCTTTCCGTGTCGGAAATTATCTCAGAAATCTGATCTAACCTGCCTTCGATGTCAGACAGAATAATATCAGCCCTTTCATCAGCTGTATAAAATTGCCTAGACATGCTTTTGTTAGTTACCGTAAGCTAATTCTGCCACAAGAACAATTTATGTTAGTCTCAAAAGAATAAATTTTTTTATTCTATATTATAAATTTATTCACTATCACAAAATTGCTCCAATATTTTGGTAATACTGTAATAAAAATATAAAAACTTGCTGTAGGCATTATATTTGAATCATGACATAAGGCGATGTCAAAGATATAATAGCAAATGTTCTATCGAAATAGGTACGAAACACATACCATACTTTCTTCTGCTCAACTGAACTAACACACTCTTGACTCCAACTTCCTGAACCAATTTTTACGGCTCTATACAAATTTTCAATCAGCTCTACGGACCTATTGTATTTGTACCAAAATAATAATTATTGCATGTAACGCTGATGTGAACTTCATAAGGAAGTTGAATGAAAACAAAATAAAAATAACCGGCAAAGAAAGTGACTAAACAAGTCAAATATTTTTGTGTGCCTATTCATATCATGTGCTCTGCGTAGCTGCATGAGATAACGCTCAAGAAAACATCCTAAGAAAGTTGAATGAAAACAAAATAAATAACCAAAAAGTGAAGTGACTGAGCAAATCAAATCTTTTTTGTGTAGATATTTGTATTAGGTGTTCGGTGTAGCTGCATGAGATAACGCTCAAGAAAACATCCTAAGAAAGTTGAATGAAAACAAAATAAATAACCAAAAACGAAGTGACTGAACAAATCAAATCTTTTTGTGTGAGTATTCATACTAGGTGTTTGATAGCTGCATGAGATAAAGCTGATGCAAACATCCAGAGTAAGTTGACAAGAAAAAATAAATAATAAATAAGCTAACAGTAAACTGGCTTGTTACGAAAATTTGGTAAATCAATCTTATTGTATAGGTAATTTCATTAAATCTTTATTGTGAGACGAAATCAATGGTACGAAAAAAAATAGATTTTATCAAATCGGTCGGAAATAAATATGTAATTTTTTGAAAGTCGAAGAACTCGACTAAACTCGGAGGGAAGAAACTATTGAACAGCAACAAATTATTTTTGTGCGAAACCGTTGTTAGCTAAAGTTGTTCAAACAAAAGTTAATCTGCGTCGCCTCTCTTCACGTTGCCGCTCACGTGACTCTATGTAAATAGGATTATCTTATGCCACAGCAAAAAGTGTACAAAAAATCATGAGGTCAGTCAAAAAAACAGCCTGCTACACTAAACTACCCATTACATTTGCTCAAGTGAAATATCAAAATATTCAAGAATAAATGTTAGAAAAAGTCATAAAATTTTAGATTTTTATCATAAGAACTTTTTAAGTTATAACGTTTTTAAAAAAGGGAGGTCCTCTGAGGACCCCCCTTAGGTAAATTAGGGTTAAACCTTCACTTTTTTTATCAAACCAAAATATGGCAGTATAATAAGATTAAAAATACACAAAAAGCAACCATTGGTAAATCGCGCGTTGCTCCTCTCAGAGCATTCAGCGTACAGCGCTTAGAGCTTACAGCTGCCATTCGTGCAGTCATGTTATGCGCCTTTATATGTAATTAACTGGATTATGAATTTATTAAAGCAGTGATGTGGGCATATGCCACTATTGCATTGCGTTATTTTTTTATTTTTTTTAATAAAAATTTTAATAAAAAATAAATAAATAAAAAAAATAAAAAATTGCATTGCGTTGTTTAAATAATACTAATAAGCGATTTAAAACTTTTTTGCCAACCGATTGGGAGCGATCCACTTACTTAGTTCGCCTGAACAATGGCGTTATGTGCCCTCAGTCCTCAACCCCGCCGACATTTGTTCAAGAGGTGTAATGCCAAGTAAATATGAGACTGTGGATCTATGGTTAAACGAGCTCTCAATTCTTTATAATATTTATGATTGGTCTTGGCAACCGGAATGGTGTGATCCATTCAATGATGAAGAGGTGAAGAAGACGAAGATTTACTGTTCTCTAAAATTGAACTGTGTTGATTACTTACATCGACAGACGTCACGTTGTTCGTTGTACCACGGCCTACTTAAGAAACAGCCAGATATGTCACGTTGGAGCGAAAAAATTACCAGGCCGATGCGATTGTAATGATTTCGTCTGGCTTGCGCAAAAGCTGTATTTACTTGATCAGCAAAAACGAATGTATTGATAAAGCGTGCGGGTGGTGTGACGTCACATTAAGCTTATCTAGACAGTTAACTCAACATTTATCAGTTATAAATTGTTTTAATCGTAAAGGCAGGCGTGAAAGCTTGTTTGCGAATTAATATTAAGTTAAATCGAATTACCAAGAAAAGGATAAAATAAAGTAAAATGCTTTGATAGGTTGATGGTCAAATGTTGTTATGACTGTTTAAAAGTAAATTAATATGCAATTTAACAAGATAAAATCCAGATATTAAAGCAGTGTAGTTTAGACTAGACTAAATAGTTGTTATAAAACTAAGAATGCAGCTCATCGTTGAAGAGTTTAAAGTCGATACCGAATAAAAGCTGTGATCGTAGCGGCAATCAAGATGTTAGAAACTAATTTACTCTAACTTGTACAAGTATTAAGTAGCTTCAACTATTTTTATTAGTTTCTGGTTAACTAATGCTTTCTACTTTAGGAGTCGCGACACTAACACAATAACCTTAAAATTTTACATTCTCTATGTTGGCTACCAGAATATTTTGTCATTCTGAAAGATTACAGAAAGCATTTATTTAATCGTCATTCTATTTATTTTCCTGGATCGAATAGTACATAGTTTAAAAGTTGATTTTGTAAATAAATGTGTAGTATATGGTTATACTTCAGGATATAAAACAAATAAAGAAAAAGCGTCAAGTTTTGAATTTCCAATTAAGCGACTATAGTTAATAAAAAAATGAATTTTATTTGTAAAACGACGTAATTGGACCCCTTCAAAAAGCTCTCATATGCATTAGACATTTTAAAGATGATTTCATGTTGTTGCCCCTCCTCCAAGGATATCTAGGAGTAGCCATCTATTAATCTCTCAAAGAAGCCAATCTAGATCCCCACTCTTGGATTATTTCTGCTGCTACTAAAGGCTTTTTCCACAGACTAGTGGTGTTTGTGTTGTTTTGGTATTTGACTACAGTTAAAGAGTGATTAGTCTCATTTGTGTGTTTACAAATGACAAACATAGAACAGTATTGTGGCGTGTAAGTTTCAGGGTTTACTGTATGTAGGTAACTTGCGAGAGTGGATTTGTTGGCTCTGAGATGTGGCAGTTTTGCACACATATGAAGTGGTAATATTAGTTCTGATAAATGAATGTTATAGGGTGTAGTGATAATAACTTTTTTGTTTTTTCTAGAACTGAGGTATTGTGAGGTGACGGTAGTGTGATTGTTTTTGAGGTTTTCTCTACATTCCTTAGGTGTTATGTCTGGTTTTGAGATGATGATGTTAGTGTGTTCATTGTTATGAAAGGTTGTGGCTTTCATATTTTTAGGCAGATTTAATTATGTAAAAGGTGTATTTGTGTTTGAGTCAGTTGTTTAAGTTAAATAGCACAAAGTTTGAGATGGCTGTCCATTGGAAGGACTTTTGTTTCGTCGTGTATGTTGAGTGTTTGTATCTTGTGTACAGCCAGTAGCGATTCACAAAGCTGTGTTTTGAATGGTTGTAGTTTCTTGATGTTGGTGTTTGATATAATAGAGCTCCATATGATGTTTGCGTAATTCAAAATGGGGCGAGTGATAGCTTTGAATGTGGAGACAATTAATTGCTTTTGTTTACCCGATTTGGAAGAAGTGAGTGTTTTCAGAATGTTAAGCGTTTGTTTTACTTTAGACATGGTAAGACTTATATGTTGTGAAAATGTTAGTTTTGGGTCTAGAGTGGTTCCAAGAATTTTCGGGTGTTTTGTTGTTGGTAATGTTTGATTGTTTAATTTAAGTGATAGAGTTATGCTATATTTAGCTCTGTCTGGTGTAAAAAGTGTGGCGGTAGTTTTGTCTGTGTTTATATGAAGGTTGTTAGTGATGGCCCATTTATACGTATATTTTGCAGAGGTATGGTTGAATAATTTCTTTGATCTTACGGTGTTTGGTGTGCGATATAGTGATTGTTATGTCATCAGCATACGTATGTTGTGATTTGTACGTCTTTTCGAGGGAGTGGAATGTCAGAGGTGTAAATGTTGAATAATGTTGGAGACAGAACTCCACCTTATGGTACTCCAGTGTTGATTCTTTTGAGTTTTGAGAGTGTGCCATTGTATTGAGTGCATGCTTGTCGTCCTTTTATGTAGCTTGCTTTGAACTTGATCATGATGTTAGGAATGTTTGCTAGTGTGAGTTTGTGTATGCTTACTGTATTATACGCCTTGCTCGTGTCCAAAGTTACAGCTACAATGGCGTTGTGGAGGTCTTGGATTGTTGAAACTTGTTGTGATTTGGTGGCAGATGTTGTGCAAAGCAGTGTGTGTTGAGTGTTTATGTTTGAATCCATGTTGATGAGAAATCGCTGGAATGTTTTCTGTCATGTATGGGTTGTAGTGCTTTCTCTAGTGTTTTGGTAATGGGTGATAGAAGTCATATGGATAGGTAGTTTGTGCCAATGTTGTGGTCTTTGTTTGGTTTTGGAATGGGGATGATTGTGGCACGTTTTCAAAGATGGGGTATTGTGTTAGTGTTTAGGGCAGTGTTATATATGTTAGTGAGGTATCTGATCGCAAGTGGCCCTACGTGTTTGAAGTGTCTGATGTCTATGCCATCAGGTCTAATGGAATTGTTGTTTGTACTGTTTGAAGATGATTTCATAAATTTTCGAAAGAAAAATACCACAAAGTGGAAGTTGGAACTTTTTCCAACTATACATATGCAAAAAGCTTTAAAGCGTCCTTCAACATTACAAACTCCATCAACGTCACGAAAACTACCGTAAGTGAGGATGCTAAAATTTGACAAAATTGAAGAGTTTGCAAAACGTGAAAAAAATCCGTACTTTTGATAATTTAAATGCTAATCATGCACCATCCGGATAGAACTACCACAAGACAAATAATTACATAATTTTTTACGAGATTGTACATAATGAAAAAAGTGGGTTTTCCAGAGCTGAAAAAAGTATAAAAATACATAAAAGTTTTGGTTTAAAAACAACTAGCAAAAAGAACCTAATTGCACGCTATTCTTTCCTTGTTTTATTACTAAACATTTCCGTACTGGTATTTATTTGATTGCATTTGTTGATGTTGTTTTATGTTAAAGGTATTAAATTTTTTTTACCTATACATTTCTTGCAATACTAAAAGTTTTATCTTACTTGCTTAAATTGTTTTTACTCGAACAGACTCAAACTGAGAGTTAAGCAAAAAGATTCTTAAAATAACAACTTCACTCGCTGTTTATACTGTGTAGTATTGCAAAAAACGATTGAAACAAATATTTAATAAGTAAATGCATCATCAATCTTTGAAAAATGTTTTAACGTATAGACGAAATCATTACCATCGCATCGGCCTGGTAATTTTTTCGCTCCAATGTGACATATCGGGCCGTATTCTTAAGTAGGCCGTGGTTGTACGAAGAACTTCAGCGAGCTACCGAGTGGTGGCTACAACTTATTAAGTGGGCCTAATAAGTCTACTTAATAACTTAATATGATTGATTAATTCAATAATATCAATTGTTCTCGGCGATAATCTTCGATGTTCTGGGTCAGTAGAACGACTTGATCCACGGTTGACTTCCAACGTCAAAACCCAGCCTGCTCTTTAGGGAGCAGTGGATCAATAATTGGGTTATTGCTCTTAACACTAACACAATACCCCATCTTTGGAAACGTGCTACAATCAAGCCCATTCTAAAACCAAAGAAGAATCTTTTATAGACCTTTCCTGCAGTCTTCTTAGGGGAAGGCTAAAAACAAAAAATGTTTAAATGAATTAGTTTTAAAAACTATTTGGGGTGTGCATAACCATGGCTGCATTTGAAAGCAAATTTTAATAAAATAAGGTTCTTGCATTGCCTGGCAAACTCAAATTTTGGCATCAATCCTTAAAAAGTTTTGCTTTTTTGTTTTTCTCAAAATTTAAATCTATATTTACAGAGCCTCAAAGGTACAAATGGAGAGACTGCTTTGATATTTTTTATGCCGATCAACAGATAAAAATTTTAGATTAGACGGAGCAAATTAATGCAAACTCTTTTAGAAAAGTTTGATTGATAAAATGAACATTTCGCTTTGGAAAAGATCTCATTGTTTTCGTGATATGATCTTGCTCATCTCTTGCCATCACTATGAAATTATAAATTTCCATAAAACTTTGATTCAATCAATTAATAGAATTTCCACTTGTTTAATCTACAAAGTCAACTTGTAGATTGAACAAAACGGTTGCTTGCATGAAAAGGTTTTAATTCGTCAACTTTTGTTATGTTTTCGGTAACGTGGCCAAGTGGGAAAAAACTGTTTTGATGGCAAACGTAATCGACACAGTTGTGGTTCAAAACCTACTCTTGTCATTATTTCGTGCTTTTGAGAAAGACAATTTATGAACATTTTTTTGCTTGAAAGTTTTAACAAGCAGTATATTGCAACTACCATACTACTAGCCAAGTAGTGTGGATTATCTGGAAGGAGATCTAACTCGGAGGCTCGTGAAGTCTGGAGGATAATAGTTAAAAACTTTCCCAGCTAAAAAAATTTCAGATAAATCACGCAGATCTGCCACTTACTTCAAAGCCATACTTTTCCAAATCATTGTGTTCAACCAAGTTCTAGCTTCGGCTTTTACTGTAAGATGTAAAGCTATAAGATAATCCCAGAAACGTTCAACTTCTGACTCCTAAAAACGTTAACTTTATACTTGAAAAGATATTTCGAGTAATATTTCACATGTTAAAGATGAAGATGCAAATCGCATTTTAAAGGAACCAAAGCAGTTACTTCATTGCTACTTGATCGAATATAAAAATTGATTTTCCGTAAATCTGATTGTCCGAAAAGTTTTTTGTTTTTGAGCTTATCGAATTCGACTGTATTACGTTTTCTACGACGCGCCAAACAAGTTTTTGATGCTTAATGTTGGCGAATAACTGCTGTAAAACATAAAGACTAAAACATAAAATTTTTAATATACTTAATAAGTACATACTAATATAAAAAAATTTTGTTTAGGTTTATTTATTTGCACAAACATTTGGTTTATGATTTTGTAGCCACAGCAAGAAAGAAATATAAGTGATAATGAATAGTCAAAGTTCAAAAAACAATGATTGTGCTTCTGGGAAAACAATGATGGTTACAACAAGCTTTTAACATAAAAAACGATAATATCCCTGGTTGAAACGGTCGCAAAAACTTTGCAAGACTTGCATGCTAAAAGAGCGGAGATGGGACTATCTTAACTTGAAATTTTAGTATTATTGATAATGCATTAATTATTAATATCAGAAAAATCAACACCAATGTACATATAATAAGTTTCGTATTCTATTGTAATTATGTGATGATGTTTTTTGATCGTAAATGAAAGCATTGTTAAAGATTTGCTTGGAATCAAATATTAAAATGTTGTAGCCTACTTATTTTGTGGAGTAAGAATCAATAGTCATGACCTAGTCAAGCCGTTAAACTAGGCCTTTTACTTAATTAGCTTTTCGCTGTATTTTTTTAAGAAGTCGTTTGCGATAGGTTATTGCTTTTCTGAGTTGTTTAAGGGAACTGTTATTTTAAATACAGTTATTTTACTCCTTATAAGCTTTCTCTGTAAAGATATGACAAGAGCATTAAATATAAAGAAATAAAAACTTATTAAAGTTTTTATATAAGTCAAACTTGACTTTGCAGCTTTTGAACTTAGATACAGTTCTAAAATAAGATATTTAGCGTCAACCTATTTCGACCACAGAAAGCGGACATGCTACAAAAAAGCAAACAAGTTGAAATACGATAACACTAATAAAAAAAACGTTATGATGAAGGATTTGCATGGTTGTATGACTTAAGAGAAAAAAATATTTCATTTATATATATTTTTATCTCTATCTTTATCCTCCTGACTTGCAGGAAAGCGACGGCAGCAATCAATTATCCCGACTTACTTCCGAAAATGCTAAGGTACTACTGTCCAGTTAAAGTATTTTATTTATTTTTTAGTTTTATTTAGAAATACAGTTGAAATTTAGAGCTGTTTGCTAAGACCGCCAAGCAGAGGAAAGTACCGTAAAGTCTCTTTTCCAAGGACACAAAAAATGACGCAAATAGATTTTAAACCGCAACCAAGTCGATCACGTTTGCAATCCATCACTCAACCACATTGCTGACCGCAAAATTAAAAAATCAAGAAAAAACAAAAACAAACGAAAAATCACTTTTGACGCAGCCTAGCGATTTACTTTTACGTATATTATTTGACGAGCTGTAACCTCATTAGAGGGAGGCTATTAGGTGCTTCATCTTGCCAAATTATAATATGTAATCTAGTATCCTCCATTTATTCTTACGTATCTGTCAACAAACTCACTACCGGAAGCCGTGACTTGATAGTTGATCCAACGCCTTTCATCGAAGCGATATTTGATCAAAGCGACACTTGATCGAATAATGAAAGAGAAAACTTACAATTTTGAATCTGTCCAAATTTTGTCAATTTTTTGTCCCCAAAACATAGTAATCTCTAAAAAAATAGATTTTTCTTTTAAATCTGTTTCTGATTTTTGCAAGGGTGCGGCTAGGGAACAATGTCCCCCTTAAATAACTGGCTACAATGTGAAAAGAATGCAAAAAAATGGCAGCAATAAGGCATCTAACGAAACATAACCATGACAAGAAATCTAGTTGTTGCTTCCCTAAAAAATGCTTTACCCAGGAACCTTGGTAAAAAAACCATGACCTTGACATTGACTAAAAGTTATAACAAACTGTCTTGTTACTGATAGCCTCTGCTTTTTACGAATCTAATTTACTGTAACAAAGAGATTGTATAATCGCAGAAACATACAAAGGTAAATCTTTTCTTTTTATCCACTGTCATTTCGATCAAGAGTGGTTTCGATCAAATGTCGTTTCGATCAAGTGTCGTTTCGATCAAGTGTCATTTCTACCAACTGACGTTCGATCAACTGTCGTAGCACCACCGGAAGCAGTTTACACTTGTATCCCGGAGAAACATATTTTATAGACAAGACATTATAATTTGTTTTGTTTTGTCTTTGATTATATGTGCAATACAAATAAAAGAGCGAAGATTTTTGTAAGCAAGGCCATTAAAAAATGTTGCTAATTTTCTATAGCGAGACCTTTTAATGGGCTTGCATACAAATATCTTGAGTCTTCTATTCGTCATAAAAATTAGTAAAAAATTGTCGTTATTGATTTGGAAGGACATTGATAATATTTTGGTTCTTTATATGCATATTTTAAATTTACTTTTTCCAAAACTTGAATAAATTTTTACGCATTCGCGGTTCAAAATCTACGATCTTGTCATTACGTCGCGTCCTTGGGAAAGACACTTTAAGGCATTTTCCCCTGCTTGATGGTCTTAGAAAGCAGTTTAATAGTTTAGCCTTATCTCTATTAAATTTCAAAGCCGACAGCAATATATTGGCATCTCTGAAAGCAAGTCTGCGTAATTGCTTGATGATTGGCCTAAATTTAATGCACCTGACCTTGTCCTGTCAGAAAGATAAATAAAGATAATGTGAATGATGATGGCATTAGTTTAGTCAATGGTAACAATCATCCCGAATTAAATAAAGCCTATTCATCTGTTAGCTATTTGCAGAAAAAGCTAAAAAAAGTTTTGAGATAATTTCGAGACAAACATAATACTGTTCAACATCAAGCTATTGTTTCAACGTGCCGAGAGTAGAATAGTTAATTGAAAAAGCATAAAAATTTGGAGTAAGAAAGCAATAAAAAAAAACAAAAATGATATGTGAATATGTAGTAGGTAGGCTACTATGTTTTCGCGAATTCATTATCATTTAAGTATTGGTATCTTTTTTTTACAATTATACTACAAAATAGAACAAAAAAGAAAACATTTGCATGGCATATAAGAAATAAAAAGCAAATCAGAAAACGGGAAAAGCCAGAAAACTATTAACGTGATAACATGCGATCAAGATATGAAAAAAAATTTTGAGAATAAGTATGCATGGTTGCCGCAATTTTTGGTCTAATTTGGATGGTACAGTTAAGTACAGTATCATAAAGGCTTTTAGTTTTTTTTAACGAATTATTTTTTCTTTCATTTTCAATTTTTTGGGTGATTTTAAAAAAATAAGTTTTGAGTGCATATTAAAAATTTGAAATTTTTATAGATTAGACTTAATTTAACTGGTGAAAATGTATAAGTTAAACAGAATAATGTAAACGCTTTGTAAAACTTCAGCAACAGAAGCTGACGCAAAGTGATTATTTGTGAGATAACTACAGTGTTTTGCTCCAAAAAAATGCATTGTTGCATCAAAAAGAATTTGCATCATTGAGCATCAGGCTCTTGACTAGTTACATATGATTTTTATTTATCTCCTGACTCGCAGGAAAGCGACGGAGGCGCTAATACGTGGGATAGGCAATTACCTCGACTTGCTTCCGCAGATGACAAGATATTGCTGTTCACTTGTGTAATTTAGAATTCTTGTTAAGACCACCAAGCAGGGGAAGTGTCTTTCCCAAGGACACAACAGAATGGCGCGAGTAGGTTTTAAACCGGGATCATGTCGATCGCAATCCCGGCGCTCTAACCATTTGATCACGCTGCCGTTTTACAGCATTAAAGAGTGCCATGTGCTGTGTTGTTCATTGCAAAAGCTGACCACAAGTTTCGACCGCTGCGTGATCATAGTTCCTGGCTTGGAATAGGTTTACAATACATAATATCGTTTTTATATTGTTCCGTTGAACACGGCATCTAGCTACGTCTGAACTATTTACTTCTTAATTGCAACTCACTGTAGCTAAAAACAGTCTTTTTATCTACAGATGTTGTTTTTCAGTTCGCATAATTGATTTCGGCCAAAAATTGTGTGCCAGGAAGTGGTCTTTACTGTTTTGGTACGAGGGTATACACGAGTAGAATTGACTACCGTTATATATTGACTACCGTAGAATTGACTACCGTCTGGTTTGACTGTTCGAATTAAGGAGGTCGCACCAGAGTGCGAGGCCACTCATATGTCATTCACAGGGAAATGCTGGTAAGCCGAAAAATATCTCTTGAGGTTAAGAGTGTATTAGATGATATAGTTAAAATAATCAGCCTAATTAAACCTCACGCGCGCGGCTGTTTGAGCAGATATATAAGGACATGGAAGCAGAGCAAAATGCCTTCTCTTGCTTACAGAATTAAGGTGGTTCCAGAGGAAAATTATTGAGTAGAGTGTTTGAATTAAGTAAACCACTGAAAGGTTTCTTTCGGAGAAAAATTCGACAGTGTCTTGAACGACGCCTTGCGCATAGTCACTGGATGCCTTCGTCCCACTTCAACGGACCACCTACCTGTACTCTCAGGCATCCAGCCAGCTGAGCTTCGCCGAATGGGAGCGACACTCTCCTTGGCTTACCGTGGATCTCTGGACCCTGATCATGTCTTGTATGGTTTTTTAAGTGGTTCCTCAGATACTCGCCAAGTGAGACTAAGATCCAGACGCCCGTTTGTGCCAGGTGCGCGGAATCTCTTGGACAATCTTGCCAGACTTGGCATCCGCGCTTCTGAATGGACAAATCAGAAATGAAACGCGGAGTACTGTGAAAATGCTTCCAGGCTCCGTGCTTTTGTGCCCGGGACCAGTGCCAGGCCTGTTGGAATGGGCTTACCCCGAGCAGCTTGGGTTAAGCTCAACCGCCTGCGGACTGGTGTTGGGCGATTCCATTCGTCCATGCACAAATGGGGTCTCGCTCCTTCACCGAATTGCGAGTGTGGCGCCTCTGAGCAAACTGCAGACCATGTACTAAGAGCGTGCCCTATACATTGGGCACCACATAGAGCACGAGGTCTGACGGTTTTGGATGACGAGACGATGCTGGCTTAATACCACTACTGCCAGCGTCTGATTCAGCCAGTGCAGCAGTCTGGGGTAGTAAAAGGATAAACCCTTGGCCCCAGTACTGTTTGTGTCTGACCTGGAGTGGATACCCTTCAAACGACGACGACGACGACGACGGAGAAAAATTCAGATCTTGCTAACACAGTTAGTGATGAAAAATGGGTTTTTAAACTTGCCTACTTGTGTGACATCTTCAATCTGCTTGGCGAATTAAACCTTTCACTTTAAGGCAAAATGATAACTGTATTCAAGATGGCAGATAAAGTGTTTGCATTTAAATACAAACTGAAATTGTGGCAAGAACGCATAAACAAAGGGGTATTTGACATGTTTCAAATATTAGCAGAGACTTTGAAAAACAGCGAACCTAAGCAAGCGTTCTCCGAACTTGTGAGCTAGTTATTATTTGTTATCTAGTTATTATATGCGCGTCTTTTGCAAGAGTTCAAGCGCTATTTTCCAAGTGCTAAAGGCCATTAAACTGCAAAGAAATGGATCCATAATCTATTTATTTTTAAACCAGGTGAATCGACCTTACCTGTATAACAAGAAGATAAGCTGCTTGACATTGCAAATGATGGTATCCTTAAATATATTTTTGCTACAACGACTCTACTAAGATTTTGGATCAAGGTCTTGCCAGAATACTCTGACTTTGGCAGAAAAGCATTTAAAACTTTGCTGCCATTTCCGACATCCTACGTACTTATGCGAGTCGGGATTTTCTGTGATGACAACAACAACAAAGACGAAACTGTGAAACAGGCTTGACGTGAGAGACACATGGCAGGTGTCATTGAGTTTCATATTTCCTTCGTGGGAGCGTCTCGTTGCGGCAAAACAAGCTCAAGGCTGTCATTGAATCAAATTTGTAAGAACTAATATGAGTTTTAGTAAATTTTCATTTCCGAACAATTGTGTTTTTTTAGACCGGTCCGCAAAAAAATTTAAGTTTTAAATCGGGCCGCAGTGCAAAAAAGATTGCCGATCTCTGATTTTCACTGCAGCAAAAATAAGAGGAAAGCGAACGCTATCTTTCTTTTATTTATTTCTTACCCGCCGAGACACGCTGGTAACATTAGAATAAAAGAACCAAAGATAGTGCTCGCTTCTCTCAGATTCGCTTCTCTGTAATAAAATTTGTAAAATCATAATACCGTGCAAGTCTAACAAATGAAGACTTGAGAGAATTAATTCACACCGCTTTGACTTAATATCGCCCAGATTTTCAAAAGCTAGCTAGTAAAATGGAAACCCACAGTAGATCTAATGCTGGTAAAATCTCGGAAAAATTGTAAATCGTGTAAAGCTGTGTTTGTTTTTATTGTCTAATTAAACTTGCTTTGTTTACTGTATTTGCATTAATACCTCAAACAAAATTTGTGGCTCTCCGGCAGTTTGGAATTTTCACATGTAGCTCTTTGATCGAAAACTTTGCCCACCCCTGCTATATTGTTTCGTGTTTCTGAGCCTGTGTGGCTATGTTGAGTTGTTCAAGGGTCACCTTGGAACTTCTAAGCCCTTCACCTCAAAACATCAAATTTCCATGTTAATATGACACCTTAGAAGTTGATTCGATTGCTATAAGGTTAAGAAACAGTTTTGAGTAGGTTGTTTTAGCCTATTTGGAGGACGAACTATGAAGTTTAATGTTAGCCATTCTGGCACTAACAAAGTTGTTGAGTAATTATTAGCTGTTATTGGCGCTGTGAAATATTTTAAAGTTTGGTAAAGCTAGGAAGTCAGGTTTTACGAGAATCGTTGAGGTTCTTTTGATTTTTGTGAATTCTTTATTGTTAAAAACCGTGGATTTTTCCTATTTGTAGGGATAAGTTTTTCTAGCGAATCACTCCGTACTTAGCCGAAACTAACTGTATTAAGAACTTCAGTCTCGCGGCAAACAATTTTGTCGCGGTGCCGATCAAATAAAAAAAAACTCATTGGATTTTAGAGGTTGATTTGTACAGATAGGTCTGTCAATACACATTATGCATGTACATACATTTAATATACACAATATACATGTAAGTTAGATCATAAACCGGTTTTCTGATAAACTTAGGTTTCTCTACGCCTTTGCTTAATAATTTTCAAAGAATGAAAAAGTTTACAAACCTTAAAAGCAAAGCCTAAAAGAGTGATAGAATTGCTGATTGCTTTTGGTTTTATATTGTTTTTGAGTAAATCGAGATTTTAGGAGAAGCTTGTAAAAGTTTTAAAAGCACGGTCTTGCGTAGTACACAGAAGTACTAATGAAGAACAAAGATGGACATTGGATAGAAAAGTTTGAAATTTATTTGAATAAGGTAAACAAAACAATAAAGGGATGTCTCTATAGGCGTCATCTTCACAGACGTAAGATTAGCTTATGAAATAAAGTTTGGTTTGAATATGGCAGGATTTTAAAAAAACGATTTGTCATCGTCGTCGTTTGAAAGGGCATCTACTCCAGGTCAGACACAAACAGAACTTGAACCGGGTGTTTATCCTTTTACTACTCCAGGCTGCTGTACTGCCCCGATCAGATGCTGGCAGTGATGTTGTTAGGCTTGCATCGGATTTCGTCATCCAAAACTGTCAGACCTCGTGCTCCATGTGGTTCGCGATGTATGAGGCACGTTATTGGAACATGGTCTGCGGTTTGTTCAAGGGCACCACACTCGCAATTTGGTGAAGGAGCGAGAACGCATTTGTACATGAATTATCGTGATTTGTGCATGGAGTTCAGCAGAACAACTTGATCTAAGGTTGACTTCTCACGTCGAAACCCAGTTGCTCTTTAGGGAGCAGTGGGTCGATAATTGGCTCGACGGGGACGTAAATAAACCTCTCAAGAATCTTGTAGGAGACACAGAGCAGAGATATTAATCGACAATTTTAGTAAAATGTTTTTTAATAAAATATAGTAAATTTTTAGTAAAATATATCCACAATTTTAGTAAAATGTACTGACTTATTGCGATTTTTAAAATTTGTTAGGCGAAATCTAATGTAAAATGATAAGAAAGAATAAAGAAGGTATTTTAATAAATTCTTAAGGAAATCTTTGATAATATTGTTTAAAATTTTGGGTTTGGCGGGAACTTAAATCTGCTGCACTATTTTTTTACTTATTGATAAATGATTCAACTTTGTTAATACGAGTATTTATTCGTAGTATTTTAATCGTAGTATTTATTTAACTTAAGCAGCGTTGATATAAGCTGAAGCCAAAAAATTTCAAGGTTTATACTGAAATTGCATGGTATTAGGGCGTGCGTGAAAGTAGACTTAATTTATTTTCCAACCTTAAAAAATAAGTCACTGAGGAAAGGATACTCGGCAAGCTTACAGCTGAATGTCCGATGCATGTCACATAAGTCTTGTGCAAATATAAATAAATCATTAACTTGTCCAGAAACAAAAAGATTGTTCATTCTGCAAAACATACAAAAATTTAACCAAACACAGGAAAAAATTGACATAACTCCTATACTGAATGAACATAATCTAGACTGTGTCTTTGAATTACTAGTGAATACATACAGCAAAGTGTTTGATGTCAATTTTCCCGTAGTTTCTTGCACAAAAAATGAAACTAACCATCAACCATGGTATTAGCTACTTAAAGAAAAAAAAATAAAGCTTTTAAAAATACCTAAAGAAAAAAACATTTTATACAAGATTAAGTTTAATAAAATTAGGAATAAATACAACCGAGAACTGCTAAAAAAAAGGAAAATTTTTTATATCAAAACATTTGAAAAACACAAACATAACATAAAAGAAACCTGGAAAATCTTTTAGGCAATGTTACAACACAATTGTGCTCCTCTTTATCAATAAATGGCCAGAATGTTCAGAATTTCTCTATTAATAAAATAATTAATTACTTCAATAAATACTTTGCTGGTGTGGCAAAAGAACTGGTGTCTAATTTACCACAAAACATATCAAATATCAAAACAAGTTTGCCTCCATCAACAACCCAATCAATTTATCTTTACCCAGCAAGTTCTTTTGAAATAAAAAAACTAATAGCTTGTCTTAAACCAAAAAGTAGTAGTGGTATAAATGAAATTCCAACAACAGTCTTGAAAACCACTCCTGACAATATATTATATGCTCTGACACATGTATTTAATCTTTCTATATAAAATGGTAAATTTATCACAAATTTCAAAACAGCAAAAGTTATACCAATTTGTAAAAAAGGAAACCGGACAGTTGTAAGCAACTATCGTGCAATTGGTCTACTACCAACTAGGTCCAACATCGCGGAAAAAATAATATATAACCAAGTAATTTTATTTCTTAACAAATAAGACTTTTTCTACTAACACTGATATGGGTTCAGGAAAAAAATATTCCACATACCATGCAACCTCTGTTTTGGCAGAAAATATAACAAATGCCTTTGAAAAGAAAGAACACGTATTAGGGATTTTTTTAGACTTATCAAAGGGTTTTGACAGAATTGATCACACTATATTTTAGATAAACTTTGACATTATGGTATAAGAGGCCTGGCTCATCAATGGTTTAATAGCTATTTAAGTAAAAGAAAACAATTAGTATATATCAATAGAATTCACTCAAATATCCAAACAGTTGGATATGGTGTTCCCCAAGGCTCTATTCTTGGACCCCTCTTATTCCTAATTTATGTGAACGATTTCTAAACTGTACAACATCAGGTGAAAGAATTATGTATGCTGATGATACTAATATATTTCTAAAACATAAATCTTATGAAAATCTATATCTTGAAGCCAACCAACAGCTATCAACTATTGAAAAGTAGTTAAACTGCAATAAGTTAACTCCCAATATCAAAAAACTTTTTATATAGTTTTTCGAAGGCCAAACACTGTATCTCTCCAAATTCACTTACACTCTCATTTAGAAATAATTGCTTCACTTGTAAATCTGAGGCAAATTTTCTAGGTGTTATCTTTAATGAATTCTTAAGCTGGAAACCCCACATGGACCAGTTACTACAAAAAACAACCATGAACTTAGGTGGAGTTAAAAAAATTTTATCCCACGTAAACAAAAAATCACTGGATATGCTCTACCATTCTTTTTTTTTTTTTTTTTTTTAATCTCTATATTTATCCTCCTGACTCGCAGGAAAGCGACGGAGGCACTAATACATAGGGTAGGCAATTAACCCGACCTGCTTCCGGAGATGCCAAGATATTGCTGTCTCGCTTGTAATTTGATAGAAATATGATTGTAATTTAGAGCTGCTTGCCAAGACCACCAAGCAGGGGAAAGTGCTGTAAAGTGTCTTTCCCAAGGACACAACAGAATGGCGCTAGTGGGTTTTAAACCGAGACCATGTTGATCATAAGCTCGGCGCTTTAACCACTTGACCACACTGCCGACAAATTGTTAATCACATAAATACTGTGTAACAACTTGGTGTAATGGCAATAAAACAACATCATTAAAAATTTAACGAATTGTCTGTAAGTTTATAAGAATGATGCATGTAATACATTTTAAAGTCAGTCCAAAAAATACAATGTTTATAAATGGTCTAATGACAGTAACATAAATACAACTAGAGACGGCCTGTTTTATGTTTACATATTTAAAAAACTTGCTTCCTAATAGCTATCCAAATAATCTTGTTGACCCTTACAACAAAATAAAGACAAGAAGCATTTTTTCCATCATTTTGTAGATTAACTATTACACGACAATGCTTCAAATACAGAGGACCAGTTGTCTGGAACAAAATTCCTTTAAAAACTAAAGAATTAAAAACTTACAAAACATTCCGAAACAAGCTAAAACGTCATATCTTACACTCTTAGTACGTGGCCTAAATAGATCTACTATATTCTTGTTGTTGTTATATTAATTATTGTTCTGTGGTTTCTGCTGGTTTTTATTGTTGCATATTTGTATGTAAATCCAAATCTAATTCTAAAACCAAACATAAGAAGAGTAGCAAGTAACCTTGAAATCAATTAAACTATGCTTTGATTTTTTGATTCTATTTAATCAAATTTTTGATAAGTGATAATTTTCACTCGTGTACTGATACATCCTACAGACTTAGAGTCATAAGCAGGTCACCAGTTACTAAAATGGTTTTCGACCCACGGCAGGATTTCGTTATCTGCCCGACCCTTCTGGGGTCACCAGTTGCACTACCACCCCTGATTAAGCAATGTACTCTTGACTTGTGACTTGTAGAAATGTATTGTAACTTTTTAAGAATTTTTTTGTATATGTGGTTTTAAATCTTCAACGTTAAGACACTTGTGCGGTGACCAAGCACAATTTTTGTGCATGTTATAACGTATATCGTTTAGTTGCCGTCTCCCTATTTACAACCTTTGCTCTATATATTTTGTATTCAATTATTATTAATTATTCTTTTGGATGCAAATAAAAACAGACTACTTCATCGTCTAATCATGAATATTTGTACTGGTTGACATAGCGCTTGCTGTTTCTCTTTTCCTTATAATCTCATAATATATTTGTTGCCCTAATGCATTCGTTGCGATAGGTTAGGCTCATACTATGACACTTGCAGAACATGTAGTAGCTTAAGTGATCTGAGAGACAATGCTATACAACTACTATACAAAAGCTGATGTATCAAAAAGAAAAGCAGACAAGATCAATTTTATTGTGTTGTGTGCGACATGCATAGCAACGAAGGCTTACAGAGGCGCTGTGACCGGGCATGATACAAAAGGTTTTGTTAACGGTTTTGAAATATGTTGGAGAAATTTATTTTGGTCCTCATCATCCATACTTTGGGTCAAGCTCCAATATAGTTCTGCAGCTGGTTTAGATTGTTAGAGAAAATACAAAATATCTGCTTTACTTTGACAATTAGTTCTGATCACTACAACTGTTTGTGAAATTGGCCAAATATGGGATCTATGCGGTTGAAACAGTGCAATAAAATAGATTCCAAGGCTGTTCTTTCAGCAGTAGTGCATCTTTGAAACAAAAAAAGAAGTTTAAATAAGGAAAAAAAACTACCGTTGATGGTATTCCAGTCAGAGCGGTCAAGTGGTACAATAACATGGTTGTAGCTTCGGCCAGTATTTTCGTGAAAGCAATGCTGGTTGGTCAGACTAAACAGTAGGACAATAAAAGGAAAAAAAAAGCTTCTGCTCACTACCCCAACATAGTCAAACAATACAATGCATTCATGGGTGGAGTGGTCTTGTTGGTTGCTCATGTAGCATATTATAAAATGCACATCAAAAAGTACTACATAAAATCATTTTTTTGTTTTCTTGACCTTGCGGTTATAAGTGATTGGTTTCGGTACTTATTTTTATTTTATATAATAGTTAGTATTTATTTTTATATCATAGTTAGTTAGTACGAAGTTGTTGAGTAATTATTTGCTATTGTTGGCGCTGTGAATTGTTTGAAATTTGGTGAAACTTGGAAGTGAAGTTTTACAAGAATTGTTGAAGCCCTTTAGATTTTTGTAAACATATTCTTTACAGTTGGCAACCTTGGATTATTTCTATTTGTAGAGAGAAGTTTTTTTAGGGAATCAATCTGTACTTAACCAGAACTAACTGTATTAAGAACTTCAGTCTTGCGGCAATCTGCTTTTAGAGCCGACGTAAATAAAAATAAACATAACTTTACTTCAGAGCGGGTGTTTGGGTTATCAAGTTCAACCAGTCCTTTTGGATTCCAAATAAAATTGTGACAATATAAACTTATAAGAACAATTTGCAGACAGAATGAATTAAGTGGGGATTATGTACTGATTTACAAAATCACTACGTCACAATGACAGTAACCAAAAGCTTAAAAATCAACTACAGTGTTATAAAGTTAAGATTAACATCATGAATGGAGTGTGACATACGACTCCCGTTAAGAAAAAGATTATGCAATAATATGTTTAACAACACACACTGAATTCAAAAATAATTTTGCACAACAAAACATAAGTCAAATAACAAAATACTTTATACAACTATAGGAGTGAGGAAGTCAGCCAAAACGTTCTCCTTTCCGGCGTTTTTCACCATAAAGCCATACCCTAATAGGGATAAAGATCACCTGAATAAGCGAACATTTTCGTAACTAGCCGTATTGAGAAAACTGAGTGGTTTTATAGTTGACACACTTCATTCATAATTTTAATCTTAACCTTTTAACTTTTTAGTTGATTTTCAGTCTTGCACAATAATTTTAGGCTTTTGATTATGACGTGATTTTTTCCCATTGTTACGCAATGATTGTAAAATCGGTACACTACCTCCCACTTAATTTATTTTGTCCGCAATTGTTCTACTAGTGTAATAGAAAGATTTTTTTTACCGTCTAAATTCTTAGGGCATTGTTAAAATTTGAAGCCAGGCGTCAAACTGTTTAAAATAACGTTTCGGTTCAGCTTCAGGTAAGGAAAATTTGATTTTGATGATTTAGTTCCGGAAAATTTCATTGTTAGGGCTCAGTTTCGGTTCAGATTCGGATTGTTTAAAAGAAAATCATTAGCGCTTTCTACGGAATTTTTGATTCGGATTTGGTTCAACTCTTAGTTTTATAAAATGTTTTATCTGTGCATTTGTGCAACCTTATAAAGTAAGTACACGGCTTGTGGATTGTGGTCATAGACATATCAAACTAGAGGAATTGAAAAAGGGGGGCAAAACAATTTTACCGAAATCATGGTTTTGCACAATTTCACGTAGAAGCCCAAACGTAACAAATACAACTGAGCAGAATACATTAGCTTTGTTACGTACACAAATTTTTTGGCGCCCAAAAATTCAATTTAGAAGTGTTATGCGTCAAAATAACCAATTTAACACCAAAGAATAAATTTTATGATTGAATCTGGTTCACAGCACATTAGAAAAAACTGTTTGGAGATAACTTTCTTTTTTTCCAAGAAACATTTTTACAAGTGCATTTTATGTCTCAAAACACATAGTTAGTTTCCAAAAAATCAGATTACTCCCAAATTTTTTTGTTGGTGGACAGATTGAGATGATGACAAAGCCTCTATTTCCCCAAATTTGTAAGACTGTGTTTATAGCGAAATGATATCTCAGGGCGTCAACTGGAATGTTTTTTGGAGGACCACAGTAAGCAGTTGCATACCAAAAAAGTTTAAAATAGAAGTATTTCTGGTTGCCTACAGATTTTAAAAAGCTAAACACTAAATCTATTCACCGAGAAACTATTTAAATGTGCATTGTAAAACCAACTCTGTATATTTTAGCAAAGGTGAATGAACGTGTAATAATGATTTGTGAGCACCAAAATCGCAAGCAAAAATTTTTTAATATTAACTTTTTTTGGCTATTTTACGACCAGGTCTTAAAACATTGTTTCTTAAACCTTTTTTTCGGCGACGACGATTTGCAAAGATGACTGCAACCCAAGTAAATTTGATTGAGCGTGGTGAAAACGTAGTGATCTTTAAAAAAAAAAAAAGTCTTCACCTCGAATCTGTCTCTGATTTCTTAATTTTTGTCTTCAAAATCGAGTGTTCTCTAAAAAAAAAAAGTCTTCACCTCGAATCTGATTCCAATTTTCTTCATTTTTGCCTTAAATACGTAATGACACCTCCAGAACGTTCTTCACTTCTCAAATCTTCTGCGGACAGATTTTTTCTTTTACGCGCGATAATTTCCAAACCTTTGCGACCAATCCGCATAGCCTTGGCGACCCATAGTTTAAGAAACACTGTCTTAAAACTTTTTTATATTGGTGCATATATACATTTATTAGATTAATTTAGGACTGGCAAATTACCCGCAAAAATATAAATAAGGTATAGCAACCGTGCAAGTCTTTTTTGCACTTTGTCTGCATGCTATAACGTTAAATTTGAGCCCTCTAAAGTCTCTAAAGTGAAAAATTTTTAAGACTTTATTCCCTTATGAAATTTACTCGGTATCAATGTTTCCATATCGTACTTGAAATTTTTGATACATTAAAGTTAAAAAAAAGACTAATACGGCTATACGAAGAAGTGTATTTGATAATATGATTTACGTATACATGCTTAATATATAATAAATAAAAAAGCAACAACTTTATTTAGGTTTGTGTATATTTTTGTTGAGAACAACTAATTTCTGATTTCGTGGCCTCACAAGACATCAACATAAATGGCAATAAGTAATCTAGACTTAATTGATAAGAAGAAATTCCAGCAGATTATAGCAAACCCGTTTAAAGCATGGGTTGCTTCGGTGTCTAAACTTCCAAGCATTTGATACACATATGAACGTAACTTAAATAACAACTTAGGAATTACCAAAATTTGTCATATGATGTGGATGTGGCAATTTTACTATCCGGCAACGGAAATCTTCAAACGCTGGTTGCAAAGAGCTTTGAACATTGCTGGAGACGACCATTGGCGCACTGTTCAAAAAGTTGTTTATACTCTGGAAATCTTGCAAGCTGAAAGAATTAAGCGGGACTAGGAATTAACTAAAAATTTCGGAAATGAGGTTTCATTGTTATTGGTGAATTGCAAATTTTAATTAACAAAAAATAACAGCTAATCTGTGTATTATACGTTCCATTTGATCATCATGTGATTATACTTTTATCGTGTTTCAAAATATTGATAAAAATTTGCTTAGTGTAGAAAATTACCAACGCACGTGTTTTATTTTATTTCTTTTGAGTTTCTAATCATAATTTGCGCGAGCACTCGCTGCCAGCGCCTTTTTTGTTTTACGCTTTATTTTTAATTAATCTCACCTTGAAGCATAGTTGTGTCTGCAGCGCGTTGATTTTAGAGCTGGCTTTTTTGCGTTTGTTCACACTTCTCAATTTGTGAGGCGACCAGTTGCAGTGTTTGTGGGCAGCTGGTTGAAGTCTGAGTAGACTTAGCGTGCAGTTTAAGATAATTCCCGTTTTCCCCGTGAGTCAGCACCGAAGTGAACTGCTCGGTAAGACATCTATGCGTTTTTTTTGTGTTTAATTTTTAGTACGTTTTTATTTATTTACAGATTACCGTTTCCGCTTTCGTTTCCGCTTTCGTTTTCGCTTTCATTTCCACGTTTCAATGTTTCAGTTATTACTTGTTTTCAATTAAATTATTTCCTTGGTTAATTATTGTCCTTTTATTTGTCGAAGCCGGAAGCGCGTTGATCGACACTTCACTTTGCGGCAATCGGCAATTTCAGCGCCGTTAAGGAAAACTGTTTTTATTAATAAATTATTTCAAAAAAAGGTTTTTGTGTGAATGTAAAACAAGAGTACGAGATATTATGCTATAAATATCTAGCAAAAATCTCCAATAAAGTTTCTACCTTTGTCAAACTCATAACAATTAAAATCAAAGTTTTGGCAATAACAGACACTTTCAGTTGTACAACAATCATTTATTTATTATTGAAATTATCCTCTTTCCTTGCAGGAAAAGGTCGAAGGCGTTAAACTTAGAATAAGTGGAAAACGATTACCTTGACCTACTTTCATCCCAAGATATTGTTGTCCGGTTGAAATTTTTTATTTGGATTTTTAGTTTTTAGAGATTGAATTGAAATTTAGAGCTGGAGTGTCTTTCTGAAAGACACAACAAAGACGCGGGTCGGTTTTGAACCATAACCGTGTGGAATACTTGCGCCATTGAAACGGCGCTCTTGACCATTGGTTAAGTATAGATGGCGCTATAAAAGTTTTATCAAACAAATTAAGCTGGGAGAAATAACTATTTATGATTAAATGTCGGAGAAGGAAAGCATTGCGATTGCTTGAGTATGCATGCATGAAATAGGTAATGCAAGGAGCGAATTAACGTTTCACAACATTTTACAAAATTAACACAATTGAATGCTTAAGAGCGTTTGCGGAAAATGAGTTCCTTTTGTTATTTCTCTTTAACAAGCTTTAATAACTTTATAGACGGGGTAGTTTCAACAAAATTAAACAGCTTGCTCTAATTGTACCCGTTCCTGAGTCATGATATAAGAAATAGTTATGTTCTATTGCTGATTCACTTGTTTAAAGGTACAGAACTTGTGAAAAATTTAAGATTGTCTTTCAATATTTGATATAAACACCAATTTCTTTTGCGTATGCTTACATGATTAAAACAAAAATATAGTATACATAAACTACAACAATTTCAACGTTTGTAAATAAGGGCTAATTATAAATTTTTGGACTGAGTCCCACAATATCATGACTTGTTTTTTGATTTTAAAATTTTGCACTAATTGGAATTCCTAGTTTGGAATCAGCTTCTTTAATTAAGTTGCGCTTTCAAATTATACATGCAAACAAAATCAAAAATTTGTAAAATTTTTTGATTTCGCAACTAACTAAAAGCTCTTAAGTTTTATATTTCGTTCAAAAATTAGTTTTAGCTCTAAAAATGTCAATGTCGTTGTGCGCGTTGACGTGGTAAATTTTGGGTTTTAAAGTCCGATTAAAGGTTCAATACATCAAAAAGAAAACCAGGTTGTAAATCCATTTAGTGTTCACGAACTTTATCAACAGCCTGCTCCAGGTCAAACGATAAATTTTTTAGCAGCCTTAATATGCTGTCGGCCCAGATGCAGTTGTTTCTTGCAACCTGGGGCGTTGGTAAATCTGTTCTTTTTGCTTTGTATGACAGACTGAAACCAAAATTGACAAAAAGGAAGGTATCTACCCAACTAGATGTTCATCAAGGGCCTGTTAATTACCAAAGGTCCTTTCCAGGACGGAGCAATACTTGTGAAAAACTGTTTTTTGGGAAAACTTTGAAGGGCACAATACCAGATCCTATAAATATCTCCGTAATGTTCTCGTAAAGAGAATTCATTATTCCCCTCCAACACCTAAAACCAGGTAAACATCCAGGACCCTGATTCCATCTGCATAGAGCTTATAATCCATGCTGCAGTTGCTTTGAAGTCCCGGTTACATGACTTTTTTCAAAATTCCCAAGTTTTGGAGCGCTTGTAGTTGCGATACAAAAGATGATAAAGCCCGTAGGAGGCCCAAAAAGTTATCTGTCGATTTCTCTGCTCTGTGTCCCCAACACAATTTCCGAGAGGCTTACATACCTTTGGTTAAACCAATTATCAATCGATTGTTTTTAAAAAGCAGGCTGGGTTTTGAGGCGGAAAGTAAATCGTAGATCAAATCATTTTGTTGACACAAAATATTGGGAATTAACTGGATGCAAGAAAAAAGAAGTCCATTAATGTTATTTATTGGATTTATACGACAAAAAATTTACGCCACGTATCAAGCAAGTTTTTTAAGTCCGTTGCAGAGTCAAATGATGTTTTAAAATTATATCAAGATCACGATATTTAAACTTTGTAAAATCTAAATATTTATGAACGCTTTCTGAAATCAATAGCCAAACAATGCTAAAGACTGATTGTTTGTACATGTCACACTTCATTCATAATATTAATCTTAACCTTACTACTCTATAGTTTATTTTTAGTCTTTTACTGTAATTTTTAAGTGTTTGATTATGAAGTAATATTTTTCGTTGTTACGAAGTGATTGCGTAATTGTTACACCACATCCACTTTATTTATTTTGTTTGCAAGATGTTTTTATAAGTGTATTACAAAGATTCCCTTTGCCAATATAATTTAAGCACATTGATTGACTGATATTTCAAACCATTTCGACGTTTTTGCAGCCAATGACGTAATTTTATCTAGATCAGCGGTTCCTAAACTTTTTTTTTCACGACGCCCTTTGAAAACTTAACAATACTCGCGGCGCCGTAATGAAAAAAGGTATTCAGTTCAATTACTTCTTTGAACAACCTTTTTTTCTCCGAAACTCATAGTGTCCTCTAAAAAAAAAAAAGAAAAGGTCTTCACTTCGATTTCATCTCTGATTTCCCTATTTCCCTCCCAAAATCAGGATGTTCTCTAAAAAAAAAAGGTCATGCTTTCGCGGCGCCCTTGACAAAGTCTCGGGGCGCACAGTTTGGGAACCGCTGGTCTAGATCATTGGTTTTCAAACTTTGGTGGTCCGTGGTCCCTTTTCAGAGACTCTCAAACAACCATGGTCCCCTACTTAGAGTATTGTCCCAAAATTGAAGTAAAGACCAAAAAAAAAAAATATTATCACTATAAAACTGTCTCTGCTTTCTTTATTTTCTTCCTAAAAGTAAAGCGAAAACCAAAAAAATATCATTACTTTAAAACTTCCTCAGATTTCTTCATTTTCGTGCTAACCTTATACTTTGAATCACTTTAAAACTGCTACGAGCCATTTACCGGGGAGCAACCAAATTATGTTTTTTACCCCCCGGTAAATTCCTCGTGGCACTCTTGCGGCCTAGAGGTCCCTTTGAGAGACCCTGTTTTAGATCGTTCAAAAAAAAAGGTTGGTATTATTTACTATTGTTAAGCTAATTTTACGTACTTTATAAGTTGTATAACTTGTTTACTACCATGTCTTATGATTGTATTGTGACATCATCAACTACTTTGTCAACTGGTCCTTTTGGATGCCCAAATAATATTGTGACAGTAAATTTGTTTTAATTGCTTGGAGGTTTGTTATTCGTGATCAGTTCATTGTTTTCTTCATTGATCGCTTTTTGTTTATTCTTTGTTTAAATCATTTTGTCGCGGTGCCGATTAAAAAAAAAACTCACTGGCTTTTTAACTTTGATTTGTATAGAGAGGCCTGTTAATATACATTATGCATATACATACATTTAATATACGTAATATACATGCAAGTTACAGTAGATCATAAACCAGTTTTTGGTGTACTTAGATTTTTTTACGCCTTTTCTCAAAAGTTTTAAAAGGTTGAAAAATGTTTACGAAAGTTAAAAGCAAAGCCGAAAAAAGTGATAGAATTGCTAATTATTGTTTTCGAGTAATTCGAGATTTTAGGAGAAGCTTGTAAAAGCGTTAAAAGCACACTCTTGCCTCGTATACAGAAGTACTAATGCCAAGAGCAAAGATGGACATTGGGTAGAGAAATTTGAATTAAAAAAAGGAACTCCCAACAAAAGAACGACTCTATATGCTGTATGTCATCTTTACAAACGTGATCTTAGCTTATTAAAATCGAATTTGAAAGATTTTAAAAGACAATTGGTCGCTAGTGACCACAGCTACAAAAGGTTTTATTTAATTATATTATTTGTGCTACGCTTTTACGTCAGTGTTAAGCAGTACAATGTGCGACAGACTTGTGGCAAAAGAGGCTAGTTGACAGTTTGGTTAAGAGAATGCTTTCTTGCTCGAACAATGAGTTATAGGTTTCAATCAGGCTTAAATTTTTTTTAAAAACAAAGCGGTTTTATTCGCTGTAAGCATACAGAAATTAGATGATAAATAGCAATTTTAACAAGTGAAAACAAATTATTTTAATCAATTTAAAGCACTTTAATATGAAATTGAACAAAACAGAATTATCGTTTGGGTTCTGAAAAACTCTGGAAACAATATATTATACACAAAAAAGTTTTCTTAAACGTTTTAAGAAACAAAAGAAAGTAAAAGAGTTTTACACAGCATTACGTAATCTTTTTTCTATCCTGTAGTTTTTACTTCCAATTAGCATTAATCATGGTTAAAAGTCTTTTAACAGAAATCTATTACCCTTTTCAGCAAAGTCAAATTGACAATTTTATTTAACTGGTCAAATTGCGATACATAAATTCATTAATAATATCAGTCAAAGTTAAATGGGCCAAATATTTAATATAAAAATTAAAAATTAAATCTAACTAATTCATAACGAAAAATCGACTTCGACCAAAAAATAGGCTAACTATACATCCCAATTTTTAGGGCTCTGACCCGCTCATTTTGGCAAAATGCTGCCAGAAAACGAAGACAGGTTCCATGTGCAGACCCCACTTTTTGCTTGTTTTTTTCAAAATCTCCAGTTTCCAAAGACGAAAATCATGAAATCCCAGACAAATTTAACTTGAAAACTTTTTTTATTTAGAGAACACGGCTTTTAAGGGACGAAAATCATGAAGTACGAGAATCTTCGAAGTGAAGGCCTTTTTTTTTACAAACATTATTTTTAGGGAAGAAATTTTTTTTTGTTAACAAGCGTCCCGGTTTGCCCCTTCAAAAATATAAGTATGCCTACCCATAAAGGTCATCATCAGTTTCTTATTCAAACAGGGTCTTATCTTATGATACAGTTGCTTTGGAGTTACTCAAATCTTGCATCACCTGAATCAACAGAAAACATTAATTAATTGTGTTTGAATAATACTTGAATAATAGAATCAATCAATGTTTTCTGTTGATTCTAGGTGGTGCAAGGTTTGTGTAACTCCATAACAACTCTCTCGTAATATAAGATAAAATCAAACAGTTTAATAGCAACCAGTCGGCTTTGTTAAGGTTTCAATAAGAAAACGTTTAAAATTGTTTTCAAGCAGAAAAAACTTTGAATCAAGATTTGAGCAGCTCCATTGCAACTTTATTATTATTCCTAACAAATAAAATGAAAATCACATGACTTATATGGCAACGCTTTATCAGGCTTTTTTTAAGATATCAAATACTGTAGAAGACGTTTGGAATTGCTTTCAGTCAGAAGCAACTTTAAAGTAAACAGAAATTAAAAAACTAAACTATGGGCAACATTGTTCATTGAAAATAGAATAAATATTATGATTAGGAAGCTTATATAATGTTTTTATAGTTTTTATAACTTCCCTAAAAAATAAAGCACTTAATCACCATTTGTTCAGGACATTTTTAAAGACAATTCTGTTTTTTTATTGGCTAAAGATGGTTTTAATCCGTTATAAATTATTTTCGCGTTTTTAGATCTTTATAAAAAAAAGTTTGCAAGCAAGCATCTTTATAAAAAAAATTATTAAAAGCTTATCATAATCGACTTATATAAATCCTTTTCTAAGCATCTAAAATTTCTATTTTGACGTTTTAACAAAATCAACTGTTATTAGGCAAAGAAAACTTTCGTTACGGAATGGCGTAGCAATACGTTAAAAAGAAAACGTTGTAAGAAAGCCGAGATTTTTTTGCAAAATTCTTTTTATGTTTTTTTGAAGGAAAAATTGTTTATTTAATCATCGTCATCTTAATATAATTTTAACACCATGACTAAATTTTGTCAAAAATTTTACGTCCCTTGACTCTGATGTAGCATAGACCAGTGGTCTCCAAACTTTTAAGGCAACCCAACTTTGGGTTTGCATGTCACAAGTTAGGAACCACTGATAGACGACAGTTGTGAATTGCGATGAAGACTTTCAGCTTTATGTTCCATGCCCAGCGACGGTAGCGTAAAAGTGTTCATGACGAATTGTCATTCGGTTATCAGATTAAGTTAAAATCCTGAAAAATGTTAGATGATTGCAAAAAATTAGTTTCCCGTAAACTTAAAGATGTTAGACATGATTGTGATGATATGTCAGTCAAGAAGCATTTCGAAAGATTTTGTAGACCCATCCCCGTCAATTAAATCAAGCGGCCACAAGGTCTTCGTAAACTTGTTTAAACAATTGTTGTTGTTCTTTTTAAAATCTATTTATAAATAATAGCTGTCAGAATTCAACATTTTATCATTTGGTTTGCAAAAGTATATTTACTTATTTAAAACTTAAATAAACTTTTAAAAACTAAATGATCAAGTATTGGATTCTGAATGCTATTTTTTTAAATTTGTTGCAGTTTAGTGAACAGCTTAAGCCTTAAGGAAATATGTTAGACGCGATAACATCAGTGTTTAAAATTTCTAAGTAATATATTTTAAAAAATCAAAGGTTGAAATTAATTCAGCAATGTGATCCATTTTTCCTTTCTTGTTTTTCTTCTCTCACTCCTCTATATAAAATAGCTTCGTTCCTTTCCATTCTGATGATTTTATCCTGCTGAGTGTCGGCTGAAAACCTTTGAATAATGTCTCTTAATTTTCTGGAAATATTTAAATTGCTTAATCAATTTTCTACAATGGTTTTCAGTTGGAATGTTCTATTTATATTTCTATGTTATATTGCGTTTTTGTGTGAACAAAATAAACTTCATTTCAGACATGCAATTGGCATGCCAAAACTGGTCATGAAATTGGGTATTTTATGGGTAGTCAATGAGTAAGACATGCAATATATTACTAGTAGGAAAAAAATTCTGTGTGAGGTTCTAAATTTTAGTCCTAATATCATGGTGTTCAAAACCAATTTTTGTCCTAGATTCAAGGTGTTCTCCAAAAAAAAAGGTCATCACTTGAAATTCTTCCCTAGTAATCCACTTTTTTTTCTAGAAATGCAAAAATCTCTAAAAAAAAGGTCATCACTTCAAATCGCTCCTGGGTAATGCACTTTTTGTTCTAGAAATGCAATAATCTCTAAAAAAAAAGATCATCACTTGAAATCCTTTCTTAGTAATGCACGTTTTGTCCTAGAAATCCGTTAATCTCTAAAAAAAAAGGTCTTCCTTTTCAATCTCTCTCAACTTTTATCCTTTTCGTCCTGAAATTGTAGCATTTCCTAAAAAAAAGGTCTTCCCTTCAGATCCGCCTCAAATTTTTCCAATTTAATTCCAAATTAGTACCATTTTCCATTAAGTTAAAAAAATATATGCCTCGTCGCGCAAAATTTTGTTATGCAGTCCCTCAAAATTTGGTCATGCAACGCATGACTTGCATGCCCTGACCTCACGCCACTCTTTCATTTATTGATTCAATAAATTATCTTAGCTAAGCCATGCAAATCCTTAATTGCTTAATCGACAATGTCGACTCCGTCAGAGCAAACAATTCTCGTCTATGCACAACACAAGTGAGCGGATGACCGCGTCAACACGAGATCGTGTTGATAACAACTTTTCAGCGGGAAAATTACTCTGGCCGGCATACTTCGGTGTTGTAAAAGAGAGGAAAGTGTTGAAGCTTGCCCCGTCAGACAGACTCGCTATCGGGACTGCTGGCACCGCATGTGGATTGCTTGTGTATTGTTGCCATAAAGCAAGAGTCAGGAAATACTAGGGTATTAAAAAAGCTTGTCGGTGGAGGTTTGTAACCATCAACGTCCACACACAACCATTCAATATCCGATGTCAATTTCAGCTGATCGTTAATAAGTGTCCCATGTAGTTTATCTGTTGTTTTTTTTCTATTTTTATTTATAAAAAAAGGGGGCATGTTGCTAAATTAATTTAAGTTTATCTCTTGTGTTTGTCGCACTCGCGTGCAATGTAATGCGTCGCGCTTTTTGTGCAGTGTCAGTCCTGCAGATACAGACGTACAATAAAGACGCTACTAGTAACAGTATTGGTCTTTGTTAACTATATTCAACATTTTAATGTCCTTCCATTGTGTCCTTTTTATGTGGTCACTTGTAAGAGTGCTCATTGCAAAATGCTTTCCCCTCTAGAGTATACATTATTGTAAACGTGTACCAACTTTTTGTCCAACGACACTTTGTCCACGACTTTATGTTCAATAGGGTTAGGGTTAGGGTTAAGGTTCCCTTAACAAGACTTCTTTTCTTTGAAATTGGATCGAAAGTCGTTGGACAAAAAACAAATAGGGCAAGTAGAGAGATATTGCTTTAACGAACAAATTGGAAAAGACTTTGTTGCTACTAAATTCACTTGATGTGGAAGCGACTTATTAGTACTTTTTCAATGCCATCAGAAAGCAGTCAAAAAGACTACTCCACGCGGTCACCAAAACAACCGTCCGCCGTATTGGTACGCAGAGTGTGAAACTCTTTATAAAACTTTACTGCAGTGTCCAGAAATAAACACGACTCGATTTTGGGTGCTACGGCTTCATTGACCAGACTAAATAAAAAGTTGAGAGATTGTTGGTTTCGATTAGAATATTTACTTTCACACTCTCGTCTAAAAGCATGAAGTATATTAAAATAATCTTATTAGTAAGGTCACAGCACTTCCCGGGAGATATAGGGCTGTTGACTGCTAGTCAACTGGACTTTTTCCTCAAAAGTGTCTGACTTTTGAAACGCATCAACGTCAGAACCATATCTAAGAATTAAATTTTTATTCAAGGAATTTCCTGCTGTCCTGTACTTAAGACCAGATATACCTAAAGCTTCTGGCCCTGATTCTATGCGCTATTATCAATGTGGGAATTACTTTTAATTTCTACTTACGTGACTTCCTTTTTTTGCAGGGGCCTATTCGAAATTTTCAAAATCTGAAGAAGAGCGCTTGTAGTCGTGCTTTCTACACCGATAAAGCCTGAAAAAAACTCTAAGAGCTATCACTCAGTATCTCTCCTCTCTTCTCCTAAATGATTTTTGGGAGACCTAACGACGCGAAAGTCAACAGTAGATCAATTTGTTCTCTTATTTAATACCGGAGACATCGAGGATCCTTTTGAAGCTAAAAAGAAGGATGGTGTTGTAATCCTCGCTTTAACAGATGCTTATAACTGCCTGGCATTGTGCCTGGCCTTACCTGTAAGCTGCTGAGATTTCTTTCAGATAAGTACATGGTTAAAATGATTATGAAACTTGCCCAAAACGAAATTTTACCTTGCTTCTGGTAACAAGCAAAGCAAGCGTAGATGTCTGAGAAAAGACGTTTCTTAGGGATCGGTCTTGGTATCATTTCCTTTTTAACCTCTATACATACTATTTGGCTTCCACAGTCATCAAAAAGCTCGCCTATGCGGACTATCTTTGTATTGTTTTATTTTTCTTAATTTGGAAGGACTTTAAATTAAGACACATTCACTCTTTAACCTTTTCTCCAAACTTGAATGATGAACTCAGTCACTTAAAGATAGTCACGCCAGCTTTTTTATTTTCATAAGCCAGAAGCCAAACCTGAGCTAAAAGTTTTCAATGCAATAAAATTTTACTCTTCTGTTTAACCCCTACATAGCTGGTGATAAAACTGGAAAAATTGCTCACGTTTTGTCACAACCTTGTCGCCTTGCGCAAAAAATATCTTCCCACGTCACGCTATTGTTCTGTAGTTGGTATATTTGACAGCTGCGTACTTTGCAGCGCACATGTTTGCTTTATAAAAAGTGTTTTGAATGACGCCTTAAATATTTGAATGCCTGCATCCTATTCCAACAGACCACTTATCAATTCTTTCAGGCATCAAACCAGCTAAACTTTGCCAACTAAAAGTTTTTTACCAACTAAACCCTAGGTATTATCGCAGAGCTAGTCATACATAAAGAGAAAAATCTAAGGTTGTGGACTTGTATCAAATGCATTGCTGTAGTGACAGAAGCAGCAAACCTGAATAAGCAGACTATCCCTGATGAGAGTTTAGAACTCAAAACTATGGTCGGAAAGTAAGCTCGGGTTTGGCTTGCGTGATGCACTATTCCACAGATGATATACTTTAATGTCATCTGTCCTATAACTCGATATATTTCTAGCATCTGTATCGGATTGCGTGATGCACACTGTCGCTTTTATTAGTGCAGCAGCGCATCAGGTAAAACAGCACAAGTCTTTGATTTTTCTCTCTTTATAACCAGCTCTGGGACAAAATTTGTGTAAGCTGACTGTCCCTGATAAAAGTTTAAAACTCGAAACCATGGTCGCGCAGTGAGCTAGGGTTTGGCATGCGTCATACACAATGCCACAGATCGTACCCTTTAGCCCATCTTTTCTAAACGTACATTTTTATTTTTAGTAATACGAGTATGGCCAAAATTTAAAGCAAAAAGCAATGCCGTAAAATATCTTTCTACAAGGACTCAAAAAAACCAAGCAAGTAGGCGTTGAACCGCAACCGTGTCAATTGCTTAATGCTCACACATGCAATCTGTTATAATGTCATAGGACAATATTGACTACAATTAAAAACATCGTGATATACTGGCAACTGCATTGTGAGATACCAAATTTTTTATCAAAAATATAAAATGCAAGACATTTAAATATTAATAAAAACAGGTTTATAATTTCTCAAGCACCAGTACGGTGTCCAGGCTTCTTGATTGTCATGCATAGAGTGCCATCGTTTAATTCTACTGTGACTAATGGCTAATTTAAAGAGGGCCATGACGTCCGAAAGGTTTAAAAAACGTAAAAATAAGCAATTTTTACCAAATATCACGACATATTTAAAACCCCTATGAACTTTGCTCACATCGCTACATTGTCTCGACCTGGAGTCGAGACGCAGTGGTCTGAGATCGAGACCAAGGCGAGACGTTTGGGTTCCGAAACCGAGACGAGACCGAGACTTCAAAAACCGTGTCTCGAGATATCAACCTTTCATGCTTACCACTGTCGATTCAATGTCTATCCCGAGCAAGAAATTAACCCCGACCTAAAATTGGTTATAGCAAGTTATAATTTTTATCGTTACCGGGACTAAAATCTAATTTTGTTTCTTTTAACTTTCAAAAGATGTCACTAATTTTTGCATTGCAGACTGATTTTTTATTGCTAAACTTCGCATTGTGCTGCGTTCATACGTAATTAACTAAGCAATGTATTATAACTTCGAACGTTACACTTATATACTTCAAAGTTCACCAAAGCAAGACTATACACAGTTTAAATGTTACAAAAGACTTTGGAATTTTTATGACCCACTTAATCTTTCAGTGGAATGGCTTCCCTATATTGGAAAAGAAAGAAGGCGAAAGTTGGAGATATTTGAAATAATAACAATTCGTCAGCTTTTCAACAAGATGAAAGAGTGCAACGGACCAAATTTTTTTCACTACTGGTTACTGGGAGCTTTTGGTATACAAAACAATAGCAATGACGTCACTGTCTTTTCTATAATCACAACTTTGATGGATTTGTATTATAGAGGATTTTAAATGTAATGGACAATAACCAGCTGAGAATTATCAAGTTGTAAAACATCTTTTCATAAAGTTTGACGTTTACAAAAAAAAAAAAAAAATGGAGTAAAGGATAGCCGAGTTAAGACTGACAGTATATCATTTATGAATTTGTAAAAGATAAATTAAAAGTTATGAAAATTGCTATTGATTTTGGAATAATTTGTCACACAAAATGGAAACTTGATTTTTATTTTATAAAAAAAATATATAGAAACAATTCAAAAGTTGTATCGGCTTTGCGGTTGTTTTTTTGCGTCAACATTTTTAATCAATTGTTCAACAATTCCCTTTTATGAAAACTTCGTGACACCAATTTGATAAACAACTACGTAATTGATAAACAACTACGTAATAATAAACAACTACGGTCATTGACCTCGATCTTTAAATTTGAAGGCAAAATTTTTTAACATTTTATTCATCTGAAGAGGGCTAATGTAAGCAGAAAAAGTTTATGTTTTTTGTTTTATTTTGTATGAATGTATCAGTGTTGCTGTATATAATTGTGATATCGTTGAAGGAAGTATACTCTCGCCCCAAATTATTCAAAAGTACGCAAACTTTATTTCTACAGAAAGCAGATCAGAAACACTGTATGTGATAGCTATAATCCTTGAAACAGATTGTCACAACTTCACTCGAGAATTCGAAAGTACCGGTTGAACTAGGAAAGCCGAATACCTGCGTTAAAGTAAAACTGTTTTATTTATTCCGGCTCTATAGATAATTTGCTGCAAGGATGAAGTTCTTTTAACAGCTAGTTCTGGCTAAGTACGAATGAATTCTTTAGAAAACTTCTCTCTAGAGATAAAATAAACCATTAAGTTTTCAAATTTTTTTACTTTAAACATTAAGTTTACAAAATCTAATGAACTTAATCAATTCTCGTAATACTTAATTTTCAAACTTTACAAAACTTCAAAGGAATTCATTGCGCCACTGCAGCAAATAATCCGTCAAAAATTTGTGCTGACTAAGCTTAAAAATAAATAAGCATCTCAATGGCTAATATTAAACTTAACAGTCCGTTCAAACCATTCATCTCACTATGAAATTAACTTCTGGGGCGTCATCAACCTGACCCATGACTACTAAAAGAACAGCTCACTCAAGACTACAGTAGCACAAAACAATTTCTATACTTCAACCCTTATCTACCTAGGATGTTTTTTCTGTTGACTACCTAAGGGGGGGTCCTCGGAGGACCCTAAGTTTGGATGTCCAATACTATTAACGGACTGTAGCTACGCAGTTGATTTTTTGATATGTTGGAGAAAATTTATTCTAGTTTAGTCCAATGTTTTTACTTTTAATATATTTGCAACTAGTCTTTTCTTATTTTGCATAAAATTGAAGGTCCTCAAATTTTCATTGATTGCTTTGTTTTGCCGAGATAATCGGATCTGTCACGGCTGCTGCAAAAGAAAATAACTACTACATGACGCAGTAATCTTGACAAACACAGCAAGACAGACGCATAGTTGGTAAATAAAGCTTGAATTGCTGTCAGCGTCAAAACCGTTTACGAGTGTCGCGTATATTTTTTTTAGTAAATCAAGCAATTTTCAGAGGTCACTTCTCGGAATAACTTCGAATGTACTTGTGATATTAATTTTATAACTGCTATGCTTCTAATTCGTTGTGAATACATTTCCGGGAAATCTTATTTAAAATTATCTCTTAGTGCGATTTTTTTATAAATTATTTTAGTATGAAATATAAAACTAGCATTGCATAAAAACTTTCTGTCTCCATCAAACAACAATCTATTTTTTCAGTTATTGCGCGATAACAATAATTACAGTTAAGTTGCATAAATGTACAGCAAAAATATTGCTAATACAACACAAAAAAAATTATTGAAATCACGCAGTAACAATAAACATGTTTGGTATATTTGAAGGTCGTCGTCGTCGTCGTTTGAAGGGGATCCACTCCAGGCCAGACACAAACAGAACTGGGGCCGAGGGTTTATCATTTTACTACCCCAGACTGCTGCACTGCCTGGATGAGATGTTGGCAGTGATGTCATTAAGCCAGCATCGAGTTTCGTCATCCAAAACCGTCAGACCGCGTGCTCCATGTGGTGCCCGATGTATGGGGCACATTGTTAGTACATGGTCTGCGGTTTGCTCTGAGGCGCCACACTCGCAATTCGGTGAGGGAGCGAGACCCCATTTGTGCATGGACGAATGGAATTGCCCAACACCAGTCCGCAGGCGGTTGAGCTTAACCCAAGCTGCTCGGGGTAAGCCCATCCCAACAGGCCTGACACTGGTCCCGGGCACAAAAGCACGGAGCCTGGAAGCACTTTCACAGTACTCCGCGTTCCATTTGTGATTTGTCCATTCAGAGGCGCGGATGCCAAGTCTGGCAAGATTGTCCAAGAGATTCCTCGCACCTGGCACAAACGGGCGTCTGGATCTTAGTCTCACTTGGAGAGTATCTGAGGACCCACTTAAAAGACCATGCAAAATATGATCGGGGCCCAGAGATCCACGGTAAGCCAAGGAGAGTGTCGCTCCCAGTCGGCGAAGCTCAGCTGGCTGGATGCCTGAGAGTACAGGTAGGTGGTCTGTTGGAGTGGGATGCAGGCATCCAGTAACTATGCGCAAGGCGTCATTCAAGACACTGTCAATGAGGCGAGTATGAGCACTGCGACACCAGACTGGCGCACAGTACTCAGCTATTCAGTAGACTAGAGACAAGGTGGCTATGCGTAGTGTTTTAGCACCAGCACCCCATCCCGAGCCCACGAGTCGCCTCAGCAGTGTGACGCGCGAAGATAGTTTTTTGCACAATGCCACTAAATGGTGACGAAACGTGAGCGATCTGTCCAGTTTTACCCCAAGGTATGTAGGGGTTGGACAGAACGGTAAAAGTCTACCGTTTTTGTAGACCTTTAGCTCACGTTTGGCCTCTCGGTTATTTAAATGAAAGGCTGCCGTCACCGTCTTAGTGTGACTGAGCTTCAACCTCCAAGTCTGGAGATACGCTGACAGTGTGGACATGTCTTGGCTTAATGTCCCCTCCAAGTCCTTCCAGTTCCAGAATGCAACAATGCTAGATCATCAGCATAAGCAAACTTTCTGGAAATCATGGAAGGAAGATCGTACGTATAGATGTTAAATAGGAGGGGAGCCAAGACCGATCCCTAAGGAACGCCGTTTTTAAGACGGCATAGCCTGCTTTGCTTGCTGTCACCGGTGGTAAGGGTAAAACTTCGATTTCGGACAAGCTCCATGATCATTTTGACCATGTGCTTATCCGGAAGTAGTCTCAGCAGCTTGCAGGTAAGGCCACAGTACCAGACAGTGTCATAAGCAGCTGTCAGATCGATAAATACGGCACCGGCCTTCTTTTAGCCTCAAAAGAATCCTCGATGTTCTGGGTTAGCAGAACAACTTGATCTACGGTTGACTTCCCGCGTCGGAACCCAGCCTGCTTTTAGGGAGCAGTGGATCGATTAATGGTTCAACGCGGGCGTAGATAAGCCTCTCGAGGATCTTGTAAGGGACACAGAGCAGAGATATCGGTCGATAACTTTTTAGGTCCCCCACGGGCTTTCCTGGTTTTGGGATCGCGAACACAAGCGCTCTTCTTCAGATCTTGGGAATTTTGACTCGGCGCAAACAGGAAGAAAGGAAGTCACGTAACCAGGACTTCAAAGCAGCTCCAGCATGGAGTATAAGCTCGGGGTAGATGGAATCAGGACCCGGAGCTTTACCTGGTTTTAAGAGCTGAAAGGCAGCAGCAAATTCTCTCTGTGAAAAATTGTCAGAGATATTTACTGCGTCTGGTGTTGTGGCCCTCCAAAGGTCAGACACTTCTTGAAAGACAAGTCGAGATGACTTGCGGTCCACAGCCTCGTATTTCCCATTTCTAACCAGCTGAGATGCAATAGCATCGGCTGAAACGGGATAGTGACGAGGAGAGTGTCGTGACCTACCAGTAAGGTTGTTCAAAATACTCCACGCTTTTCGACTAGTGTGTGAGAAATCAATGCTCCGAACTGCTTCGGACCATCGATCCCTACGCTTTCTGTCAAGCTTGGCAAGCAGAGCTGTAGCAGCCAAACTTGAGTCGTCTCCCTGAGGAGACTGCAGAAAGGTTTTATAGAGGGATTCACACTCTGCATCCCAACACGGAATATAGTTATTTTGATACCCGCGTGGGATAGTCTTCTTGGCTGCTTTCTTAATGGTGTTACAGAAGTCCTGGTAAGCCGCATCCACATCAAGTGAATCAGGCGGCTACAAAGTCTTTGCGAATTTATTCGTCAAAGCAATGTAGTGACTCCATTTGGCCTTGCGGAAGTTCCATCGCTTAACAGGCATGCTTGGCACTGCCATAGCAAACCTTGGTGGTGTAATAAGCGAAGGTCGATGTTGTGACCTGGGAAACTTCTCAAGGACACGTCTATCCGGTAAGCGTCTGTTTGGACCTACGCTAGCGAAAGCTAGATCTGGATTGGTGCCAGTGTTCCAGCGGCCGGAATAAAAACTGGCAGCGTCCTTGGCATTATATAGTAGGGCAAGACAATTAATACTTGCCCAGTCAGCCAAGCACTCACCGTCCGGACTGTTGTCGTCATAACCCCAGTCATCATGACGACAGTTAAAATCGCCAGCGTACAGACAGGGGGTGAGGAAACACTGGGAGATCCAGGGTTCGCAATCGCGTTGGTGGTGGTTTGTAGACGTTGACTATTTTATAGCCATCAACGTCCAAACACAACCACTCGATCTCCGATGTCGGTGGAGATTGGTCCAAAAGCGTGTATCTCAGTCGCTCGTGGACAAACGTGGCAAGGCCATGCTTCCTGCTTAAAGAAGACCCAGCTAGTTGGTAGTTTGGAAGTACCAACTTCTCTGCATCAGTGCAGTGGGTCTCCTGCAGTAGGATGACGAGTGCCTCAGACTGCATAGCGAGGTGATGAAGAACATTCATCTTGCTTGCAGTGAGGCCTTCGATGTTCAGCTGAAGAATAGTGGGTCTTCGGAACTTGTTGGCAATGTGCCCTGAAAAGGGCAGTTTTATCCTGACATTGCCCCGTCCTGAAAAGGACGTTTTCCGATTAGCAGACCCACACTGAACATCGGAATGGGTAAATACCCTTCCGTTTTGGTAGGTTCGGTTTCGGTCTGTCATTTTAAAATCAATGAACAGACTTACTCACGGCCCAGGCTGCGTGAAAGCACCTACCATCTGGGCCAAATAATTAATTCTATATTTGAAGGGATACAGCAGAACTAAAGCTAGTTGTTGTTCAACGAGTAGCACTCAACGCACAATTGTATAGAATGTCTGCAACAGGCAGGCTTGCCACAAATTTGACACTGGTTTTTTGTTTTTGTCATGTTGTTTTTTCTTTTCTTCTGACCAGGACCAGATATTTCTAAAACACAGGCACGGCACCGTTTTCTGTTTTTGCACTTTTGCGGATATTGTGTGTTATTTAAAGATGAAGCATCTTGTTGTCGTGAGTTGAAAACGCCATCATTTACGTAGAAGCAAATCAATTTTATAATGTATCGAGGTTTGAAGCCCAGTGAGGGAAAGTTGTTGGACATGTGACGGATAAGTCTTAGAGCCAAGTCCATTCCAAAATCATAGGAATTTACCTTGTGGGTGTCAGAACCACGGTTCATAGCTAAAACTGTAGCAGCATTTACACGGCATATATTGAGAATGTAAGCAAATGGTGCTATTGTCCATCGATTTGACTTTGTTTTGCAACTAAAAGTGGCCATTCATTGGTCCATAACATCTGTACCGCATTTAGTGAAGTCATATAATTTATAAATGGCAGGTTTTTTCTTTCCATCGTCTTTCGTTGTTCCCAGAAGCGGCTGCATAGAAGAAAGGAGAAAAACGTTTCGTAAGCCTGTGCTTTTAGTTTTTACAACATAAGAGTGAAGAATAAGTTTTTTATTTTCGTTTTCCCAGAAGCATTTGTAAGACAGTGGTTGGCGACCATTCGTACTTTTTAACTTCATTGGTATTCCCTTTCGGTTTGCTTGCAATGTGCCCACACAAGTTAGGCTATATTGTTTAAAAGTAGTCTCTTGGCTTACGAAATACTTGTATAAAGTCGGTCAAACGATATGTTCCTACGCTGTATGTCAACATGCTTTTGCAATTGCATAACCAAATACTTTGCAACATTTTCCGTTCTTGCTGTGTAGTACGCTGTAGGTTGATTACGAGGTTTTTGATCACAAGGTTTTCCGCAGTATGGCGTTATTGAAAAAATATAACTGTATCTCACTGCATTTATAGATTTAAAAAGCAGACCATACTTGGCGGGCTTGCTTGGGTTAAATTGCTTGAATCCGATGCTTGTTCTCATCGGGTACAAAGTCTCGTCCAGTGAAAGGTATTCATCGGGAATAAGTGCTTGCAACAATTTCTCCAAAGATTTCAAAAGCCCCCCTATTTGCAGCAAACCTGTCGTGCTTCCATCGTGCTTGGCGAGTAGAAAGATCAAAGGAAATGCAAGCGTACAAAAACTGAAATGGATTTTTACTCATGGTAGCTCCAAACGGTTGAGAACCCATGAGAGCACTGTATAAATATTTTACATCGTGATTATACATCCCTGCTAGACCACGTAAGTACATCAGCCCAATAAATGCTAAAATTTCAGTTTCATCAACAACGTCCATAAAATTATACCAAGTTTTGTTGCTTAAATTTAAACTTTGTTTTGGCTTTCCGATGCGTTGGTTTGTACATGTTACCACAATTTCCAGAATTTTTTGCGAGAACAACTCCCATGATGATTTAGCATCAGTTGCTTGTTTTGCAACTCCAGTTGGACCGAGTGGTCCAATAATTACAGCCGATCTGGGTTGCCGTCCAGCAGATTGAGGTTTCTGGTTTGTCCACAAAATGTATTCATTTGAATTTTTTTGTTAGGTGCTTTCTCTAGAATTGCTGTAAACATTTTCGGTTTCAATTGAGGAAGCAACACGTGGTCATAGCTTTGAGGGTTCAAGGCCGATTCCAAGTCGCAGACCAATCTGTCGCCAATACGTTTTTAACTTTTCGAAATGCTTTGAAGTAAAGAATAAATCTATATATATAAACAAATATTAAATTTTACAAAAAGGCAGAGTTTACAAGTTACTGGTAAAGAAAATGATCACAATCCTTTTCCTTGAACTTATCTAATTAGCTTCAGAACTGAACTTCTATATAGATTTTAATTAGAATATTTACAAAGACCACAACATTGCCTCAAGATATTACCTATCTCAAGTCGTCCTAATGGCAACCACATGATGTGCTATCATTCCGATACATCATCACATAACTAAGTCACCTACCACAAATTCAAAATTTACTCCAAACTATCAACACAAAACCAAAAAAATATTCACTTCAACGAACAATATCCTGGCTATGCCACCCGCAGTGGTGGATACCCAAATTCAGGGGCCCGAGGCAAGGATTTTCAAAGATTGATCTTTTCTAAAAAAGAAAAAGAGCTTTGATATCGGCTTTCACTTTTTTCTCCCAAAATCATGGTGATCTCTAAAAAGAAAAAAAAAAAGGTCTTCACTTCGGTTTCATCTCTGATTTTTCTATTTTGCTCCTAAAATCAAAGTGTTCTCTAAAAACAAAAGAAAAAAAAAAGATCTTTGCTTTAATTTGATGTCTGAATTCCCTATTTTGCTCCCAAAATCAAGGTGTTCTCTAGAAAAAAAAAGGTTTTTACCTCAAATCGATCTCGCATTTCCCACTTTTCGACTCGACTTCATAATAAACTCTAAAAAACATCTGCACCGAATCGAAATGATATGTGCTATTTTCGAGGAGAGCCCCTAAAAAAGGGGGGCCTGAGGCAACTGCCTCATTCGCCTCACTCAATATCTACTACTGGCCACCCGATAGAGCAATTTATATTCTTAAACAAATACAACCAACGTTACTAACAGGTTCATTGCAAACTGCATAAGATAATATAATATAAGGAAATATATTCCAGAGAGACATTAAAGCACATGACACTCAAAAAACTATGATTAGAGCTAAAAAAAGAGTTATTTCGTCAACACTTTTGTGTTTTATTCAAGACGAATGAAACGGATTCCTCGGCCATCTATAAAGGGTCTCCCCTTACAAAATGGAGACGTGCTTCTTAGCTGTACAATTGAAACTTGCAAATTTTTGGAAATTTTGGTCAAGATTGATTTATTTTTAATTTAATGCCTCTTCTGCGCAGTTTTATCATAAAAACTGCCACACATTTGACACAACTTGAATAAAATTTAGTGGTTTTTAATCTAATACCTAACCTATTCAACCATTGATTCACATGCCAAATTTTAGGAGCGTATGGTAAAATTTCAATCATATATATTTTGAATATAATATAAATTTTGTTCTGTCAACACTTTCAGCAGCGTAAGTTTAAATTTTATCTACAAAACTTTGGCTATCGCTACTAACCTGACAACTCGTCTTTGTGGGTAAAACGCTGCTTTAATATCTTCATTTTGGGCAATAGATGTTGGACAATCTTCTTCCTCTGATAAGCTTTCCGTGTCGGAAATTATCTCAGAAATCTGATCTAACCTGCCTTCGATGTCAGACAGAATAATATCAGCCCTTTCATCAGCTGTATAAAATTGCCTAGACATGCTTTTGTTAGTTACCGTAAGCTAATTCTGCCACAAGAACAATTTATGTTAGTCTCAAAAGAATAAATTTTTTTATTCTATATTATAAATTTATTCACTATCACAAAATTGCTCCAATATTTTGGTAATACTGTAATAAAAATATAAAAACTTGCTGTAGGCATTATATTTGAATCATGACATAAGGCGATGTCAAAGATATAATAGCAAATGTTCTATCGAAATAGGTACGAAACACATACCATACTTTCTTCTGCTCAACTGAACTAACACACTCTTGACTCCAACTTCCTGAACCAATTTTTACGGCTCTATACAAATTTTCAATCAGCTCTACGGACCTATTGTATTTGTACCAAAATAATAATTATTGCATGTAACGCTGATGTGAACTTCATAAGGAAGTTGAATGAAAACAAAATAAAAATAACCGGCAAAGAAAGTGACTAAACAAGTCAAATATTTTTGTGTGCCTATTCATATCATGTGCTCTGCGTAGCTGCATGAGATAACGCTCAAGAAAACATCCTAAGAAAGTTGAATGAAAACAAAATAAATAACCAAAAAGTGAAGTGACTGAGCAAATCAAATCTTTTTTGTGTAGATATTTGTATTAGGTGTTCGGTGTAGCTGCATGAGATAACGCTCAAGAAAACATCCTAAGAAAGTTGAATGAAAACAAAATAAATAACCAAAAACGAAGTGACTGAACAAATCAAATCTTTTTGTGTGAGTATTCATACTAGGTGTTTGATAGCTGCATGAGATAAAGCTGATGCAAACATCCAGAGTAAGTTGACAAGAAAAAATAAATAATAAATAAGCTAACAGTAAACTGGCTTGTTACGAAAATTTGGTAAATCAATCTTATTGTATAGGTAATTTCATTAAATCTTTATTGTGAGACGAAATCAATGGTACGAAAAAAAATAGATTTTATCAAATCGGTCGGAAATAAATATGTAATTTTTTGAAAGTCGAAGAACTCGACTAAACTCGGAGGGAAGAAACTATTGAACAGCAACAAATTATTTTTGTGCGAAACCGTTGTTAGCTAAAGTTGTTCAAACAAAAGTTAATCTGCGTCGCCTCTCTTCACGTTGCCGCTCACGTGACTCTATGTAAATAGGATTATCTTATGCCACAGCAAAAAGTGTACAAAAAATCATGAGGTCAGTCAAAAAAACAGCCTGCTACACTAAACTACCCATTACATTTGCTCAAGTGAAATATCAAAATATTCAAGAATAAATGTTAGAAAAAGTCATAAAATTTTAGATTTTTATCATAAGAACTTTTTAAGTTATAACGTTTTTAAAAAAGGGAGGTCCTCTGAGGACCCCCCTTAGGTAAATTAGGGTTAAACCTTCACTTTTTTTATCAAACCAAAATATGGCAGTATAATAAGATTAAAAATACACAAAAAGCAACCATTGGTAAATCGCGCGTTGCTCCTCTCAGAGCATTCAGCGTACAGCGCTTAGAGCTTACAGCTGCCATTCGTGCAGTCATGTTATGCGCCTTTATATGTAATTAACTGGATTATGAATTTATTAAAGCAGTGATGTGGGCATATGCCACTATTGCATTGCGTTATTTTTTTATTTTTTTTAATAAAAATTTTAATAAAAAATAAATAAATAAAAAAAATAAAAAATTGCATTGCGTTGTTTAAATAATACTAATAAGCGATTTAAAACTTTTTTGCCAACCGATTGGGAGCGATCCACTTACTTAGTTCGCCTGAACAATGGCGTTATGTGCCCTCAGTCCTCAACCCCGCCGACATTTGTTCAAGAGGTGTAATGCCAAGTAAATATGAGACTGTGGATCTATGGTTAAACGAGCTCTCAATTCTTTATAATATTTATGATTGGTCTTGGCAACCGGAATGGTGTGATCCATTTGATGATGAAGAGGTGAAGAAGACGAAGATTTACTGTTCTCTAAAATTGAACTGTGTTGATTACTTACATCGACAGACGTCACGTTGTTCGTTGTACCACGGCCTACTTAAGAAACAGCCAGATATGTCACGTTGTTCGTTGTACCACGGCCTACTTAAGAAACAGCCGGATATGTCACGTTGTTCGTTGTACCACGGCCTACTTAAGAAACAGCCGGATATGTCACGTTGTTCGTTGTACCACGGCCTACTTAAGAAACAGCCGGATATGTCACGTTGGAGCGAAAAAATTACCAGGCCGATGCGATTGTAATGATTTCGTCTGGCTTGCGCAAAAGCTGTATTTACTTGATCAGCAAAAACGAATGTATTGATAAAGCGTGCGGGTGGTGTGACGTCACATTAAACTTATCTAGACAGTTAACTCAACATTTATCAGTTATAAATTGTTTTAATCGTAAAGGCAGGCGTGAAAGCTTGTTTGCGAATTAATATTAAGTTAAATCGAATTACCAAGAAAAGGATAAAATAAAGTAAAATGCTTTGATAGGTTGATGGTCAAATGTTGTTATGGCTGTTTAAAAGTAAATTAATATGCAATTTAACAAGATAAAATCCAGATATTAAAGCAGTGTAGTTTAGACTAGACTAAATAGTTGTTATAAAACTAAGAATGCAGCTCATCGTTGAAGAGTTTAAAGTCGATACCGAATAAAAGCTGTGATCGTAGCGGCAATCAAGATGTTAGAAACTAATTTACTCTAACTTGTACAAGTATTAAGTAGCTTCAACTATTTTTATTAGTTTCTGGTTAACTAATGCTTTCTACTTTAGGAGTCGCGACACTAACACAATAACCTTAAAATTTTACATTCTCTATGTTGGCTACCAGAATATTTTGTCATTCTGAAAGATTACAGAAAGCATTTATTTAATCGTCATTCTATTTATTTTCCTGGATCGAATAGTACATAGTTTAAAAGTTGATTTTGTAAATAAATGTGTAGTATATGGTTATACTTCAGGATATAAAACAAATAAAGAAAAAGCGTCAAGTTTTGAATTTCCAATTAAGCGACTATAGTTAATAAAAAAATGAATTTTATTTGTAAAACGACGTAATTGGACCCCTTCAAAAAGCTCTCATATGCATTAGACATTTTAAAGATGATTTCATGTTGTTGCCCCTCCTCCAAGGATATCTAGGAGTAGCCATCTATTAATCTCTCAAAGAAGCCAATCTAGATCCCCACTCTTGGATTATTTCTGCTGCTACTAAAGGCTTTTTCCACAGACTAGTGGTGTTTGTGTTGTTTTGGTATTTGACTACAGTTAAAGAGTGATTAGTCTCATTTATGTGTTTACAAATGACAAACATAGAACAGTATTGTGGCGTGTAAGTTTCAGGGTTTACTGTATGTAGGTAACTTGCGAGAGTGGTGATTTGTTGGCTCTGAGATGTGGCAGTTTTGCACACATATGAAGTGGTAATATTAGTTCTGATAAATGAATGTTATAGGGTGTAGTGATAATAACTTTTTTGTTTTTTCTAGAACTGAGGTATTGTGAGGTGACGGTAGTGTGATTGTTTTTGAGGTTTTCTCTACATTCCTTAGGTGTTATGTCTGGTTTTGAGATGATGATGTTAGTGTGTTCATTGTTATGAAAGGTTGTGGCTTTCATATTTTTAGGCAGATTTAATTATGTAAAAGGTGTATTTGTGTTTGAGTCAGTTGTTTAAGTTAAATAGCACAAAGTTTGAGATGGCTGTCCATTGGAAGGACTTTTGTTTCGTCGTGTATGTTGAGTGTTTGTATCTTGTGTACAGCCAGTAGCGATTCACAAAGCTGTGTTTTGAATGGTTGTAGTTTCTTGATGTTGGTGTTTGATATAATAGAGCTCCATATGATGTTTGCGTAATTCAAAATGGGGCGAGTGATAGCTTTGAATGTGGAGACAATTAATTGCTTTTGTTTACCCGATTTGGAAGAAGTGAGTGTTTTCAGAATGTTAAGCGTTTGTTTTACTTTAGACATGGTAAGACTTATATGTTGTGAAAATGTTAGTTTTGGGTCTAGAGTGGTTCCAAGAATTTTCGGGTGTTTTGTTGTTGGTAATGTTTGATTGTTTAATTTAAGTGATAGAGTTATGCTATATTTAGCTCTGTCTGGTGTAAAAAGTGTGGCGGTAGTTTTGTCTGTGTTTATATGAAGGTTGTTAATGATGGCCCATTTATATATTTTGCAGAGGTATGGTTGAATAATTTCTTTGATCTTACGGTGTTTGGTGTGCGATATAGTGATTGTTATGTCATCAGCATACGTATGTTGTGATTTGTACGTCTTTTCGAGGGAGTGGAATGTCAGAGGTGTAAATGTTGAATAATGTTGGAGACAGAACTCCACCTTATGGTACTCCAGTGTTGATTCTTTTGAGTTTTGAGAGTGTGCCATTGTATTGAGTGCATGCTTGTCGTCCTTTTATGTAGCTTGCTTTGAACTTGATCATGATGTTAGGAATGTTTGCTAGTGTGAGTTTGTGTATGCTTACTGTATTATACGCCTTGCTCGTGTCCAAAGTTACAGCTACAATGGCGTTGTGGAGGTCTTGGATTGTTGAAACTTGTTGTGATTTGGTGGCAGATGTTGTGCAAAGCAGTGTGTGTTGAGTGTTTATGTTTGAATCCATGTTGATGAGAAATCGCTGGAATGTTTTCTGTCATGTATGGGTTGTAGTGCTTTCTCTAGTGTTTTGGTAATGGGTGATAGAAGTCATATGGATAGGTAGTTTGTGCCAATGTTGTGGTCTTTGTTTGGTTTTGGAATGGGGATGATTGTGGCACGTTTTCAAAGATGGGGTATTGTGTTAGTGTTTAGGGCAGTGTTATATATGTTAGTGAGGTATCTGATCGCAAGTGGCCCTACGTGTTTGAAGTGTCTGATGTCTATGCCATCAGGTCTAATGGAATTGTTGTTTGTACTGTTTGAAGATGATTTCATAAATTTTCGAAAGAAAAATACCACAAAGTGGAAGTTGGAACTTTTTCCAACTATACATATGCAAAAAGCTTTAAAGCGTCCTTCAACATTACAAACTCCATCAACGTCACGAAAACTACCGTAAGTGAGGATGCTAAAATTTGACAAAATTGAAGAGTTTGCAAAACGTGAAAAAAATCCGTACTTTTGATAATTTAAATGCTAATCATGCACCATCCGGATAGAACTACCACAAGACAAATAATTACATAATTTTTTACGAGATTGTATATAATGAAAAAAGTGGGTTTTCCAGAGCTGAAAAAAGTATAAAAATACATAAAAGTTTTGGTTTAAAAACAACTAGCAAAAAGAACCTAATCGCACGCTATTCTTTCCTTGTTTTATTACTAAACATTTCCGTACTGGTATTTATTTGATTGCATTTGTTGATGTTGTTTTATGTTAAAGGTATTAAATTTTTTTTACCTATACATTTCTTGCAATACTAAAAGTTTTATCTTACTTGCTTAAATTGTTTTTACTCGAACAGACTCAAACTGAGAGTTAAGCAAAAAGATTCTTAAAATAACAACTTCACTCGCTGTTTATACTGTGTAGTATTGCAAAAAACGATTGAAACAAATATTTAATAAGTAAATGCATCATCAATCTTTGAAAAATGTTTTAACGTATAGACGAAATCATTACCATCGCATCGGCCTGGTAATTTTTTCGCTCCAATGTGACATATCGGGCCGTATTCTTAAGTAGGCCGTGGTTGTACGAAGAACTTCAGCGAGCTACCGAGTGGTGGCTACAACTTATTAAGTGGGCCTAATAAGTCTACCTAATAACTTAATATGATTGATTAATTCAATAATATCAATTGTTCTCGGCGATAATCTTCGATGTTCTGGGTCAGTAGAACGACTTGATCCACGGTTGACTTCCAACGTCAAAACCCAGCCTGCTCTTTAGGGAGCAGTGGATCAATAATTGGGTTATTGCTCTTAACACTAACACAATACCCCATCTTTGGAAACGTGCTACAATCAAGCCCATTCTAAAACCAAAGAAGAATCTTTTATAGACCTTTCCTGCAGTCTTCTTAGGGGAAGGCTAAAAACAAAAAATGTTTAAATGAATTAGTTTTAAAAACTATTTGGGGTGTGCATAACCATGGCTGCATTTGAAAGCAAATTTTAATAAAATAAGGTTCTTGCATTGCCTGGCAAACTCAAATTTTGGCATCAATCCTTAAAAAGTTTTGCTTTTTTGTTTTTCTCAAAATTTAAATCTATATTTACAGAGCCTCAAAGGTACAAATGGAGAGACTGCTTTGATATTTTTTATGCCGATCAACAGATAAAAATTTTAGACCAGACGGAGCAAATTAATGCAAACTCTTTTAGAAAAGTTTGATTGATAAAATGAACATTTCGCTTTGGAAAAGATCTCATTGTTTTCGTGATATGATCTTGCTCATCTCTTGCTATCACTATGAAATTATAAATTTCCATAAAACTTTGATTCAATCATTTAATAGAATTACCACTTGTTTAATCTACAAAGTCAACTTGTAGATTGAACAAAACGATTGCTTGCATGAAAAGGTTTTAATTCGTCAACTTTTGTTATGTTTTCGGTAACGTGGCCAAGTGGGAAAAAACTGTTTTGATGGCAAACGTAATCGACACAGTTGTGGTTCAAAACCTACTCTTGTCATTATTTCGTGCTTTTGAGAAAGACAATTTATGAACATTTTTTTGCTTGAAAGTTTTAACAAGCAGTATATTGCAACTACCATACTACTAGCCAAGTAGTGTGGATTATCTGGAAGGAGATCTAACTCGGAGGCTCGTGAAGTCTGGAGGATAATAGTTAAAAACTTTCCCAGCTAAAAAAATTTCAGATAAATCACGCAGATCTGCCACTTACTTCAAAGCCATACTTTTCCAAATCATTGTGTTCAACCAAGTTCTAGCTTCGGCTTTTACTGTAAGATGTAAAGCTATAAGATAATCCCAGAAACGTTCAACTTCTGACTCCTAAAAACGTTAACTTTATACTTGAAAAGATATTTCGAGTAATATTTCACATGTTAAAGATGAAGATGCAAATCGCATTTTAAAGGAACCAAAGCAGTTACTTCATTGCTACTTGATCGAATATAAAAATTGATTTTCCGTAAATCTGATTGTCCGAAAAGTTTTTTGTTTTTGAGCTTATCGAATTCGACTGTATTACGTTTTCTACGACGCGCCAAACAAGTTTTTGATGCTTAATGTTGGCGAATAACTGCTGTAAAACATAAAGACTAAAACATAAAATTTTTAATATACTTAATAAGTACATACTAATATAAAAAAATTTTGTTTAGGTTTATTTATTTGCACAAACATTTGGTTTATGATTTTGTAGCCACAGCAAGAAAGAAATATAAGTGATAATGAATAGTCAAAGTTCAAAAAACAATGATTGTGCTTCTGGGAAAACAATGATGGTTACAACAAGCTTTTAACATAAAAAACGATAATATCCCTGGTTGAAACGGTCGCAAAAACTTTGCAAGACTTGCATGCTAAAAGAGCGGAGATGGGACTATCTTAACTTGAAATTTTAGTATTATTGATAATGCATTAATTATTAATATCAGAAAAATCAACACCAATGTACATATAATAAGTTTCATATTCTATTGTAATTATGTGATGATGTTTTTTGATCGTAAATGAAAGCATTGTTAAAGATTTGCTTGGAATCAAATATTAAAATGTTGTAGCCTACTTATTTTGTGGAGTAAGAATCAATAGTCATGACCTAGTCAAGCCGTTAAACTAGGCCTTTTACTTAATTAGCTTTTCGCTGTATTTTTTTAAGAAGTCGTTTGCGATAGGTTATTGCTTTTCTGAGTTGTTTAAGGGAACTGTTATTTTAAATACAGTTATTTTACTCCTTATAAGCTTTCTCTGTAAAGATATGACAAGAGCATTAAATATAAAGAAATAAAAACTTATTAAAGTTTTTATATAAGTCAAACTTGACTTTGCAGCTTTTGAACTTAGATACAGTTCTAAAATAAGATATTTAGCGTCAACCTATTTCGACCACAGAAAGCGGACATGCAACAAAAAAGCAAACAAGTTGAAATACGATAACACTAATAAAAAAAACGTTATGATGAAGGATTTGCATGGTTGTATGACTTAAGAGAAAAAAATATTTCATTTATATATATTTTTATCTCTATCTTTATCCTCCTGACTTGCAGGAAAGCGACGGCAGCAATCAATTATCCCGACTTACTTCCGAAAATGCTAAGGTACTACTGTCCAGTTAAAGTATTTTATTTATTTTTTAGTTTTATTTAGAAATACAGTTGAAATTTAGAGCTGTTTGCTAAGACCGCCAAGCAGAGGAAAGTACCGTGAAGTCTCTTTTCCAAGGACACAAAAAATGACGCAAATAGATTTTAAACCGCAACCAAGTCGATCACGTTTGCAATCCATCACTCAACCACATTGCTGACCGCAAAATTAAAAAATCAAGAAAAAACAAAAACAAACGAAAAACCACTTTTGACGCAGCCTAGCGATTTACTTTTACGTATATTATTTGACGAGCTGTAACCTCATTAGAGGGAGGCTATTAGGTGCTTCATCTTGCCAAATTATAATATGTAATCTAGTATCCTCCATTTATTCTTACGTATCTGTCAACAAACTCACTACCGGAAGCCGTGACTTGATAGTTGATCCAACGCCTTTCATCGAAGCGATATTTGATCAAAGCGACACTTGATCGAATAATGAAAGAGAAAACTTACAATTTTGAATCTGTCCAAATTTTGTCAATTTTTTGTCCCCAAAACATAGTAATCTCTAAAAAAATAGATTTTTCTTTTAAATCTGTTTCTGATTTTTGCAAGGGTGCGGCTAGGGAACAATGTCCCCCTTAAATAACTGGCTACAATGTGAAAAGAATGCAAAAAAATGGCAGCAATAAGGCATCTAACGAAACATAACCATGACAAGAAATCTAGTTGTTGCTTCCCTAAAAAATGCTTTACCCAGGAACCTTGGTAAAAAAACCATGACCTTGACATTGACTAAAAGTTATAACAAACTGTCTTGTTACTGATAGCCTCTGCTTTTTACGAATCTAATTTACTGTAACAAAGAGATTGTATAATCGCAGAAACATACAAAGGTAAATCTTTTCTTTTTATCCACTGTCATTTCGATCAAGAGTGGTTTCGATCAAATGTCGTTTCGATCAAGTGTCGTTTCGATCAAGTGTCATTTCTACCAACTGACGTTCGATCAACTGTCGTAGCACCACCGGAAGCAGTTTACACTTGTATCCCGGAGAAACATATTTTATAGACAAGACATTATAATTTGTTTTGTTTTGTCTTTGATTATATGTGCAATACAAATAAAAGAGCGAAGATTTTTGTAAGCAAGGCCATTAAAAAATGTTGCTAATTTTCTATAGCGAGACCTTTTAATGGGCTTGCATACAAATATCTTGAGTCTTCTATTCGTCATAAAAATTAGTAAAAAATTGTCGTTATTGATTTGGAAGGACATTGATAATATTTTGGTTCTTTATATGCATATTTTAAATTTACTTTTTCCAAAACTTGAATAAATTTTTACGCATTCGCGGTTCAAAATCTACGATCTTGTCATTACGTCGCGTCCTTGGGAAAGACACTTTAAGGCATTTTCCCCTGCTTGATGGTCTTAGAAAGCAGTTTAATAGTTTAGCCTTATCTCTATTAAATTTCAAAGCCGACAGCAATATATTGGCATCTCTGAAAGCAAGTCTGCGTAATTGCTTGATGATTGGCCTAAATTTAATGCACCTGACCTTGTCCTGTCAGAAAGATAAATAAAGATAATGTGAATGATGATGGCATTAGTTTAGTCAATGGTAACAATCATCCCGAATTAAATAAAGCCTATTCATCTGTTAGCTATTTGCAGAAAAAGCTAAAAAAAGTTTTGAGATAATTTCGAGACAAACATAATACTGTTCAACATCAAGCTATTGTTTCAACGTGCCGAGAGTAGAATAGTTAATTGAAAAAGCATAAAAATTTGGAGTAAGAAAGCAATAAAAAAAAACAAAAATGATATGTGAATATGTAGTAGGTAGGCTACTATGTTTTCGCGAATTCATTATCATTTAAGTATTGGTATCTTTTTTTTACAATTATACTACAAAATAGAACAAAAAAGAAAACATTTGCATGGCATATAAGAAATAAAAAGCAAATCAGAAAACGGGAAAAGCCAGAAAACTATTAACGTGATAACATGCGATCAAGATATGAAAAAAAATTTTGAGAATAAGTATGCATGGTTGCCGCAATTTTTGGTCTAATTTGGATGGTACAGTTAAGTACAGTATCATAAAGGCTTTTAGTTTTTTTTAACGAATTATTTTTTCTTTCATTTTCAATTTTTTGGGTGATTTTATAAAAATAAGTTTTGAGTGCATATTAAAAATTTGAAATTTTTATAGATTAGACTTAATTTAACTGGTGAAAATGTATAAGTTAAACAGAATAATGTAAACGCTTTGTAAAACTTCAGCAACAGAAGCTGACGCAAAGTGATTATTTGTGAGATAACTACAGTGTTTTGCTCCAAAAAAATGCATTGTTGCATCAAAAAGAATTTGCATCATTGAGCATCAGGCTCTTGACTAGTTACATATGATTTTTATTTATCTCCTGACTCGCAGGAAAGCGACGGAGGCGCTAATACGTGGGATAGGCAATTACCTCGACTTGCTTCCGCAGATGACAAGATATTGCTGTTCACTTGTGTAATTTAGAATTCTTGTTAAGACCACCAAGCAGGGGAAGTGTCTTTCCCAAGGACACAACAGAATGGCGCGAGTAGGTTTTAAACCGGGATCATGTCGATCGCAATCCCGGCGCTCTAACCATTTGATCACGCTGCCGTTTTACAGAATTAAAGAGTGCCATGTGCTGTGTTGTTCATTGCAAAAGCTGACCACAAGTTTCGACCGCTGCGTGATCATAGTTCCTGGCTTGGAATAGGTTTACAATACATAATATCGTTTTTATATTGTTCCGTTGAACACGGCATCTAGCTACGTCTGAACTATTTACTTCTTAATTGCAACTCACTGTAGCTAAAAACAGTCTTTTTATCTACAGATGTTGTTTTTCAGTTCACATAATTGATTTCGGCCAAAAATTGTGTGCCAGGAAGTGGTCTTTACTGTTTTGGTACGAGGGTATACACGAGTAGAATTGAATACCGTTATATAGCTGCCAAAAGTGTTGTACAGTTTTACTAAATAACAGTAATTAATATTCACAAAAAATACTTACGTCACAACACCTCCCTAAATAAACTATGAAAAAAAAAATATATGTATTAGCAACAATATTTTTTTGGAAGTCTTGTCTCCGGTTGGTAATCTCGGATTGTTGCGTTGGTTTGAAAAAGAACTAGATGCGTGGTCAGTCCCGGCTGGAAGTGTTTCTGTAGACAAAAAGCTCGTTGGGATCTCACAGGGATCATCACATTTTGCTCGGAACCGTATCGAGGTCGAAGTTGATCAAGATGTCTTCTCCAAGTTGGTCCTCGAGGAATGACTCGTACGTTGACGCTTTGTGTACCATGGACCTTCGTAACTATAGCAGGCACCCATCGTGGGTCACGATCTCTCAGCATTTGAATGCTTGCTGGATTGTCTTGACTGCCTTCCCTGCAGGAGATGCGGAATAGATGAAACCACTTCCATCCAACAATTCGCTTGATGACAGTCCCGATTCAAAAGGAATCCTTCTATATTGCATTAGAAAATCTTGCAAAGCTTCCTTTGGAGGTAACGAGGATTTTCGCAATACCTGTTTGAACGATTGTATCAAACGCTCGGCAGCACCGTTTGTTGCTGGATAATAAGGTGCTCCGATGAGATGTACAATGCCTCGTTGTTTGCACCAAGCTTGGGAACTCTTGCGACATGAATGTTGATCGCATGGTCCAAGTGGAGTCTTGACCATGGTCTTTCTCTCATCATCCACGGAAGGATTGAAGGTTTAGCCGGCTTAAGAAACTGGCCACAGGAAGTGCATTTGCGCCGTTGCATACCGAAATGCCCAAGATGTAATAATTTAAGAATATGATTACGTAGGTTCGTAAAAAAGGCAACCAAAAACCATTCTCTGTTGACTATGAATTTTCCAACTTTTTGAAGTCTTCAACGCATTACTTGGGACGGATAGTGCTTCTTTTTGTATTTGGCTGTAGCGTTTTTTTTGTGTCGCCGATAAGAATTTAGAAATATTGAGAATCGGACGCTCGCTTCCGTCTGCAAAGCGATGAAATAGTATCGCTCCAATTGCGCATTCTGAGGCGTCACAAGATCCACCAATTACCAAAATAAATAAACAGCAACTCCTCGCAAATTTTGCGTTAAAGACAGATTTTATTATATGCATTAGCTAGATCAATCTTACTGAAGCAGTAACCACGTCCTAGCTTGCGCATAAGATCTTCTGGGAGAGGGATCGGTTGACGATGGTCTTGCAGTTGCGAGTTCACAGTCACCGAATAATCTCCACAAACTCTAGGAACCACGGGGGTGCCGTACGAGTTTCTGTAAGCTCCCATACACCTCTCTTAATTCCTGCTTCGTACGCTTCATGTAAACCTTGTAGGATTGAGAACGGCACAGGTCTAGCTTCAGGTTTAAACCGTATGTCCAGAAAAAAAATCTTTTAGACAAGCCAATGTTACTCCACATAATTGAATACATGCCGCATGTAAAGAGTTTTCTGGACCACTTACAGGAAAGGTCACGTCAGGTGATTTTCCATCAATACTTGCGGTTGAATGGTTGCCACGTCACTTCACAGCAAAATGTGTCACTGGCTCCGCTATCAATTTCAAACTTAATTCCGCGGTCATTAAATCTAATAGTTTGATAGATGGGTGAAACAGAACATCGGACTTGCTGCAAATAGCTTTGATGTGAGGACAAGCTTTGCTAAAATGTCCAGAATTTCCACACCTGAAGCAGGCGGTTTTCTTTTCTTGCGTTTTGAAAGTTTTGGACTTTGCGTGATGCTACCTGGCCGCTTCTTCCACTTCTTGGTCCTTCAGCTTTGAAGAGTAATGGATCTTTAATGGATTGAAAATCACATGTAGCTGCATCTTGTCGCAAGAAAAATTTGCGCTTGCTTGTTGTCGGGAATAGAGTTGGAACCTTGCCAAATAATCACTAAACTTGCAATCGGTGTTGGAACATTTTCTCGCAGGTTGTTCAAGCTGCTTCGTAAAATTTTCAGCTGCTCTTGAAGCATTGTCATTTGCTCTTGATGCTGATTATTTAACAACAAAATTAGTTCAGAAATTTCACTCATATCGACAATTCAAGCTGTTAATGCAAATTCAACAAATTTTCTTTTAATTCTTGACGCAGATGAGTTACTTGAATCCTCGTCGCCACTTTTGCCTGTTGTATCTTTGCACGAATACACAGTTTTATTAAATAACAGTAATTAACATTCACAAAAAATACTTAGCCAAAAATAACCGTATTGAAATAGAATGCTTTTTAGTTCGTTTACTGTAATAACTTGATGACTTTGAACTGACTGACGAACCGAAATAAATGCGCAAATTTAACTTGTTACAATTATGCTTGGAGATGCGCGTGTCCAATAATTGATCGAGCAGAAGGCGCTGATTAAGATTAAGCGTTTAAGAAAACACTACGTCATCGATTGCACAATGTCACAACAAAAAGACGTGTAATGCCTCAGCAATTTTTACTTCGTTTAAAAAGAACTTTTAATGCATTGTGAATGCAAAACGAGACTGCGATTTTACAGCAAAAACTAGACGTATTCTTACAGTCATTTTGGTGCCTTTACGTATAAATTATTTTGCAGAATATTTGTTCTTACATTTTGGCAAGTGTATACTGAGATAAATATCAGCTGAAATAGAGAGACTATGCCAATTTTACTTTTTCTGGAGAAAATTGGATAACTCAACCAATCAACTAATTTATTTGAAAAAATACTTTAGCTCAATACAGGGGCACCAGGATATTTTTTGGAAAAATAAAAAAATTAAAAAAAATTCACTTTTTGATAGAAAAAGCTCTCTAAACAAACGCACAATTTTTCGTATAAGAGAAAAATCTTACCACTCTAACAAATAGATTTAGATCAAAAAAAGTTGTTACTTGTAAAATTAGCCTGTGTTGCTTTAGAGCAGGTGCTCTTAAACTTTTTGAAACTTCCCCCTTTTCATAATGTAAACAAAACTTGCGCCTCCTTGATGATGCTTACAAAATCCAGCCATTATCATAATAAAAAATCAAACAGCATTAAACAGAACAACATTGACTAAATTTTGTTAATAAAAAGAATGTATCTGTGTTTTGAAAACCAATAGTCTAGTTGGTGACTTTGTAACAGATTACACACTTCGGATCGGCTTCACAGTCAAGTGTGTTCCAAATTTATACCTAGGAAGAAAAACCACTTTTTCACATTTATGTCGATGAAAATGGAGGGAGTATACGTATAGCTACAGCATCTACATTCTACACTCTTGTATATCAGTACATATTTTTCCCATAAATTAGTCTGTAGGATAGTTTTTAAATTGTTTTTTGCAGTCGAGTTGCATCTCATTTCCGAAAATGTCTCCTGCAAATCTTTGAAAAGAATATTTGTGTTTACAAAAAAAGGATTCCTTGTGATCTGCAATTTTGAAGTTCAATATTGCTTGAATCTGGAAAGAAGCGTTCGAATTCTTGTTTTAAAAGTCGAAAATAACGCTCCACCTCAACTTTAAGTTTGTCCTTTAGTTTAACTTGGTTTTTCTTGAGATTAATATCTAGTTTAGAAAGGAAGTTGAATTTCTTTTTCCAATTCGATAATTCCTAGCTCTAATTTTGCTACGAAAGTGTTGATGGAATCATAGTCATTAATACAGTTGATATTCTTGCCGTGCAAAAAAATCATTAAACGCTTTAAAAATATTCATTAAGTTTGCTAACTTCAGATAAAACTCTTTTGATTTGATTGACAAAAGAAGATCTTGTGTTCCCGTAAGGTTCAAAAAACAACATAAGTTCTTTTTTCACTTTAAACACAAAGACTAACACTTAAACTTTTGATAACTACCGAGCGGATGTATAAAACAGTAGAGTATCATGATTGCGATCCATTTTCTTAAAAACTTGGTAAAAAGTTTTGCAGTGACAGAACCTACTTTAACGTTGTTGAAAGCTTAAGTGATTGTTGCAAGTTTATCTTTTATAGCAATAGGTAATGTCTTAAAACCTAGAACGGGTTCGCTATTCCTAAACAAACTTCTAATTCTAACAGTTCCATCGGCCAATTGTAATTTGTTAAGTGATGAATATCCTTATTCCAAAAACTTTATAAATTTTTGCTTGTTATGGTTGTTCTATGTTTTTCATTACAGTGAACAAGTTGGACTGAAAATTTTGTTTAAACTTTTTGCACCGGATTGAATGTGTATTTCATTGCACCTTTGTATGACAAGGAAAAATTAAATTAAACTGATCTTTAACTCCGATACTCAATCGCTTGTTTAATTTTCAGTGCTCAAAAAAAAAAAAAAAAAAAAAAAAAAAAACGAAACAAAAAACCAACAAAACCGAAACCTTTAAAAGCTGTTGTTGATAGTAGCACTCACCTTGAAGACAAATTTACTCTTAGATTATGTGATTTTTAAAACTTGTTGTTGATAGTAGCACTAACCAAGGAGTCACGTTTACTCTCAGATTTTGTGATTTTTCAAAAGTTGTTGATAGTAGCACTCACCTTGGAGACAAGTTCACTTTCTGATTATGTGATTTTTAAAAGTTGCTGTTGATAGTAGCGCTAACCATGGAGTCAAGTTTACTCTCAGATCGTGTGATTTCTTAAACTTGTTGTTGATAGTAATCAATGATGGGTTTAGTACGGTCCGTACCTGCCCTCCCTAAAAACGTCACAAAGTGACCTCCCAAACAAAATATTGCTTTATTTCTTCATAGTAGCACCATGACGATGGTGTAGCTCGTAAAGCTACGTCACAATCGAGCTTTGTCTGATGAAACGTGCAAAAAAAGTAAGAAGCGTTTTTTTTTATTATTATCGTTTTAACTGGCAACGAGTTAAGTCAGAAAGGAAATAAAAAAATCGTTTTTTTTAATTTTGGGCTTTAAAATGATTACTTTAACTGGCGATGGTTGAGCAAGCGGAAAAGGAATTTTGAGATAAGATTGCTATAATTCTGTTACTTTTTAGTCACTGGACTTTGATTTTGGCTTGCTAGTATTTTTGGGAAATTAACTGTTAACGTGGTTGATCGCTAAACGAATTAATCTGTAATAAAACTGAATAAAAGGTGAAACTGCTGGAAGTACTTGAAGAAACTAAAAGAATTAATTCCTTGAACTTTTAATCAATGTAGTAAGTGAATGGTAGTAGTGTATAGCAATATAATATAATAAACCTATATCCACCCTTTCACCAAAAAACCGCTACAATGGCTCCCCCTGTCTGCATTTTAACTGGAGGATGAAAGCAGGGATAAAGTAATCGATTGAAATTGATGACTTTTTTTTATAAAGAACACCATATTTTTGGGACAAAAATGGAAGTTTTTGATGTTGAGTAAAAGTGATTAGCTTTTATTTAGAGATCACTATATTTTGGGAACATAAAAACTTGAAAAGTGGCCCTCCTATTTTTTTTGCACCGGGCCCCATTGATTGTAACACCAACCACGGCGTTATGTTTACTCTTAAAATCCTACAACTTCTAAAAACTTGTTTTTCTCAGATTCTATGATTTTATAAAATTGTTGACAATAGCGCTAACCATACAATCAAGTTTACTGTCTGATTCTTTGATTTTTAAAAGTTTTTGCTGATAGTAGCGCTAACCTGAGAGTCAATTTGCGCTCAGATTCTTTTAATTTTAAAAATCGTTGATGAGACAATAGGGTTGTTTGCTTGTACACCGAAGTGTATTATGATCAATCTCACACTCTTAAACAAATAATAGACACAGAACTGCAATCGAACTTATATTAAAGAAAAGGGAAGTTTTTGTTCATTCAAGCAACGAAGAAGATCAGGCTATTTTTAAGCGAGGTATTATTAGTAACTTCATTAGATGTCAAACAGTAAACTCACCAATAATATTGTTTATTTAAATTAAAAAAAATTTCTTTAAAGTGTAATTAAAAAAATAGAAAGATCATAAATTTGTGATTGAAATTTTATTTTTGAAAATAGAGTTAACTAACATTAAGTTGTAAATAAGCAAACCTTTACTTGATAAAAAATGTAGCAGATATAAAATAAACAAGAAAAGAAATAATATGCTTTTGAATGCTTAGCTAATCAAACAAGTGGGTTTTTACCATAATCACTTTCCAAGTTCAACTTGTAAATTGAATAAAACAATTGTTTGCATGAAAAGGTTTAATTCAGCAACTTTTGTCATTTTTTTTCGGTAGCTTGGCCAAATGGAAATAAACACTGTTTTGACGGAAATGCGATCGAGAGCTTTAAAGCCTAATCTGCTCATTATTTTGAGTCTTTGGGAAAGACGACATTTTCTTCTGCTTGGAAGTTATAAAATTTAATTACATCTCTAAATGAAAATTATAACTCATCATTTTCATGGATATTGCTGTTCAATTTAAATTTCTTATTTAACTTTTAGTTTATATTTTATGAGACAACTAAAATTTAAAAGCCACCTTGCATAGGAAAGTGCCCTAAAGTGTCTTTCTTAAGGATAAAACGGAATGATACGAATAGGATTGTAATTGCAACGGTTTCAATCATGTTCATGATTACTATGGCGCTTCTACTTATTCGGCCACAACTACCGACATCAACATAATAGCAAAAAAAAGTTTTGACATTTTTCAATAATAATAATTAAATGAAAAAAATTAAATTAAAATATCTTTAAAAAGGTAAAAAAATATTCTGCCACAAGTCAAGATAAAAATGAAGGCCGCTGCTGTATTAATAAGAAAATATTGGATTTTGTGGAAGTCAACGCAGTAAGTCTTCATAAACATAAGGTTTCTGTGATAGCGCAGGATGAAACTCTACATCAGTGTTATTTATTGATTAAAATTTTTGTATTAAAACTAGTTTTATTTTTCCAGAAGCCTATTTTTGTAAATTATTTGAGTGTCCCAAATATTTAGATGCAATAAGCCTAATTCGTCAAATGCTCTCTGTGTTGGTGTTGAACTAGAATCGCTATTTAAAATTCTCATACCTCGTAAGTTTAGTACTCGAGATGCCGGTGGCGCTAAAATAACGCGGTCTGCCGTTTAATCAGTTGCGCTATACTCTGCAATTTGATGAAGAACCCGCAAGAGTATTTACTAACCGAAAAAACCCACATCAGTTTGCAGGCGACTAAGCGTTACTCATGCTGTCTTAATCATGTCTATTTCAAGATCCCCAGCCCTTACTGGGACCTTTTTAAACATATTCACTACCAATACAACGCTCCTAATTATTGGACCACGCTTCTGACATCAATATTGTAGCAAAAGACTTTTTGCCACCTTTTAATCAAAACCTGCAGGCTTACTGAAATGAGAAAAATTAAATTAAAATGACTTTAAAGAGATAAAAAATATTTTGCCACAAGTAAAAACAAAAATGTAGATTTTGCTATATCAGTAAAAAATATTGCATTTTATGTAAATCAGCCAAGCAAGTTTTCATAAACATAAGGCTTCTAAGGTAGTGCAGGATGAAATGCTATATCGGTGTTTATGTAATGAATAAGTAAAAAAATTTTGCCACAAGTCAAGGTAAAAATTAAGGTTCTGCTATGTCAGTAAAAAAATATGAATTTCGTGTAAATCAGCCAAACAAGTCTTTATAAACATGAGATAGTGCAGGATAAAATACTTTCTCAATGCTATGTTCTAATTAATATTTTTTATGAAACAAATTTTTTATTATTAATATGTTGTTCAGATTTGCAGTATTAGGTCGGAGACGTTTAGTTTAAACCAGCCTTCAGGCAATATACCCATTGCGTTGGAGGTGCCAGAATTTGCCGCACATTGGTACTCGTACTTTCTATTGTTTTATATGTGATAAGCCTAAAATTTAAAGCTGCTTGTTTAGATCACTAAGCAGATGAGACTGTTTTCCTATAAGCACAACAAGATGAGAGTAAGAGTTGAACCAAAGCAATGTTTATTGGGTCGATGTTAAAACGACGCCCTTTTAATACAAGGAAACGTTGCCGGAAAATTTAAACTTTGCAATTTAATTCTTTGATTTATCATTCTCACCCGTAGTTTTTACTTTTTATAAAGCTGTCATTATGATTCACAACCAGGTTATAAATTTATTGCTTTAAAATTAAATTATTGATTAGCAGGAGATACAATTTGCATACTTTTAACAAAATTAGATTTAAGTAAAAAGGTTAGCCTACTTGTTTTTTGACTTTTACTACATTTTTATAGTAAAGATTTATGGCTAACAAGTTAACACAACTAAGTTTTATTTCATCTGTTTTGCTGAGGGCATTAAATTTGTGCCCGTAAAATGTCGGGATATCGGATACTGAATAAACCTGTACGTGATTCGTGTATGCCAAATGCGTGATTTTAGTATGCTCCCTTATGCTTATTGTTTTATCAATCGTACAGTATTTTCCTTAAAATTTATGGTGTAAAATTAAATTTTTTATAACCTTTTGACTTTCTGATTTCGTTTGTCTGGGTTTTGGAATTTAACAGTCAGTAATTTAGAGCTACGCATGCATACGCTCATATATGCTATAAATAGTAACGTGGCTATGTTGTTTGAGGAAGTTCGTAAACTTTCGTATCGTGATGGCAAGTGACGCGTAATGTTCTCTCCGAGACTTTTTCATAAATTGTAATTGATAGATTGATAATTTGATTAATTTCATTTTATTATTTTATTTTATTGTTATATTTATCCTCCTGAATTGCAGGAAAACGACGGAAAATTAAGCAATTACCTCGACCTGCTTCCGGAGATGCCGGAGATGACAAGATAAAGCTGTTTGCTTGAAATTGATAGAGATATCACTGAAATTTAAAACTGCTTGCTAAAACCGCCGAATAGGGAAAGTGCCATAACGTGTCTTTCTCAAGGATACAACAGATTAGTTGGATTAGTTGATGTGATGAATTTTATTTAAATAAGCTTTGTTTCACTTATAAAATTATAATGAATAATAAAACCGCTCAGTTTGTTATACTGTGTTAGGATTATCTTTCTTAACACAAACTCCTAATTCCAACAGTTCCATCGGCGAATTGTAGTTTGTTTAGTAATGAATAGCCGTACTTTAAAAGCTTTATAAATTTTTGTTTTTTATGATGCGTTCTATATTTTTATTACAGTGAACAAATTTTACTTAAAATTTTGTTTAAAGCGTTTTAAACTAGATTGAATGTGGTACTTTATAGCATTATTGTTTAAAGACGAAAAATTGAAAGGGTCTTATACTCTAATATACAATTACTGCTTACTTTTCACGTTTCTCCGAAAAAAAAAATAAAATAAAATAAACCGCAAAAAAACATAACGACTAACCTTAAACCCCCAAAAAAATAAAACAAAACTTCAACACTAACCATAGAGTTAAATTTTCGCGCAGATATTTTGATTGCTTAAAGTTGTTGTTCGTCGTCGTCGCCGTCGTCGTTTGAAGGGCATCCACTCCAGGTCAGACACAAACACGCCGAGGGTTTATCCTTTTACTACCCTAGACTGCTGCACTGCCTGAATCAGATGTTGGCAGTGGTGTTATTAAGCCAGCATCGAGTTTCGTCATCCAAAACCTTCAGACCTCGTGCTCCATGTGGTGCCCGATGTATATGGCACGCTGTTAGTACATGGTCTGCGGTTTGCTCAGAGGCGCCACACTCGCAATTCGGTGAAGGAGCGAGACCCCATTTGTGCATGGACGAATGGAATCGCCCAACACCAGTCCGCAGGCGGTTGAGCTTAACCCAAGCTACTCGGGGTAAGCCCATCCCAACAGGCCTGGCACCGGTCTCGGGCACAAAAACACGGAGCCTGGAAATACTTTCACAGTACTCCGTGTTCCATTTGTGATTTGTCCATTAAGAAGCGCGAATGCCAAGTCTGGCAAGGTTGTCCAAAAGATTCCGCGCAGCTGGCACAAATGGGCGTCTGGATCTTAGTCTCACTTGGCTAGCATCTGAGGACCCACTTAAAAGACCATACAAGATGTGATCAGGGTCCAGAGATCCATGGTAAGCCAAGGAGAGTGTCGCTCCTGATGAGAGCTACACGAAAACGTTCGAGTTTTCTTAAACAACCTTTTTCAAGGCTACCCCCCTCTCTTTATAAAAGAGTTTTGTCTATATAGATGGCCACGTCTATAGCGATATTTCAGGCTATTTTTAACTTTTATTTGCTATAATAAATTGAAAATTGACTGATTTTATTAATAAATTCATGCATCGCAATTTGATCCGTAAAATAAAATCGTCAATGTAACTTTACTGGAAGAAGGGTAATAGATTTCTGATAAAAGACTTTAACATGTTAAAAGCACTGATTAAGTTTATCGCTTTAAGATTATATAGATCAGGTTATAAAACAGATGGCACTATAGTGTACCATATATGGCTTTGTGCATAGCGCACACCGAACCTGAGCTCACTGCCCGACCATGAGTTCAAGTTTTAAACTTTTTTTTTTTTTATTATGAAAGAAAGGTAGAAAAATCAAAAATTTAAAAAAACAACAATAAACAAAAATAATTGATTGTTTTGTTTTTGAAATCATTTTTTTTGACTTAAAGAGAAAATTTCGGATTTCCATTTTTCAATTTCGCTTTTAGAATGGAGTCGCTCAAGTTCCATGATTTGAACTTTGTATTTTGCGTTTTATATCGGTTTGCTTATTGGGGATGCAGCTGTAGGTGTGTTGAATTATTTGCTTCAGAGGGTTGGAATGGAATAGAAGATGTTTTAACCCTTGGTGGTAAGATGCAAACGCTTTTCTCTTTTTTCTTTTTTTTATTGCTGATATCATTGGCTTCTAGTATGAAAGAATATCCTTTAGATCGTGGATGTAGTTCATCAAATTCTATCCAAAGTCAGATCTGAATTTCATCTTGCTGTATTAGAATCCATCCACATAACCTCAAGCAAACCTGCATTGTGCCGTCAAAAAGAGTTCATTTACAGGCTTAAATTATCAACATAATTATATTGGTTTTATTTTATTCTTTTTCAGACTTTAAATTACAACTATAATTTTGCCAAGTTAAACATCCAAATGCCGTCCAATAAAAATTGTTCCATTTCTAACTCGACGAAACGACAAAATTTTTACTTTTCGACCGCTTGGTGGCTGATGCTTTTAATCAACTGCGCTTCTGTATAATTTCTTACTCGGCGAAACGATAATCTTATGCAATATAATTTCGAAACTTCAGTTCTTTACTCATTGTAGCGATTTCTCCTAATGAGAGCTACATGAAAATGGTAGAGTTTTCCTTAACAGCCTTTTTCAAAGCTACTCCCTCTTTTATCAAAGAGTTTTGTCTATATAGATGGCCACGTCTATAGCAACATTTCAGGCTATTTTAAAATTTTGTGCCACAAAAAATCTTTTTAAATTTTAAAAGGGGCTCTTTTTTTTTGTTGTACCAGGCCTCCCTTTTGTAAAAGATATCGTGGATTATAATAATCGTGCGTTTGGCTCTCAACTTCCCCCCCCACCCCTATAAAAAATTTCTGCATGAATTTCTTTTTTTATTTATTTTTATCTCTAAATTTATCCTCCTGACTCGCAGGAAAGCGATGGAGGCGCTATATATTGGGTAAGTAATTACCCCGACCTGCTTGCGGAGATGCCAGGATATTGCTGTCCGCTAGTAATTTAGTAGAGATATTACTGTAATTTAGAACTGCTTGCCAGGACCACGAAGCAGGGGAAAGTGCCGGAAAGTGTCTTTCCCAAGAACACGACAGAATGGCGCAAGTGGGTTTTTGAACCGAGACCGTGTTGATCATCAGTCCGGTGCTTTAACCACTCGACCACGCTGCCGACAATTCGCCAATGTATGAATCTAATCGCTTAAAACAGAATACGCAAAATTAAACTAAAGAAGGTTAATGTGACGAGGTAGAAAACGACGGCGTTCTAAAGGTTGCTCCGAATAATTTGACTAAACAAAAGATACACAGAAAATAAACAGGGATAATACTGAAAAACAAAAATACGTTACTTTGCATAATTTGTGATTATAAATTTTTTTGCAGTGATTAATTAGACAAATTCTATTTTGTGTAAGCCAAACATAGCCAACAAATACAACAACTGCAACACGCCAACACAAGTAATTGAGCTAATCACATATTTGAATAAAGTTTCACCATTACCGTGCTGACCATGCCTTTAGCATTTTTGAATTTTGAAAGAAATAATTTAATGACTTTCCGCTTTTTTCAAAATCCTTAACCAGCATGCCTTGCGTGTTTCGGCTTTCTGCTCTAGTTGAGATTTTTTTAAAGCGAGTTGTTTAATAATGCAACCATACAGAGCAAAGCACTTTCTAAAATGTTGGAGATTCATGTATATATAAAATGTAATCTTAGATTATTAAATTTTTTGTTTTTGTTTTTGGAATAATCAAAATGAATACTGTTTGGTAAAATTTTTCATTCTCGGTCTCGGTCTTGGTCTCAATTGTTCCTGGTCTCGTCTCAAACCTTGGTCTCGATCTCGATCTCGACATTTGTGGTCTTGACTACATCACTGCCTAACAAATTGACAAAATAATAATTGCACTAAAATTACAGCCCATTTTACGTGTTATTATCCGATTGACACATTCTCTCCCGATCAAATGTTCACTCAGCGCGTAGGATTAAATAAATTTAATTTTTTTAAATGTTTTTTTAATGTGGTAACTGGTACATTAATATATAATGAATATAAATATGAAACATAACTCATAGGCAAAATAATATTATCAAAATTTTACTAAAAAGAAAGTAAAACGCAAGATGGAGCTGCAGCCCTGCAGCCCATAGGTACAAGCCCCCTGTCGTTTGTGTTACTATTCTGACAGTATATTCATTTCTTGATACAATGCACCAAATTCGTTTCTTTGTTTGCATTTACAAAGGTTATTTCACATCTAATTGCATATAAATTCAACTTAAGTTTATTTTTATTTGGTGAAATATTTGCGTGTTATTCGTGCGGCCTGCTTACAAAACTGTGCACGCGGCAGATCGCGATAATCGCTTGATGGTTGTCTTCGATATAACGCTTTCGACATTTTCCTGCGAATTCGTGGGATAAAAGAAGTTTTTGTTTTTTTAAGTTAAAATAAAACAAGGTCCAAAATATTGTCGACATTGAAGAACAACATTTATAAAGTAAAAGAAAAAACGAATGTTTCAATAAACGCTTTTTTTGTGAGAACTAAAATTAATAATTTGTTGTGATGTGATTTCTTTAATTTATTTGAAATAACAATTTAGATCTAAATTGTTTCAAATTTGAGTTAAATAAAGGTGAAATAAGTACAGAGGACAATTAACAAAAACAATGGTTACTAAACTGACTAGATATTTACATTTATTTGCATCTCTACATGTATTTATCCTCCTGATTTGAAAGAAAGCATCGGTGGCGTTATACTTAGAGCAACGGTTAATCGATTGCCTTAACCTGCTTTCGCAGATGGCAAAATATTGTTGTTCGGTTAAAATTTTAATTTGATTTTTTATTCTTATTTAAAAATATTAAAGTTGAGCTGCTTGCCAAGACCACCAAGCAGAGGAAAGTGTCGTAAAGTATTTTTCACAAAGATAAAACAAAACAAAGCGAGTAGGTTTTGAACAAAGGCCGTGTCGATCACGTTTGACATTAATAAGGAGCTGGTAAAGCATTCGGGTACGGTTCAAAAGGTACAGAAAAGTATAATCACGAGGATGAAGAGACAAAAAGAAATTAATGTTTTTAATAAAAATAAATAGCTTTACATTTGAGTCTTAAAATAGATCAACAATATTTTCGTCCTTTTAGTCATTTTCATTTCGTTTTGAACCTAAATCGAGTTTATTTTGTCTCTCAAAAATATCGCAAGCTTGGTTTTGATAAAGTACTTATTAGAAGATATTTGAATTATCATTAGTTATTTTTCTTTATTTTTCTCGGTTAATAAACTAAAAAGAATTTGTTCAAATCAACATAACCCAACACTTGCATATTCAAAGATGTCGAAACTTACAAACCGGCAATTGGCCTTTCAAAAATTTCCATCCTGAACCATGAAATACGCAATAAGTGACGATCTACCAAGTTTAGTTTCTAAGTTTAAAAGAAAAATAAATCCTCTTAGATTAAAAAAGAAAAGGAAAATAAATTCTACAATACACTTTTTTCTACTTGGTTCATCAGTGTAATATGCTGCTTCAAACAATGACAAATGTACTTATTTGTCGGCAGCGTGGTCGAGTGATAAAAGCGCGGGGCTTATGATCAACATGGTCCCAGTTTAAAACCCATATTCGCCATTCTGTTGTGTCCTTGGGAAAGACACTTTACGGCACTTTTCCCTGCTTGGTGGTCTTGGCAAGCAGTTCTAAATTTTAATCATATCTCTATTAAGTTACAAGCGGACAGCAATATCTTGGCATCTCCGGAAGCAGGTCGGGTAATTGCCTACTCTATGTATTAGCGCCTCCGTCGCTTTCCCCCTTATGCTGGAGATGCCAGGATTTGTTGTGCAGTCGTGGTTTCTGTTGTTTTTATATTTGATATTCGTGGAATTTAAAGCTACTTGCTTAGACAGCCAAGTAGATGAAAATGTTTTTTCAATAAACTTAACAACATGGCGAAAGTTAAGACTCGTTTCCACGACGAGAATGGAATGGAGTATTCTTTATTCCTTTTATTGATTTTTTGCTTTGCTTGGCGCTTTTCGCCATTTTAAGTGCGGAAAGAAGTAAAAAAATCAATAAAACAAACAAAAATGCTCCATTCCACTTTCGTGGTCAAAACGAGCCTTAAGAGTTAAATCAAAGCAATGTTTATTGGGTCGATATTATAACGACCCTTTTAATACTTGGCAAAGTTGCCGGAAAATTAAAACTTCGCAATTTAATTTTTTGTTTTATACTCACCCGTGTTTTATATGAGTATATGGTTTGGACCAGTAATTCTTCAACTTTTTAGGCATGCGGCACACCCATTAAGAAAAAACTAGCACACCCATAAGAAAAATTGGTACCAATTGGTACCCAATTTGGCTTTTATTGGATTTGTTTAGTTTTTTAGCGGTATTTAATTGGAAACCAACTGGAATAATTTAAAAACATTAATGGGTCCCAATTGGGCCCATTTGTGTTTTTCACTGGAAAATTCCTGGTTTTTTTGTGGTAACTAGTTGGAAACCGAGTGGGCTGATCTCAAAATTTTATTGGGTCCAGATTGGTACCCACGTGTGCTATTCACCGAAGTTTCCTAGAAACAATTGATAAACAACAAGCATTTTTTTTAAAGTGCTGAGAAACCTACACGTCGCTTGTTTGCTACTATACTTAACACATATTTTTGCTTCTTTTCATCTTTAAACTGTTAATTTTAAATCCTTTAAAAATTACAAAATTTATTTAAAACTACAAAAATCACATAAAATACGTACATAAAAAGAAATTAAAACACACAAAGAGTCAAGCTTGGTAAAGATTGAATTTTGTAAACTTTTAAAAAGATGCTATTTTGCTTCTTTTTGAGCGATTGCCGCCACGATCTCGAGCATTTACGAACCACTTATCAGTTCTTGTTCCATTTCTAATTTCGTCACGTCGTACGTGCATGCATTTTTTTTACAGCACCTAAAAACATCATATATAGTTTATGTGTGTTATCATTTGCTGCAAAGTTGCAAATTTTTATAAAATAAAACAGCATTATTTAAATCACTGTCACCGGCCATATGTGGCTTAAGATTGTTTGCAGCTAGGCAAACAATTTTAAACGCTTTTAATTTTTTCCGAACTATTTAAAAATCATAGATTTAATCGTCCCATGGCCAGCAAGCGATTCTACAATTTGCTTATATTCTTCAAGAAGGAACAGATTATAGCAAATTACAAAAATAAACTTGGGCAAGCGTGAGGCTGCATATTAGTTTTTGATAAAACTTTTGCGTCCGGTAAATATGGAAGTTTTTATTGTTGGAATTTTGTCAAAGACAGCTTTTCCAAACGTTAGGATTATTAAAAATATATGCTTTCTCTAAATATCCGCTTCTTCTACAAACTTTGTGAAGGCTTTTTCCTGCGGAGTACATTAGTAGAACTATTAGAACTAAACTTTTTACATTACACTTTGTTTAAAACCACAGCAACAAATTCTTTCAATACGGATTAATTCCGCTAGCTAGCGATAACGAGTTAAATGCAGAAAAGCTCTATCATGTCGCTGACGTTAAAGTTTAGAAAGTCAGCTGAATTAATCAAGCATTTTTAAGGTCGTGTCTAATTCCAATAAAAACCGATTGGAGTGAGAGTAAAAAGAAACAAAACTACTTACTCTAAGAGATAAAAACGTCGCCCAAATTGTTTTTGCGGGCCCAAAGTGGGTCCAAATTTTTTGGAATTTTTTTAATTTATCAAGATGCTCAAGAACTTATTTTATTTGAACTAACTTCTTTTTCTCAAAAACTAACCGTGCATCTCCCTAAAACTAACTCTCATTCCAATCGGTTTTAGTTCAATTAGACACGACCCACCTTTAGCATTACAAAAAACCGATTCAATGTTACCAAATATCCTATTTGCTTTCGGAATTAAAAGTTGTTAAAAAATGTCCAAAACTCGCAATACAAATCACAAAATTTTTCTCGCACAAGTATAGAAATAATAGTGTAGCACATAAATATATTTATGTGATATATCTACATGATAAGTTAGTTGGTTAATCGTGCTCATTAATAAGAAGAATTTCGGACGCCAGCGAAATAGTGGAATAACAGAATGACGTTGTCTAAGTAACCTAGATCGAATTATTAACCAAATTGTGCTAAGAAGTGGGAAGTTATTTGAAAAGATTACTGAAAATTGAAATTAGAAATTGGTAACACGTCGAATTAATTGAAGCTGATAACACGTCGAATCCATTGAAGAAATTTAAAGTTGATAAAACGTCGAATCCATTCATATGGCAGTAAAATTTGAAGCTGATAACGCATCGAATCAAATAGGAATAATGATTAAAAGGCAAAGCTTTGCGTTATCGAAGCTTATTTAGTAGCGTGACAAATTATGTAACATTAATGAAAAGGGATCTCGTGCTTCGTATCACAAGTATACAAAATTATTTGGTTAAACACGGATCTAAAATGCCTTATTGGTGATCTAACAAGATCGAAACAGGCGCTTGTCGTATATTATTATTACAATTTTAAAGATCTTTGGTTTTATGGCAAGCAAGAAATTTACTATAAAAAGATGAGTATAGGGAATCACTCCTAACTCTGCCATTGCTTTAATGAATATAACCAAAATCACTTTTGGCCTGCAATATATTCAATTGATCGAGAAAATGCACACACAGGGGTAATTTGACCTCTTACCATCGAGGCAAATGACACATTACTGTGCAAAAGTACAAAGACTCATTCGATTTCGACCAATATCACATTGGTACTTCGCTGTTTACGACCGCATTGCGCTAATTTTCAACAGCCAGGACAATTACTGGTGAAAATTGACTTGGTAAAGTGCAAACAATAATCAAGCTAGCTAATTTGGGGAAAAAAAAAAAAACATTTTATCTAGACACAAATATTAGAAGATTGAAAGCATAGTTTGGGGGCCTCAATTATTACAATGTTGAATATAAATTGAAATTGTGATTATTATTATGTTTCATTGATTGGGTGCCTTCACCAATAAGGCATTTTAGATCCGTGTTTAACCAAATAATTTTGTATACTTGTGATACGAAGCACGAGATCCCTTTTCATTTATGTTACATAATTTGTCACGCTACTAAATGAGCTTCGATAACGCAAAGCTTTGCCTTTTAATCATTATTCCTAAAGTTCATTAAGATTAGTTTTATCACAATAAAATAATAGAGTGCAAAACCATTATTAGTCTTATTAAAATAAAAAAAATTCTTGCTTTAGTGACTTTTATGAGATACAGGATTTTTTTTATTTTAATTCTAATATGACGATCTCCTATGCCTTGGATTCACTGTCGATCAGTTTTCTGTAAAACGATTCAGTATCTTCTTCGTAAACAACAAATACTTTTTCCAAAATGCTTTTTTAAAGCTGTGTTGAAGAATCAAGGCACTTCTTAAAACGTAAACGCGAAAAAAACATACTTTATTTGCCATGATCAAAATATTTTTCTCACTAACATCGGAATGAAATGTTTTTTGTTCCCTCCTTCAAAAATTTTGATACCCCTTTCGTCTCTCCTATAAAAAACGTCCAATTTCAAAATAAAATCTAATTGCTTAACTTTGTTTTTGTTATTAGGCTAGAGATATAACCTACCTAACCAACCGAGGCAACAAACTGAAAAATAATCAAATGCAAACTAATATACCAAGCGGACAGCAATATCTTGGTATCTTCGGAAGCAGGTCGGGGTATTTGCTTGCCCTATGTATAGCGCCTTCGTCGCTTTCCTGCGAGTCAGGAGGATAAATATAGAAATAAATAAAAAATAAAATACCACTGGTAGCTGTGTGGCTGGTATTGTGAGTTTCTCGTCAAGCTCGTTCATTTCCACTATTGACGTTACTGGTAACTTGATATCCTCTGGAAAGTCACTGGAGCAGGCTAGGTTGTCTCGAAATGGTTGCTGGTCTATCAGAGTATTAATACTCGATGTTAATATTGAAATTTCTTTTTTTATTTCCATGACACATTTTACCAGCCCGGAGACAAGACTACGAAGAGAAGGCGCCTCTGTAACAATAATTCTTTAGAAATATTATTTACAATTAGTTATTATCAAACTCAGTAGCAATTTCAACTGAAAACCTACATGAATGCGCAAAAATGTTTTGCAAAAACCAGCAATAGATTTCCGAAATTAAAGTTTTACCATGTTCTGATAAATTCAAAGATGATGGCGAGAAACCGCTTGTTAACTGCATCTTATTCAAGGAAGAAATAGGAGAAGATGAATTTGATAGTTTTTTGTTAAAACCATAAGTAGGGGAGGAAGTTTGAGGAATTCGCAACGGAGTAGTATCTCTCTCATCACTTTCATGTTCGACTACGCTATCTTCATCACTTTGGTGGAATGACGACGGCGATGGTTCGCGTCTGTATCGGAGTGGCGCTATCTTTCTATAGAAATGTATTCTTATAATTAGATTTCAATGTATTTGCGGATGTTACGAAACACACTGCCATCAGCAACAAGTAACAGGGTGAACTATTTTCAGGTAATCAATAAAATTTAAATAAATAATATTCTTAATTTTCATTAATAAACGATAAATGATTTAAAAAAAAACATTCATTAATAAACAATAGATTAAAATACTCCACACAGCGTAAAACACTCTTTTAACTTCTGCTATTTTTAAAATCACCTTCAAATTATGGTATTGAAATAGGCCTATATACTTTTGCCAAAAAATTTTTTTTTCAACAACAAAGTTGAGACTAAACATACGCTACGCTATTACCGCCACAGCATCAACTGTGCGTTGTTAAATAATTAATTGATAAATATATATTTTTGAATAAACGATCCATATAGATTTTAGAATCATCTATTGTGATATGGTGATCTTCTGATAGCTTCCACGATTAGGAAAGGCTTTTATTTTGGTTTTTGTCTTCACAAAATTTAGGACAAAGTGGGGATCATGGATTTGATTGAAAGTAGTGACTTTTTTTAGTCTTTATTTTAAATTTGGTATTTTGGTCGAGTTTCTTTGATTGTAGGGGAAAATCTAACCCAATGCTTCAGTATCTGCCCCCGCTTCCGGAGCTCTTGTATATAAAACTACCAACCAGCAAAACTGTCAAAAGCTCAATAAAAAATTTAGAAGATTAAAATTTGTTTGTATAAGCACGCATATATATTTAAACAATTTTTTATAGCTTTTATAAAAAACATTTATAATATAATTATATATCTATATAAGCAGGGAAAAACCCTCCAGCCTACAGATAGCCTACCTTTAAACACAGATGAATATGTAGTTACTGAATGAATTTATTTTATTGCTCATAAATTTACTCGTAATTTAAAGTATTTATTTGTTTGTGTTTGCAATTACATGTTGGCAAGCTGTGCAAGATGAAATAAGGAGGTTTTTATAAAAACTTTCAAGGTTTATAAATAGGCTAAACTTAATTCCTGCTCGGAGCTATTTCGAGCTGTATCTCTAAGCTTTTTGCAGACAAAATTGCTGCCTTCAACTACAGTTGCCTCGGTTAATCCGGATTCGGTTAATGCTGAATTTCGCTTAACTTGGATAAAACTAAAAGCACAAATGATTTTCTTCACACATAATTCTTAATAAAAATCCGGGCTTCGCCTAATTCCGATGATTTTTTTCTTTTAAATAGAATCCAGATAAACCAAGGTCTACCGTGTATATTTATTGATAAAAACTAAAAAATAAAATTTAAAACTTTTTAAAATTTTTACCAAGTAACCTGCTCATCGTTTTAATGTAAAGGCTCGTTTCCACTACGAGCGGAGAAAAGAGGATTCTTTGTTTCTTTTATTGATCTTCGATTGAAGCGAGCGCAAAAAAAAATCAATAAAACAAACAAAAAATACTTTTTCCACGCTCGTAGTGGAAACGGGCTTTTAAGCTTTTTCAAGCGGCAGTATATCAAAAATAGACAAATAATAATGACATACTGACCTTCTTTTAGGTAAAGTGAAATTTTCTTCGACACATGAATTTATGTCCGAAGTTTCTATCGACATTTTTTCTTTTTCGATTGCGCGAGCATAAGTTTCTAGGAAATAATAAATTTTAAACCAATTACAAAAAATTTGTTTAAATACAGGTCAATATATTTTGCAGCATTTTGTCTAGATCAGGGGTGGAAAACCTGCGGCCTCTGAAAACAAAAAGTACGGCCTCTGCAAACCAAAACTGAATACTTTTCTTTTATTTTTTTAAGGATTACTGCGATTTTGTGACGAAAAATGATTAATTTTTTACTAATTTCTAGTGAAAACCCTTTTTTTAGAGATCACTGCGATTTAGGTACGAAAAATGATTAATTTCTTACTAATTCCAAAGTAAAGACTTTTTTTTAGAGATCACCAAATTTTGGTATGAAAAATTATACAATTTGCCGGTGCGGCCTACACCAATAGTTATTACCCGAAACTGGTCTCTGAACACAAGAAGGTTCCCCTCTAGATAAGTTCATGCAACTTACTTGCTTTTTCCAGAACTCTTATATTGTATTGCATCCAATTTTTACCAGGTGGCAAGCAACGTTTGACAAATGTCATTATTTTTCCCGAATCTTTTGATTTATGCGGTGGCCACCAACATTGATTTTCTTCCTTGTTAAGCCATTGCATGGGCACTACACCAACTTCATTATTGTCGAAAGACACGATTGCATAAATGTTTGAAGACATTTATAATGTATAAAATTCTAAAACCTAGATATATTAAAATAGAAAATAGAAAAATAAAAATTTATTAGTTTCAACAAGGGATATTTCAACAAGATTAGCTATACCAAGCTAACTTTCATCCTATGTTTTGGAGAAAAGTTGTATCAAACCCAATTGAATCTACAACAAGCAAATTAATACGACCAACTCCACATCCATGCGCACTAACTCAAGAAAAATAATTACAGTCAAACAATAGCCTTAGTTACACCATTAAATTAATTTAATCAACACGAACTGCGGCTGACCTTATTGTTGAAGTACGCGTACTGGGTATAGCACTCGATAACGAAGCGACACACCAATATACAAAGTATGTATGTAGGTACAAGTACGCACCCACCCACGATTATTAACGAGCAATTATTTAACTATTGGTAGTTTCACAAAATAATACAACAATTGAATTTACCAGGCTTGTTGGGCCACAATACCGCTGTAGTTAGTATAACGTTGATAACGGTAAAGTTCCAGAATAAATCCAAATTTCAATTCAAATATTTCTCTTATTCAACTTATTCAAATAGAATATTACAAAACATATTACCAAAAACATAAAACATATTAAAAAATTGAAGGTATAACAGAAAATTGAAATCTTTACTATTAAAACGAAGCTAGCTGCTTAAGCACTTTTTGGTTGTATAGTTAATTACGAAATAGTTTACTTTGTCAGTGAACAAATTACTTGTAAGTTTAGATATAAATTGCCTGGTTGCGAATAAAGAAAAAAAAAAGTTAAGACAATGAGAATTGTGATTAATCAAGAGACATACGTTTGAATTTAGGTCGCCTCGAGGAAATGAACGAAAAGGTAAAACGAAAAAACCAAAACAAAAAGCATTGAGCTTAAAATGTTACAATAATTGACAAACTTTGCATTATTCACTGATTAAAATTTCATGTTCGTTTTTAGATTACGTTTAAGATTTCAAGTTAATCAGTAAGATTTTATTTAAGTTTTATATGGTTTTCTTATTCCAGTTCACTAATTTTTACTGCCATACTTTTCAAACAGCCAAGTTAACTCTTACAACAACATAAGGTTAAAAATTATTAAGTTTTTTCTCTGCTCGCAGTTTAAACAACTTTATTTGAATTTAGAATTATTGTTCTCTTTCAACCACAATTTTGAAAAATCTATATCTCTGATTGATAACTAAGCGTAATTTAATTGAAACCTAATTTAAGCCCATTTTAAATCCATTTAGTTGTTATCATCATACCATTTCTTATCCATGTTCAAACCAGTTACCGTTCTCACTTAAAGGCCAACTTTAACCAGTTTATGATTCCCGCCCTAAAACCACTTTAAGCCCAACTTCAAATTAGTTTTTTTCTTCCGATCTATTTCCCACTTTATACCCAGCAAATCATTCCCAGCTCTATCCCATTTTTAGCCCATTTTAAACCCATTTAGTCGTTCCCATTTTTATACCATTTCTTACCCATGTTTGAGCTCGTTACCATTCCCACTTAAAGCGCAACTTTGACCCAGTTTTTAATTCCTATTTTAAAACCAATTTAAGCCCGTCTTCAACCTAGTTTTTTCCCCATCAAATTCCCAATTTATACCCAGCAAATCATTCTCATCTCGATCCCACTTAGAGCCCATTTTTAACCCATAAATTTGGCTTTAATAAATTTTTTCTTTTCTTTTTTATAATCCCTCTTAAGTTCAACAATTATTCCAATTTTAATTTTATGCACTTTAAGACCTTATTTTTAAACCACTTCAAACAAAACTGGGCAGACACTGGGAATATTGGGATCTTTTTTACTATCGGCCGTCACCTTCATTTTTAAAACTTTTTTCTTCTCTCGTTTCTAAAACGCTCTCTCGTTTTCGCTACTCTCATTCACTTTTCTCTTTTCTTTCTCTTTTAACTAAATGATAATCGGTCATAAAACCAAGCCAAATTTGTAATAAACACACTTTAAACATTTTGTTTATATTTTTTATCACTTTATTTTAAATTAGTAAACATGGACAACGTGATTTTAAACCAAAATATTCTATTTAAATGCAGTTTTCGTTTTGGTTTGTGCGACGGCTTACAGTAAAACAGATGATAATCGGTGATCTGGGCAAGCTAAGCTTTGTTAAATAAAATACTTCAAACGTCTTTTTTATATTTTTTATCACTTTATTTTTAATTAGTAAACATGGACAACGTGATTTTAAACCAAAATATTCTATTTAAATTCTTTTTTGGTTTTGATTTGTACGACGGCTTACAGTAAAACAGATAATAATCGGTGATCTGGGCAAGCTAAGCTTTGTTAAATAAAATACTTCAAACGTCTTTTTTATATTTTTTATCACTTTATTTTTAATTAGTAAACATGGACAACGTGATTTTAAACCAAAATATTCTATTTAAATGCAGTTTTCGTTTTGGTTTGTGCGACGGCTTACAGTAAAACAGATGATAATCGGTGATCTAGGCAAGCTAAGCTTTGTTAAATAAAATACTTCAAACGTCTTTTTTATATTTTTTATCACTTTATTTTTAATTAGTAAACATGGACAACGTGATTTTAAACCAAAATATTCTATTTAAATGCAGTTTTCGTTTTGGTTTGTGCGACGGCTTACAGTAAAACAGATGATAATCGGTGATCTAGGCAAGCTAAGCTTTGTTAAATAAAATACTTCAAACGTCTTTTTTATATTTTTTATCACTTTATTTTAAATTAGTAAACATGGACAAAGCGATCTTAAATCAAAATATTCTATTTAAATGCAGTTTTAGTTTTAATTTGTGCGACGGCTTACAGTAAAGGAGATATTTAAACAATGATACTTGAGCGACAGCTTGGAGTAAAAGAGATAGTAATGGATCATACAACCAAGCCAAACTTTGTAATAAAAACACTTTAAACGTTTTGTTTATATTTTTTATCACATTATTTTAAATTACTAAACATGGACAACGTGATTTTAAATCAAAATATTCAATTTAAATACAGTTTTAGTTTTGATTTGTGCCAAATGGAGTCACTACATTGCTTTGACAAATAAGTGCGCAAAGACTTTGTTGCCGCCTGATTCACTTGATGTGGATGCGGCTTACCACGACTTCTGTAACATCAGCAAGAAAGCAGCCAAAAAGACTATCCCATGCGGGTATCGAAACAACTATATTCCGTGTTGTGATGCAGAGTGTGAATCCCTCTATAAAACCTTTCTGCAGTCTCCTCAGGGAGACGAATCAAGTTTGGCTGCTACAGCTCTGCTTACCGCAGGATCGAAAAAGTAGCGGAGGACAGCTCTGGAGTAACATTTTTAGGCAAAACAATTGTCGCTACTACGTGTAGTTGTCAAAGGGTGATGGCTGGATGTTTGAAAAAGGTCGTAAGTGGTCCGTTTGAGAGAGATACAGGCATCAGTGACTACGCGCAAAGCGTCATTCAAGACCATATATATAAACTAAGTACTAAGACAACAAATGCGACTCCAATACTCGGCTGTTCAATAACTAAAAATAAGAGAACTGTATCTGATGTTTTGCAACAAATCAAAACTAAAACAGCATTTAAAGTGACTATTTTGGTTTGAAATCACGTTATTAATGTTTAGTAATTTAAATTGATGTGATAAAAATTATAAAAAAAAAGTTTGAAGTATTTTATTTAACAAAGCTTAGCTTGCCCAGATCACCGATTATTAGCCTATCTGTTTTACTGTAAGCCGTCGCACAAATCAAAACTAAAACAACATTTAAAGTGAAGAATTTGGTTTAAAATCACGTTGTCCATGTTTAGTAAATCAAAATAATGTGATAAAATTAAAAAAAAGACGTTTGAAGTATTTTATTTAACAAACCTTAGCTTGCCCGTATGACCGATTATCATCTGTTTTACTGTAAGCCGTCGCACAAATCAAAACTAAAAAGCACTTAAAGTGACTTTTTTGGTTTAAAATCACGTTGTCCATGTTTACTAATTTAAAATAATGTGATAAAAAATATAAACAAAATGTTTAAAGTGTGTTTATTACAAAGTTTGGCTTGGTTGTATGATCCATTAATATCTCTTTTACTCCAAGCCGTCGCTCAAGTATCACCTTTACTGTAAGCCGTCGCACAAACCAAAACTAAAACAGCATTTAAATTAAATATTTTGGTTTAAAATCACGTTGTCCATGTTTACTAATTTAAAATAAAGTGATAAAAAATATAAAAAAGACGTTTGAAGTATTTTATTTAACAAAGCTTAGCTTGCCCAGATCACCGATTATCATCTGTTTTACTGTAAGCCGTCGCACAAACCAAAACGAAAACTGCATTTAAATAGAATATTTTGGTTTAAAATCACGTTGTCCATGTTTACTAATTTAAAATAAAGTGATAAAAAATATAAACAAAATGTTTAAAGTGTGTTTATTACAAATTTGGCTTGGTTTTATGACCGATTATCATTTAGTTAAAAGAGAAAGAAAAGAGAAAAGTGAGTGAGAGTAGCGAAAACGAGAGAGCGTTTTAGAAACGAGAGAAGAAAAAAGTTTTAAAAATGAAGGTGACGGCCGATAGTAAAAGAGATCCGAATATTGTGGGCTAACCAGTAAATATTTTTTTAAATAACAGTTATATCTTAACAAAACTTTAAAAGTTACCAAAACAAAGTTATTGTGACCTTATACAAACAAAAAATTACAAAAACAACACTTAAAATTATTTTGATTTATCCCCAGTTGGGCTCCACTTGTTTACACACATATTTGCCCATGCACAACCCACATCCCACTTTGCCACTAAAAAACCCACATGGGCCCCATGTGGACATGCACACTGGGCAATTACCACATTACGTTTAATATTTTATTTAAAATTGCTTAATGCAAAATATAAGCCTGGTGTTTTTTGACAATTGAATATTATATTATGAGAAGCTTACGAGTGGCATATATCAATGATACGTTGAAGACCATGAATGCTAGGGCGAAAACACCACAAATCATCAGCAAATAGTAAATGATTAATATTAGATTTGCCAAGAAAATCATGCTACTTTGATCTTGATTAGTTCTTTCGGTAAATCATCCACGTAGACTGCAAAAATGTAGACTTAATACGCTACTTTGTCCAACATCATGAGGTACTAAAAATAACAAAGAATAACATCCATTCCATCTAATTTTCATACTTTTTTGAGCATAGTAGTAAGCTAATAAACGAACAAAACACATTGGCACATTGCGCACAATTAGTTTCTGAAAAAGCCAGTAATGATTTATCCTGTCAAATGCCTTTGAAGCATCAAAAAAATTGGCCTGTCACAAGTAATATAATATGAAATTGCTGAAAACTGCAAATGCCCTGTCGGTGATAATACCAAACCAAAAATTAGCAAGTTACTTTTACTTAAACTGACGTTTCGTCGGTTAGTAACCAACCGACATCTTTAGAGATTAAAATATTCACAGCAACAACTGCTAAAAGTTCGTCATCACTAACCGTAGAAATGCGCCCAATGTTGAACAGCGGGTGGTTTATTTCACTGATCGCTGAAGCAATAAAAATGATTAATAAAAAACAAAGACATAATGATCACTGAAGAAACCAAACAACTTTGAACGCTTGCCGCATTCACGAGCAGCGAAAAACAAGCCCGAAAACACTCTAATTTAAAAGACACAGCAGTCAATCGTATAATTGCAATATAAATTTTCAAACCAAATAAATAATTAAAAAAATTGTAACTGTTCACATTATAAACTTAACAAGGACACAAACTAAACTACTCAATGGGAATCTAATCGTTTTTATATACCAAAGGAAAAGAATTGCCGTCGTTTCTGTTTATTACATTCGATTTTGAATTTATAAATTAACTTTCTAGAAATAATCTTTTTTGATAATCAGTTTCAGCGATTAAAGTAATTGTGTTTTCCCAATCTATTTTTTGGTCCATAGTTATCGAATGCTTACAAAGCGCTAATTGATCCGGTCTTTGGTATTTTATACAATGTTTATGTTCCGTTAACCTAGATTTTAAACTGACCAATACGTTTTACCACTTAATTACTCAACTTTTGTTGCGGTAGCGATCAGTGAAGTGAATTACCCGCTATTCGACCTTGGGGGCATTTCTACGGTTAGTGATGACGAGCTTTTAGCAATTGTTGCTGTGAACATTTTAATCTCTTTTAAAAAAGATGAATGAATTCAAGGATTCAGATGTCTTTTGTGAATGGTTGGCAGAAATTCTTGGAGACATCAGCTTAAGTCGATTAATAACTATTCAAATGATACGGATAAGGAGAAAAATTGAGACTGGTTCTATTTATCCAGCAGTTTTTCATAATCAATCTGTTATGTCTCTTTGTAATCTAGCGCGTAGTTAATCATCTTGCCACCAAACATATTTGCCAGATTACTAACTTGCTTCAAATAGAAAATTAACGTTTGGCTGTATATTGTCTCATATTAATATATTTTCAAGTTAGTGCTAAATAATAACTGAATGTAAATTATAAATGAAAGCAAAATGTAATTGTTTGATTAAATAAAATCCAACAGACAGTTCTGAAAGTTTTTAAAATATTTAAAGAGTTTTAACTATTCTTACAGCAATATTAGTAATTCTTTTGCTTTCCAAGAAAAGCAAAAACTCAGCCAATGCTTGAATGGCCCTATCGCGGTATTGGTTGTGTGTAAACTGTCTGTTGGTCGGATTAATAAAATCGCGATACCTCGCAAACCACCGGATTAATTTGTTAATCTACAGTATATCATCCAATTAAATCAGTCAAGATATTTTTTAAATGTTGAGTGGGGATGCTCCCACAAGGTTTGTCAACAGCAACTTTATTACAATAGCATTTGTTGTGTCGGCAAGATAGCTTAGTGTGCAAACAATCAGACTTATTATTTATTTTGTTTCATCTCTATGTTTATCTACTTGACTCGCAGAAAAGCGTTGAAGGCGTTATACATAAGGCAAGCAATTACCCCGACCAGCTTTCGGAGATGCCGAGATATTGATGACCTGCTATAATTTTTTCAATGGTTTTCTAATTTTGATGAGATATGACCGAAATTTGAACTTGCCGGCAGCTTGGTCGAGTGGTTAAGAGCGCTGTGATTGTGTTCGAAGTGGTTTCGGTAGAAAACCTTCTCTTCCTTAACAAGCAGTATTAAATTTCAATTATATCTCTATAAAACTAAAAAAGCAAATAAGAAACTTTAGCATCCCAGTTGAGAGACTTTTGTTGGGCTTTTAGGAAAAAGATTTTGCAACAAAGTCGTTCATAAGGTCATGCTATTTGGCTATAACGGTGACTTTGCTTGAAGCAGAAAGCAGCAATCAAGTCAATATCAATGTAAATAGATAATTACATTTGAACTTGCGAAAAATAAAATATTACTTATTTTTCTTTTTTTTATCAGTGATATCAATTTCTTAATGACCAAAATTTGAAATTCAATTTATTTAGCTCGTGGTGTCCATACTATCATGGTATTGTAACGTTGTAGCTATGGTGGAGAAATTAGCAACAACTGTCTTAGATAATTCCCCCAAGAAATCAATTTTAAGAAAATTTTTCGATTGAAAAAAATTCTAAATAGTTTGTCAAGTCGAGTGATTTTGTAAAAAATTTAAGACCAATAAAAATAATGACAATGGATCAATTTTGTTTATTTCAAGTAAAAAAATTCTCGTTTAAAAGCGATAGTTTAAAAGTATCTTTGGACTGCTCATTAATACCAGGTTACTGAAAAACATGTATCACTCGGCCTCGACTAACCAGTTTGATACAGTTCTTGAGCACTAACTCGATTCTTTTCAACGTTTTTCAAGCTATCGAATAAAATGAAATCAACAAGATTCTTATTCTGGACAAAATTCCTCAATGAATAAAGTCAAACTAGATCAATTGTTTTGAAATTTGAGTTCGTAGCTTTAGTTTGTGCATAAATATTAATTAAACAAAAAAAAAACAATCTAAAAATAAATATAAGAAAACTAATTAATATTTCTTCGCTGTTCAACAAGTTAGCAGATTTTAAACCTTTCTTTGCTTTTTTTTGTTTTTTGTTTTTTATTTAAGCAAAGACAAAGCATCCATGATTACAAGAAAGCCTGTTTTGGTTTTTTTATGAGTTTACTTTTAAAACAAAAATATCTTTTTTATTTAAAATATTTTGTGATGTATTAAAAAAAATATTAAAAACAATATCTATTGTGTGGCAGATACGTACGATCCATGGTATGATCTTAACAAAAAAATACTATAAAATAGTGGATTTTATGATTTTTTACGCTAGGCCAGAGCAGGGGTGGGCAAACTGCGGCCCGCTACGAACTTTTGTGCGGCCCGCAAAAGCTTCAAGCAAATAATTAAAAAAAATCAATAAAATTCGATAAAAATCATATTACTACAATTCTGTAAAGTTAGATTTATGATGCCAGACTGCAGTGACTGACAGTAGTTTCCGATCAATCAAAAAAAAATAGGCTATGAAAAGAGTTTTATTTCCTACAAAAAATTTGATTTGTAATATCTCTGACAAGTTAGAGCCAGGAATATATTCGACTATATTTTGGAGTAGCCTACATCTACGACTACGCTAACATTTTCTAGCGCCCGCCAAAACATTCAAAAAAACTTTGCTTTGAACCGAACTTTTTTCCCGTAAGTGGTCAAAGTTTTGCGACTGCTCAATTTTACCGTTTGAAGGTAGCTAAACGCCGCATTGACAATATTTAGATATATTTAATTTCACTCTTTTGATTTTAAGCGTATTTCCTACTACTGCAAAAATTTAAAATGTTAAATTAGTTGCTGAACAATCAAGGTTAGAACTGTAAAAACTGATTGTAAAATATTCCATTGTTACGTAACATTGAGAACAAACTATCACACGGGGCAGACACGCTGTACCGTTTTTTAAGAAACCAGAGATCAAAAGTTCGCGGTAGGTTAAGGTTAATTTACAAATTTCGTCGCGTGTTTAACGAAGAATGGACAAGCAAATATTTCTTTACCGATACAGAGAATAAAGTTGTGTGTTTATTTTGTCAAGAAACGATAGCAGTACTTAAGGAGTTCAATTTAAAACGACATCATGAAACCAAACATAAAAATTTTGGCTGCAATCTTTCGGAGGAAGAACGAAAATTAAAAGCTGAGAAGTGTTTTAAAAAACTGAAAAAGCAAGAGACAATGTTTACGAAGCAATCAACTCTTCAAAGTAGCGCTACTGAAGCAAGTCTTATGGTAGCCTACAATCTTGCCAAAAGCAATAAGCCTTTTTTGGATGGCGAGTTCATCAAGCAGTGCATGGTAGAGTGTGCAAGTGTAATGTGTCCTGATGCAAAAAGCAAATTCAAAAGCATTTCGTTGTCAAGAAGAACCGTAGTGCGTCGCTTTGACTCAATCAATGACCAACTCACAGAACAGCTAATGATTGCGAGTAAGGATTTTTTCTGTTTTTCTTTGGCACTGGATGAAAGCACAGATGAAGAAGACACTGCTCAATTATTAATCTTTATCCGTGGAATCAATAGAAACTTCTTTATCACGGAAGAATTACTTAGCCTAGAATCAATGAAAGATACAACCACCAGTAAAGACTTGTTTGAGGACGCTGTGCATTTTGTGGAAAAAAAACTTATCCTGGAACAAACTTGCGAGCATTACAACAGATGGGGCCAAAGCTTTCACTGGAAAAAATGTGGGCATGGTTAAGCTTTTAAAGAAAAAATTAAAAGCAGAAGATGCAAACAGTGATATTAATTTGTTTCATTGCATTTTACATCAGGAGAGTCTTTGTAAAGTTGCCCTAGATTTGAGAAACGTGATAGATCCTATTGTAATGTAGTGAACACAATCAGAGCAAGGGCACTCCGCCATCGACAATTTAAGTCTTTGCTAGAAGATCTGAAGGCAGAGTAAGGTGATGTAATTTATCACAACAGTGTAAGGTGGCTGAGCCTGGGAAAAGTGATAAAAAGATTTTTGTCATTGCAGGATGAGATTCTCTTATTTTTAGACATGAAAAATACAGTATATCCCATGACTTTGTTACAAAAGTGAAATGTGAGGAATGGAGATACAAAATGATGTTTGCTGCTGATATATTCAAGAAATTAAACGAATTAAATGTAACATTGCAGGGAAAGGGGTTATTGGCACATGAAATGTGGAATCATGTAAAATCATTCAGAGCTAATTAAGCTAGATCTATTTGCAAGCAAGCGGTAGAAGGAAATTTTTGTCATTTCCCTTCATTAGGCCAACAGAAAGTGCCCGAAAGTATTTCTACCAAGATTACAGATTATTTGAAGAGTTTGAACAAAGAAATTACGAGAAGATTTCAAGACTTTCAAAAAATTGAGCCGAAATTCGATTTGCTATCGTATCCTTTCACAGAAGATATGGACACCGCACTTGAGGATTTGCAGCTTGAACTAATTGATTTGCAGTCGGATTACACATTGAAAGAAACGTTTCCTGAGAAGACATTGGTTGACTTCTATAGTTCTCTTTCTGCTGAAAAATTCCCATGTATGAAGAAATTTGGTGGAAAAAAGTTTTCTATATTTGGGTCAACGTATATTTGTGAGCAAAGCTTTTCTTGCATGAAGATCAACAAGAATAAACATAGATGCTCCTTGACAGACGTTCATTTGCAGGCTTTGATGAGAATTTCAACAACAAATATGACTCCTAATTTTAAAAAATAAAAAAATTGTAGAAGAACGTGATAGAGTACATTTTTCTCGTTGATAGAATTTCAAAATTATTAATAAATGCGCATGCATTTTAAATTGAATAAAACTACTTTAATTTATTTGTCTAATAATTGTTGGCTTTTAATTTTATACCAAATTTAAAATGCAAATCAACTAGAATGCGTTCATTAAAAGGTGCGGCTCTCAATTAGCTTCCGTGGCCGCGATGCGGCCCGCAAGCCAAAACAATTGCCAACCCCTGGGCTAGAGCTAACAATAAAAGCAGCCGTGAAACACAACACCAAACTTAGCAGAGGATACCGGGGCATGCAGTAACACTTTTTTTTCTTTTTGCTATTTCTCCCATAATAAATTTGATTTCAAAATTTTTGTTTTATATCAAAAATTTAGATCACTATTTTAGCCTACTAATATCAAAAAAATAAATTAATAATTTTCTAAGCTTAGTGGTTAAGATTACGATTTAAATATTTAAAAAAAGCGTTACAATGTTCCCCCTTCAATAGGGTAAGTTGTAACAGCAACAAAATCGCTAATAAATGTTTAAATATAAATGTAATATGAAGAAAATAACAGCATGAAAAAGTAAAAACAATAAAATCGCGCAAAGCCTAGTCATAGACATGAGCACGAAGGAGAAAAAATGAGGTATTTGGCCGTTGCCTAAAATGTTAAAACAGTTTTTTTCATTGCTGGATTAGCCTAATCATAAATTTCAGAATCATATTTGTGACAAAAATATATACTCAAATTTTCGGCACAAGCTAAATCCCTTTAAGTAACCATAGCATTGTACCACCCACTCCTCATCAGGAAGACTGTTAAAATAGGTCTCAAAAAATATAATGCAAAATCACTCTTTTGCTTTTAGTGTTTTTCCAAAAATTAGTTTTTCTTTGTTTGAAGCTGTAACAAATTGTCCTTTTCTGGTGTGTCTGTTAGCATGGCACACTTTTTAGACCTTTTCTTGTTTTGCACGAAGGACTTACCTTTAAGTTTTTTTAGCACTCTGTAGAGTTTTACATAACATACACCATTGTTTTGTTACTCCCCTTAGTGATCTCTTTAAAAATTGTAGCAATAGCTCCAGCAGCTTTTAAGTTTTCTTGTAATGATGAGCTGGTGCTCCTGTTAGTCTTTTTTTTTTTTTTTTTATAAATTCTCATATTATTCACAAATATTGTTGCCGAAGTTGCTTTTAATATAAGCTAGTTAAACCTATGCACAAAAATATGTGTTACAACTTGTTAAAATCATAAAAATAGAACTCGCACTGAAATTAAAAAAAGTTAATTAACTGCATAGAAGTCTTTTTTGAAACCTCTTAATTGATTCTATTATTTGCGTTCACTGCTTTATAGGCAGATCACGTGCAGCAATCTCAATGAAATCTGATTGGCTCACTTACACGTGGTGAGCACACTATAAATTGAGATGTTGGTAAATTTAATTCCTCTTTCAGTCGTTGGTGATCAAGTGGTTCGGTGATTTGGTTTGGTTTGAAGAGTGAGTTTGTAGATCGCAAGCGAAACTTGGGAAAATTTCGTTTTGCGATTGCATCGTTGGCTGCACGTTGGTTGCATGGTGGTGGTGGTGGTTTTACCCGACCCATTCCTGGGGATGGGGGCGCGGATCAATTCCGCGGAATCCCAATAGTCGGGCGACTCCCCACGGACGGGACCAGAGGTCCAGAAGAGAAGGGGTGTGGCCGAAAATGGCCCGACGCAGAGGGTCTAGTACAGGGCAGTCGAGCACGAGATGTGAGAGATCCTGTGGTTCAGAACCACAGTTGCTGCATGAAGGAGTCTCGGCTCGACCAACCCTGTGGAGATAAGAGTTGAGGAGAGTGCTGTGCCCGTTGCAGCGTAAACGGGAGAGAGCACAGCGAGCGGAGCGAGGGAGAGTAAGCTCCTCGGGAGATACTGTAGGGATTTGGTGTTGGAAGAAACCAGATTGGACACTGCGTCTCCAACTGGTGTAGAGGGATAGCCGTTGGGAGGAGATAAGGGGTGTGAGGGATACTGATATACTGGAGGGATCAAGAGAGGCACCGGCTTTAGCTAGAGAGTCAGCTAAGTCGTTGCCTGGGAGGGAAGAGTGACCAGGTATCCATTGAAGATGGACAACCTTGGATTGAGATAGAGAGTTAAGAAGAGATTGGGTATTGGATAGGGATTTTGGGGTTAAATATGGTAGGGGGGTAGAGAGAGTTGAAAGGACAGATAAAGAGTCGGAAAAGAAGGTGATAGAGTCGAAATTACATGTCTTGGAGTGAGAGATACACCACTCAAGAGCATGTAGGAGAGTGAAGGTTTCAGCACTATAACTGGTAGCCCAGAGACCAGTCGAGAAGGAAAGCGAGGTAGCAGTGACACACTTTGTACACTTGATGTGTATCCCTGCACCACCCTGTCCCAGCCCGCCAGGCACCGAACCGTCAGTCCAGGCAGAGACATCGCTGTGAGATAGAGTGGAAAGATGGGAGGTAGCTGCAGTGTTGCGAAGGGAGGGGGTCTTTGCGAGAGCATGGGGATGAGAGGTGGAGTGAGACTGTGTAATTAGATGGGGCAGACCAGGGGGGTTTAGGAGGGCAGAGGATTAATGGTTCACGGGTGAGATGAAGGTTAGGGATAAGGTTATGTGATCTGGAGAAGGATCTCCATGAGCTCTTTTTGAGACGTGTACGGGGGTTAGAGTTCGCAAGACAGGCTATGGGAAAGGTGGGAGGTAGACGGAGGGCTCGTTCAAAGAAGGAAAGGGATTGGTGAGTGAGGGTGACTCGTAGTGGAGGTAGAAGTGCTTCTATATGAAGTAGAGGAATGGGAGTGGATGATAGACAACCTGTGATTACTCGACAGGAAGATCTATGCATCCTCTCCACGGAGGTGATGTGAGTAGGAGATGAGAAGGGAAACCAGCCTGGGGAAGCATAGATGAGGATGGGGCGAATGAAGGCTTTGTATAGGGTACATAAGGATTCTTTTGATGGGCCCCAGGAGGCAGAGGCAATGGAGCGAAAAGCACGGAATCGGTTGTGAAACTTTTTCCGTAAGGATAAGACGTGATATTTGAAAGAGAGAGTGCGGTCGAAGGTTACACCGAGAAAGGTTGGATGAGGGTTGAATTTGAGAGGGGTGTTAAGAATGTGAAGAGAGGGTTGTATACGTGATTGGTAGGGGTCTAAGCTGAAGAAGGATGTTTCACATTTGAGGGGGTTGAGAGGAAGGCGCCATTTTGAGGACCATTCCACCAGTCTGTTGAGGGCACCTTATACTACAGCGGTTGCACACTCAACTTTCGAGGAGGAGGCCCAGATGGCTAGGTCATCTGCATAGAGAGAGGTCTTAACAGATGCAGGAACGAAAGTGGGAAGGTCATTGATATATAAAGAAAAGAGAACTGGTCCTAGAACCGAACCTTGGAGAACTCCTCTTCGGAGACGGAAAGGACGACTGTATGAATTACAGATACGGACTTTCGAACGGCGATCTGAGAGGTAGGATCGTATCCATTCGACAAAGCAAAGAGGAAGATCTAATGAGAGGAGTTAAGAGAGTAGGGCAGAGTGCCATACTGAGTCAAAAGCTTTCGCAAAATCCACAGTGGCAAGGACTGTACGTGCGCCTGGCTTAGATTGGTGGAAGGAATCTGCGATTGACTGTGAGAGAAGGAGAACCTGGTCTACAGTCGATCTACCAGATCTAAAACCAGCTTGCACGGGTGAGAGAATGTCATGTTGTTCGAGAAAATAGGTTAGTCGTCCTAATACCATTCTTTCGAAGAGTTTGGAGGTACATGAAGTGAGAGAAATGGGTCTATATGAAGAAGGTGAGTCAGAAAGTTTTCCGGGTTTGAGAATGGGGATGATTGTTGATTGTTTCCAAGCAGACGGGAAGGTGTGTGTTGACCAGGAAAGGTTGAAGATGTATAGAAGAAAATGTAACGCAGATTGTGGTAGGTGGGATAGAAGAGGGTAGGTAATTTGATTAGGGCCGGAGGAGGTTGAGGTTGAGAGTTGAGAGATAGCTGTAGAGAGTTCAATTGAGGAGAATGGTGAACAGAAAGTGGAATGCAGGGTGTTGCAGTGTGCAGTTCTGATTTGCTTCATTTGGGCTTTCTCGGTGCTTCGAAAAGGTTTTGGGGTTTGGGTAGAGAAATGGGACTGTAGGTGTGAGGAGAGATGGTTGGCACAATCTACAGGGGTATGGCAATTTGAGAAATTGGGAAGGTCAGAAGTAGTTGGGGAGGGGGAACCAGAGATGGAGCGAAGTAGAGAAAAGACTTCGCTGGGACGGGTTTTAGGAGAAAGGCTAGAGCAAGTATTCTGCCATGACTTGGCTTTAGCCTTATTAATCACAGTGGAGGTATATCTGGATGTAGCGATATAGTGCTGGCGGTCTTCTTCGGAACAGTGTGCCTTCGCAAATACCTTTCGGCGTTTTGCGACGGCATCTGCGACTTCAGGAGACCACCAGGCTTTAGCAGGACGGTTGATGCTGCCGAAAGGAATGGCAGAAGTGGCAGCATCATTGAGGAGTTTGGTAAAGGTGTGGGTGGCTTCAGAAAGAGAGAGTGTTGTAAAGTTAGAAGGAATGGGGCAGTGGGTATCAATATAAGTAAGGTATTCATCCCAGCGAGCTTTATTATAGTTAAATGAGGGGGGCGGTGGAAAGAGTTAATTATAGGGGAAGTGGGAATAGTGATGGAGATAGGAAGATGATCTGAGCCGAGGTCCGGAAGGGTCTGCCATGTGCATTTAGAGACTAATCGGGCAGGAACTAGGGAAAGATCCGGGAAAGAGCGGTTTCCAGTGGCACGGTGTAGTAGGGTGTGGTGTTCGGGGTTATTAAGAGGTAAAAGATCAGAGGAGAGGAGCCAATCAAACAAATCTTTTCCTGAATGGTCTTCCGGTGAGTGGGAGTCCCAGGATGAGTGATGGCTGTTAAAGTCACCAAAGATGTAAGTGGTAGGAGATGATGGTAGGAGAAAGGGTGAGAAGGATTTTGGGCGGGAGTCGGAGGAAGAGGAGCGGATAGGAGGGACATAGACATTGAAAAGATGTATGGGAGCGGCTCCTTTTATTTTAACTGCAATAGCTAAATTATCGGAGCTGGGGTCGAGGGAGGAGAGGGATTGTGTGGAGAGTGAAGTGTAAGATAGACCATTTTTGACAAGTATCAGAACACCTCCTCCTAGGTTTCCCGTAGAGTTGGTGGTTCCTCTCCTCGTCATAAAACGGTTCTTTTGGAGGGTTTTGTAGCCTGGTATGCGGAAGGTGGAGTCAGAGGAGAGGTGTGACTCTTGTATGAAGATGAGATCGTACTGATTATGAGAGAGAAAGTGTATGAGTTCAGTACGACACGGGCGAATCCCATTAGCATTCCACTGTAGGATTCGGAGGTTGTTTTGAGAGGGAGAGAAAGGATGAAATGAGGATTGTGTGAGAGGAGAGGTGGTTTGTTGAGTTTGAGGAGAAGGAGTAGTCAAAGCTGAGGGAGGGTAAGTATAAATTAGTTGGGGGTGATTAGGAAGACAGGTGGGATTATTCGAGGTTGTTTTGGGTGAGGGTTTAGTTTTTGAAGATATGGTTTTGTGGTTGATTGTGAGTGAAGGTGGGGGATTTAGAGTGTGAGAGGATGGAGATGCAGAAAAGAATGAGGATATGGGATTGGAGTGTGAGAGGGAGGGGGGGGGGTTGAGAAGAGGATGGGCACATTGGGCAAGTCCAAGAGTGTCCTGGGGAGATTTTGCGGAAGTCAGCGGGAGAAAGACCAGAGCAGGAGAGGTGTACCCAGAGAGAACAGCCGGTACATTGTATTGATCTGTTTCCCCAGGTGACTCTACGGGAGCAGACAGAGCAGGGGTCTATAGGGCCAGGGTTGGGGTGAATGTCACCGCTGATAAGAAGAAGAATAGAGATAAGAATCAGCGGTGAGTGGGATGAGTAATGAAGAGGTTTGGGGTGGAAGGAGGGACGAGGAAGAGATGTCCGAGAGAGAATAGAAGGGGTAGGGGGGCGGTCAATTGGGTTTAAGAGTGCTGTCCACATGTGACCGCGCATTGGACAGCCGGGATAAAAAATGGGAAGAGTTGTCCAAGGGAGAATCGCCCGAGGATGAGACCCTCGGGGAATTGACAAGCCATTTCGACCCTCCCCAGTGCAGGGAAGGGGACTGCACCACCACGTTGAGGTGGCTTGTCGTTGGTGCAGACGTTGGTTGCATCGTTAGCTGCATCGTTTGGGCGGTATTGTCGACTAAATAATTGTGTTCGTTGGCTTGTGGAAGCCTGTTATACCTTCATATCGAAATCTCAACTTTAGTAAATATTATAAAGCCATAAGACGTGTGTGAAAGCCAGCGGTGTGATTAGGGAAGGCTCGGATAGCTTCCCTATAGTTTGAAGAATTTGAAGCCAAGAAGAGAGGGATTCGCTGTGCGGTCTACTTTAAACTTTTGAAATTAACACAACTTGCCCTATCAGCATATGATACAACTTACCCCATCTCATACTTAGTCAAGTTTTTGTTAATATCTCAAAGAGTTAAGTTTTAGTTGCTAAGCCTTGTTAGGCATTTAATAGCCTATTGCTTTGTGTTTCGACTGATATAAAACATTTCAATAAAACCGCACCCGCTATCTCTCAAGACAAAAATTAAATTTTGAAAAATTTACTTTGCCTACTCAAAAAGCTTGTTTTAACAGAAAGCCTATTTTTAGTCATTGGAACTAAACAATGTTATTTGCTAGCAATCGGTCTGAATATGATTGTTATTTGTTGATATTTAAAATTTTGTTAGTTTATGTTAGATTTCGACAAATACGAATGTTACAACTTACCCCATGTCACAACTTGCCCCGGTTTCCCCTACAATACGCCACATTAGTTGCTATTTCATTTATAATAAACTATTTATATATTAATTGAGCATGAACAGTTACTTAGGTTCTATAACAGTTATTAATAAAACATTTTTACTTACATATTTTTGACAAATTTTGTGTAAAAAAAGTTAAATTATATTTTAACAACAATGTTTTTTTAGATTTAAGCGTTTTTGTTTATTCATTTTTTTTTCACAAAGCGATTCATATAAAATAGAAATTACTGAACAATAGAATATTGAGCATAAATTGAGCAAAAAAATTAAAAAAAGATTTGCATAGATTTCTTGGTTAGGGAAAGCAAAGTAAAGAAAGTTTTTTTTGGAGTTTCTTAATAAAAATCTTAATGCTAGTCGAGATCAAATTCAACTGGGCAATGATGACTGATCGCTTCGGACTAAAAAAAGAGAAATTTGAGAATAAAATCACTTTATTTTATAGCAAAATAAACAACCGGTATTGACACTAGTTTTTTTTGTTTTTTCTCCATCAAAAGCAAATTAAACTATTTAAGGTTGTAATATTTTAAAATTTTTTGCTCAATGGAGCCTATTCTTAAACTTTCTACATCAAGAAAATACCAGTATATGAAAAAAGTCAATTGCAGGCCTAATCAAATTTTTTTCAATGCGATTTTATGTTCTTTTGTTATAAATTGTTTTAAAATTTAATAAAATATTAAGTAGACATAAATAACATTTTTACTCGTATATCTTATAGAAATAACGTAAACGATATTTCGTAAAACATTTTTTTAGAACATATTTGTTAATTTTCTATGATAATTTTTCATAACTTTGAAAAACCAGTTAGGGCGAAATGCTATAGCCAAAATCTCCAAGATCTAGCAAAGTTTGAAATATTTTAAAAAATATATCATTCATCATACAAATTGTCATGATTATTTGTTATAGTACTGGACTTTAGGACTCACCAATATATAATAATTCATAACTAAAAATTACAAAAGCTGTGATTTTAAAGTACTAAGTCCAGAGTAAAACTCAGCTATTTTACAGCAATAATCTGCTAAAACAAGGTCGAAACACACTTATAATCAATACCCCGCTGGAAAGCTAATAAATTTAATTTAAATTCTAGCATAAGATACCGTTTTAATATGCATGACGGCATAGAAATTTTTAAAGCTGAACCAAACTCTAGGACAAAAGTTAAAACGCATAAAATTGAAAGCTTTCGATTTGGTGCAAAATCAGAAAAATTGACAAATTATGGTTGTGGTTGAATTGTGTAATTTTTGCAAAGCGCAACTTAATGAAAGTTTTATAAAAACAACTGATTTCCAACCAAGAATTCTATCTGTTAGTTCCGGTACGGAAAATGATTCAAACTGGAACGAAAAATACTAGTTTATTCCAATATTTAAGTAGTTAAATTAAATATACGAAATTAGATTATAACAAATTTTGTTCCGTTCCTAACCTCTGCCAATACGCTATTCAATTTCAAAAGGACATAAGAAAAAGCGGCCAGCAGGCTCTCCAACTAACATCCGTCTCAATAAAGGCAAAAAACAAAGAACACCTGCCTTATGGGCCAACTATTACACATAAAAGAATCGCCAAAGGGCAGGCAACAGCAGCGCGCACAAATCACCAGGCGCCATGTTCAAACTTTACAAACCATGTTCAAGCGCAATCACAGACTTGGTTCGCGCCTTGGCGACGCTACACTATCTACTGGAAAATTTAAATTAACAAATGATGATATTATGCAACTTTAAACTAAGAAGCAAAGTGCATTTTGCTGAGTGTAAAATTTAATATGTGATTTAGTTTTTCTGGGTCATCATTACAGGTTGCTAGGAGTTTTGGTTTTCAATTAAAAAATTGAAAATGAGATTCTTACCCTCTACAAGAGTCAAAATTATTGCAGTTTGTAATAATTTATATTTATTTCAATCAAAAACACAGAATGAAACAATTAATTCCCATTTACATTGAATAAAATTTTAAACTTAATTGTAAGACAATTTTAAACTTAATTGCCACTTCTTACAAATGGAAACTCCTGACAGATTGCGTTTCTTTTGAACGAAGTAAACCGATAACTCAGTTGTAGCTATCACTGTTTTTCAATTATGACCTATCACGAGTTCAATTAGATCAAGTTGTTCAAATTGGTTGAGACCAACTCCGTCAAAAAGTACGTAAAGCTTGTTGAACCAAGCCCACAACTTTTGAAAATTAAAAGAGAAACTTATAATAATAACCCTTGCAATACGCGAAGTATTTTCATTTTTTACTTTATTCAAAATGAGACATGTGACTGAATTTGGTTACATCTCCAAACAGATATTGAATTAACTGAAATAATCAGTAAATTTTAGGGTATTGACAGAGTGATAAATCAGCAAGAATACGGTTACGAAAAACCTAACTCACTTGCGACAGCAAGAGGTGCACAACATGGCTGAAAGTGAGTGGTAAATGTCGCTTTGAGGTTAAATACTACGTGACAAACCGAAGCCTTGGTATAAATTAATAAAATCATTGCGCCAAGAAACCGATTTGTGATCAAAATGACTGGAGATTACGGCTTGAACCAAGCACGTGCTTTCTTGTGTTACACCAAAAAAAGGTGTTCAAGCTTTGATTAAGCATTCGTCCGGCGTGGTTATATTAAAATGACAAATTTATGACGCAATCGTACCAAGCGGTACCAAAGACATAAAAAAATTGTTTTTGGTACCTTCGTTTTTGGATTTTGTGAATGCTCTCCTAAAAATCAAAAAGCAAAGAGCACAACCAAGCAAACTTTAAACTAAAAATTTTTGTCCTAATTATGAGTATGGTTTATCAAAATTTTTAGTTGGGCAAAGTTGTGTAATATCAACCCTTGTGTAATATTAAACCCTTATTTATTTACTCCTCAAAAAAATTAAAAGAAAAAATATTTGAAACAGTCGGAATTAGTATCATCTTTTAGTCACATCACAAATAAATAATCGAAAAAAATTACTTTTTATTGAAGTGGGGAATATTAAAGATTTAAAGTTGGTTGATGTTATTTTATATTTTGTTTTAATTAAATGTTTTTTAATTGAACAAATTTTATACATGTAATTAATTTTGCTGCATTGCCGCATAAAAAATTTCATAGCGTACAAATTACAAAAACTTGTTCGGAATAATTTTGTACTTAGCTGGTTTTAAAAGTTATGTAAAAATTATTAGCTGGTAATACAAACTCGACCCAGATGTATAATATGAATTAAAATACATAACGCTGAAACAAATTAAAAATTTTTACGTTTCTAAAATTTTTGAAGCTTAAGATTGGGCAGATAAAACTATGCGAACATTTTACTTATAATACTTCAATTTCATTTATAAGCATATTTTGTATAATTTTTTGTTTTTAGCGTAGGTTTTTTTTAAAGGGCATTCCATAAACTTTGCTAATTATCAACAAAAAACGCTATAATACTCCTGAAAAAAATTTTTATGCATTTTTAAGACCAACTTTGTGTTGGGGATAGCTGAAAAAAAGTTAAAGAAAATTTTTCTGTCGAAGTTAAATTTTAACAGAGCGGTCGCTTTTTTGAAACTTGCTGTTCCACGATACTGTTATCAATAAGTTAAGGTTTTGCATGTGATGGAAAATAATTTGACTTGGAGATAGCTGGAGCAAACCTGGAGTAAGTTTTTGAAAAAGTTTTTCTTTTGAAATAAATCAATCTTTTTTTCATGCAGTTTTTATTTGGAATTAAGTTAATACATTTCAAAGTACCCTGACCCTGTAATTGCAAATAAGGAAATAGCGACAAAAAGAATGCGTTGTTACACGCACAACATTAATTGTACGTAGTCGCTGTAACTTTAAAACAAATACCTAAGTTATGAAAAAAAGGAAAAAAAAGAAAGTTAAAAATTATAAAATATTAAAAAAAATGTTACCGATTTATGAGCGTATTACCAACGGAAAAGAAAAAAAGGCAATAATAATTATAAGCATTTAACCAACAATTTCGTGCCATATGACAAGCATGTTGCATAATAAGTTGTAGTAAAACAACAAACTCCAAGATCAAAAAAGGTTTATGTAAATGTCACGTGTTTTTGGTTTAAATAATAGTTTTTTTATGAATGTGTTGCGAAGCTGGGTGCAGTTGTGATATAGATGAAGGAAATGTATTCTCTTTCTAAATCATAAAACAACAAATTGACGAGATAAGTTCACACAGCATATTAGATGACCGATGTCCGCTGCATACGAACTGCTTTAATTGACCGAATAAAAATATGATCAAATCACTATGTTCACACTGAGAGAAAGTATAAAAAAGTTCGGTAAAAGTCCCGAATTTTTAGCGTCTTTTAAGGGTCGGTTTATTAAATTGCAAGTTGTTCAGCACACCGCGGCCGATAACTAGATTTTTCTTTGGACTCTAAATGTTACTTTCTCCTTTTTAACGCTGCAGCAATCTTTCGCTCTGCATAATCCAACGAGCTCATGTTTTTGTCGCTCATTTTTTTCCGGAAAAAAGCCAAGTGGGCATTTCATACATTTTCTTTGTAACCGCGGCACAGCCTGCAATTTGACCATACACTACACGGTCTATTAAGTGGGTCTTTAAACGTTTATTAGAAAGATCGAGATTTATCGTCCATTTCTTCCAGTTGACCGGAAATTACTGAACAACTTGCCAAATTAAGATTTTGCAGGTGCTTGGTAAACCAATTATAAATGGAACACTAACTACCAGTACTAAGAACATTGAAATGCCTAGAACAGTTTCTTGGACTGCTGCTGGGCGCTTCTTCGTTTATGCAAAAATCGTTATTCGCTCTTACACCAAGTGACAAGTGAGGTATCACTGAACAAACCGTAGACCACATCGAAACAGCGTGCTCCATACATCGGGCACTACGTAGAGCAAGAGGTCTGACGATCCTGGATGCTTGCTCAACACCATCACTGCCAGCATCTGATCCGGGCAGTACAGCAGTCTGGGGTTGTAAAAGAGTAAACCCTTCGTCCCAGTTTTGTTTTTACTTCAAACCCAGAGTGAATGTCTTTCCAAATAAAAAAGAAACTGAAACTTAAGATTTAAAGAGAATGTACTTATTTACTATTTATCATTTATATGCATACAACACGCTATGTCATTTTGATAATACATAGTATGCTTTCGGGTGGCGCAAATTCAAAACAAAAAATTTCTGGCTACTTGAATTTCGGACACGACGGAAAACCCTTCCCAATTTACATCATTAATAAAAATTCATCAGAGAAGAACATCTCTAGACTGTTAATATATCTTCCATTGACTCGCCTTTTATTGTTTTCAATTGGGTTCATTGCAAAAAGCTCAAAATATTATTTTTGCCTACCCTATCCCAATGTTATATGTCCCTATCACTGCCAATGTCCCAAAGTCCTTGTCGAATGATGTTGAATAAAGGATTCGATTCCCGACATCGAACTGCTTGCTTCTCCAGAGTGTGGCTTGATGAGCAGACAGCAGCATGAGCTGACGGGGATTTCTCTTAAACGACGCTTAAAACAAATTTATTTTGAACCAGATTTGATGGGTTTCAATAAAACAGCAATCCAAACTTCTTGTTCAGAAGAGAAATTATAGAAAAATTGAACGAAAATATTTTAAAAAGCGTAATCTAGCAAAGTGCACTTTTGTTTTTTTCCAGAATTTTTTAATTTTCTACACATTTTGTGAAATTGTCGAAACGTAAATTTTTATTAAAACAATTTACGACATTGCCCACCAGGATGCCCAACCTGCCCACTCAAGGTTTTCATGCGGCCTACTGCCCAATTTAATTTTTAGATATATATTCAAGCCTGTATCAAAGCGTTTTCCAAATTTGGTTCCACGAGTTTGCTTCGTACACATTTGAGACAAAAGTTGACAACTCAGAGTCTGCAGTCTGGTTCAAACTGAAGACGTTTTTGCGGTCCGCCGAATTAGCTCAATTTAAAATTGGGCTCATAAATAAACAACGTTGGACATCCCTAGCATAGACCATTGTCTTTACAAGATTGCTTTAATTTTAGCTTTACCTGCAGTGAGATTTTTAACGTTCAATTACAATGCATTTGATGACAATTGAAAAATAGCGAACTCTACGCGAAAGATCGTTCTTATCATTTTCGATTGCGCGATGTTTCATTGAAACTTCAAAAACATGGCATTACGACACAAGTAAATATTTTCACTTATGTGATGACGTAACCGGTCAGTCTTAGCGGACCGGACGTAACCGGTCCGCTTAAGACACCCACAGGCAATTGCCTCCTTCAATGATTCCTTCTAATTATGACGCTCTAATAGCAACCATTGGAAGACTTTATTTTCTGCGAAAATCTTTTGTTAAAAATTGCAAAAACAGCATGTTGCCATGACGTCATGATTGAAACAAAGAATTGCGCCAGAGATAAGCGAACTGTTTGCCATGCAGAGAGAAAGAGAGAGAAACTTGCTTGTGAGTATGCTAAAAGGGTTGAAAATATCATCAAAAATATTTGAGTTTTCTTAAAACATACCAATTTACTTTTTTGAAAAAATGCATCAGTTTTTTATCAAAGTTAAATATAGTTTACGTAGCTTAGTATATTAATTTATATACAGACTATGTGAGTAAAACTGCATCACTAAAAAATTTAATCTTTGTACTGGATTTTAGTATATTAATTTATATATAGACTATGTGAGTAAAACTGCATCACTAAAAATTTTAATCTTTGTACTAGATTTTTGTAATTTTGCCGCTAATTAAATCATTAAAGTTTCAATCAGTTTTTAATAGAAAATAAAATACATTTATATGTTTTTTACTACTTAAGCTGAATCGAAAGATCATGGAGTCGTGGTTAATTCAGTTGTGTTAGAACCCATAACTTCAAAATGCCGTAAGTATAAGGTCACTTTAAGAAACACTTTTGTCCAAAAAGCGATATTAGATAAAAAAGAAGTTTTGTCCGCGTGAAGTTTAAGATGAGCTTAAGAGAATTGACTTTTTGACGTAGAAGTTTCAAAGATTCTTTGATATTTTCATACCATAACGAAAGAATAAAATTAGCAGGTATACCAGCTTTAAACTTGCTTTACACATTGTATGCTGGATGATGATAATTATTTTAATTTTTTTTTGCTGGCATAGCAATTAAGTCATTTGTAGGAGGTTAAACCAACAATTAAGTCAGTGGAAGTAGTAGGTGAATCGCCTAAAGCAGGCAATGTCAGCAATCTGGTTGTTGCTGTAAGTTTTTAGATCGAACAACAAGCAAAAAAAGTTGTTGGTTAAACAATAATATTATAATAGAATAAAATTGTTGATATTATTAAACTTTTTCTCGATTCGTTAGAAAATGAATTGAAATATGCTTGTTCAGATACAACCAGTTGATTAGACATGGTTGAGATAAAAGGGCTTTTTGACAATACATGCTGCGGTTGTATAAATCTTTGTTCTGTTTAATGTGGTGCTACGTTTAAATTTTAGATACAGCTTAAAAAGTTTCAAACTTACAAATCAAAAAACATTTTTTACGGCAATAGAAAGTTGGTCAAAATACGGCACTATAACTATCGCCGGAATAAGTTTTTTGTTGTGATCAAAGTGAAGTTTCTTGATCAATCTTGATATTCGTGTACAACTCGAACGAAAAATGCCAGCAAAGGATTCATCGATTAACTACTAGTTTTTCAGTTAAAAGAAACTTAAGTTTGAACCAAGCCAGGCTCACTTTTAAAAATGACGTCGCAGCTTAGTTATGCAAACGAATCGCGTTGGACTCCTAAATATTTTGCGTGAATGAGAAGCGAACTGGCATCTTTGAAATCTAGCAATATTTTCAGGTTGAACAATTCTAGATTTTTTTACTTGTTTTTAATTGTCATAAAATGTCCGCCATACAAATTGCGAGTGTGTTTACTATGTTTGTATCAACGATTATCTTAATCTGTTGTGTCGTCCTCCCCTACTGGAAGGTCAACGACCCTGAGGACACGATAAGAGACAACATTCAGAGGGTAAGTGGGGTCAGATTAATGCTGCTTGCTATGACGTAATTCTTGGAAATCAATTTGTGCTTTAATCGTTATGGTAGTTTGTAACAAACAAAATTTTAGATGAAAAAGTTAGAAAATTAAGGCTTAACTACAATTATCTTACTTGTTTCAAAACACATTCCTATTTTTTAAAAAGTTTTTTCCATTAAAAAAGAATTCCTACAATTTTAACTTGCACAGTCATCAATAATTTTTCATTAATAATAATGACCCCACGCACATGGGATAGTACCAACCTATTTTTACGTTTTTCGGGCAAAGATTCTTTAAAGGACGCTAGATTTAAGACGATACGTCGGTCGCATGGTCGAGTGGTTAAAGCGCCGTGATTGTGATTGATATGGTCACAGTTTAAACCCTACTCGCGCCATTATGTTGTGTGCTTGGGGAAAGACACTTTACAGCACATTCCCTTCCTCGATGGTCCTAAATTTCAGTCATATCTCAATAAAACTAAAACAGGCCAAATAAAAGTTACAAGCGGACAGCAATATCTTGGTATCTCCGGAAGCAGGTCAGGCTAATTGCCTACCCCATGTATTAGCGCCTCTGTTGCTTTCCTGCAAATTAGGAGGATAAATATAAAAAAAAAAAAAATTAAAAACGTTTTAATTTGTAATTAATAGCAATAAGTGGTTTTGATAAAGTCTGAGTTCGGATTGTGGGCCGCCACTTCCCATCAGACATAAACTTTTTGTTGTTACCAGCATGAAGGCCTGTGGTTGCAATGCAACTCTTATGCGACCGGAAACTGGGATTGCGACGACTTTAACCGGTTCTTCCTCGGACTTCCGGCGGAAATGCAAGCAAGTACGAGGATGTTGAATACAGTAGCGCGCGACTTGAAAGTGATCGCTGTAAAGCTTCAAAATCCCAGGATAATATTCTTGAATTCTGATAACTACGTATTTTTGCTATTTTTTAGTGACGTGACAAACGCTGTTTTTTCAGGCCGTGGGTTGAGCTTGTCTGGTCTCGCGCTCGCGATAATTGCAATCGTAGCAATGGGCATCGGGATGGATTCAAGTCCATGCGGAGGTGACGACAAAGCGTTAAAGGTAGTACAGACGTCGATGACGCGAATCGACAAAAAGACTTCATTTGTTTCGTTGCAGCGTCGAGTTCGAATGATCGCGGGAGCTCTGTCGTGCCTCTCAGCATTGCTTATCGTTGCTGCCGTTTCGTGGTATGCAAACAATGTCAGAATAAACCACGAGATGGCGACGCAACAATTGCTTATAAATTCAACCACTAGTTTGAATAGGTGAGAATTAGTCCTTTGGTAAACACTTAACCTTAATTTACCTAAGGGGGATCCGCAAAGGACCCCCCCTTATGAAAAAACGATATAATTCGTAAAGTTTGGATGATAAAAACCTAAAATTTTATGACTTTTCCTAAAATTTATTCCTGAATATTTTGGTATTTTACTTGAGCAAATCCGATGCGTAACTTTAGTGTAGCAGGCTATTTTTTTTGACTTACCTCTTGATTTTCGTATACTTTTTGTGTGCAAAAATTATGAGATAAGTCAAAAAACGTTTTAAACGTCTTGCTGTGTTTATCAAGATTACTGCCTCACGTAGTAGTTATTTATTTTTGCAGCAGACTGTGACTAATCGGACTATGTCGCAAAACAAAGCAATCAACGAAAATTTGAGGATCTTCAGCTTTATGCAAAATAAGAAAAGACTAATAGCAAATATATTAAACGTAAAGACATTTGACTAAACTAGAATAAATTTTCTCCAACATATCAAAAAATTAATTGCGCAGCTATTGTCTGTTAAGAATATTGGACATGTAAACTTAGGGTCCTCCGAGGACCCCCCCTTAGGTAGTCAACAGAAAAAAATAGCCTAGGTAAATAAGGGTTAAAGAATTATCTATTATGTCAACAAATATTTCAAGTTATATGGAAGTGAAAGTGAAAGCAGGGAGAGACAAGAATTCCATGATGTAACTTTTTTGAAGTTGCCTCATAGAATTCTTGCCTTTCATTGCTTGTCCTTTCCTGATGAGTGTTCTTGATATAGTCGAAGGATAGTCTGGCACCATTCCTTTCAACAATTAGCGGTTAATTTCTGGATGTATGTTCATACTTTTCCTTCATCAAATCATGATACGAATCTAGTTATCGCTGATTTTGGCTATTTGTTCTTGTGTATTAATTTGACTAATTTGATAAAAGGGATGCCAGACCAATTTTAAAAAAAGGTTATAGAGAGTGTTAAAAAAAGCCAAACATAAAAAAATAGATCCAAATTGCTTTTCTTTATTAACGTTTGAAATTTAAGGTAAAGACTAAAAAAAGGTCATCACTTTCAATTAGTGTCTAAAATCTCTATTTACTTTTCAAATTTAAGTTGAAGATGTTTAAAGATTTAATCAACAATGAACCTTCTAATACTTTTGCTTACAAACTTTAAATATTTAATCAGAAATTTTAATTTTTTAAAATGAGATTTTGTTTCATAGAAAAGGCCAAAAAAGGTCAAAAGAACAAACGTTAAATTTGGAAGCCAAACACCTTAAAAAAGGCCAAGTTTTTCAGATTTGGCCTAAAAAAGGCCAATATGGCAACTTTATTGACTACCAATTTGTTTTTCATTCTTTTTTGATATATTTAGATCTTACTATTTTCTTTGTATGACATGATAATATGGAATTTACTTTGTATCGCCTTAGTCATTCACTCGTTTTAATTTAAAATTACAATAGTTTGGAGCCTGTATTTTAAAGTAGGGCTTCTCAAACTTTTTTACTTTGCGACCCCATTTTAAACCTGCGGCAAATTTTGGGAATTTTTCAAAATTCGTCGGGCATTTAGAAGAGATTTCTTGAATTTAGTCCCCAAATTCAAGTGTTCTCTAAAAAAAAGTCTTCACTCAGAATCAAACTCCGATTTGTGAATTACATGGTGCAATAACCGCCGCTGGTTGGATATCGCTAGACTAATTTTTTCAAAAAGTTTAGCGGCATTGCTGAGATTCTCAAAGTTTTGCGACACAAAGCACAAAAATCCAATTTGTTTCGCGACCCCAAATGGGGTCGCGACCCACAGTTTGAGAAGCGCTGTTTTAAAGTACAATTGTTTTGTTTCTACGTATTGTAGAAACCTGATAAGGGCTTAGGTAAGCCGAAAATGTTTACGATACATGATGGCATGATGATGGATATATGATTGCATGATGATTATTGCAGCTAAAATTTGAATGGGAATAAGATTTGATTTTTTTATCAAAGTGACTCTGTCTTGGGTATGACATTAAACTATCAGATACATCCGATGGGAAGGCTTCAGTTCGGAGTTCTAAAGTTATAGGAAAGGTGGAGTTACTCTTTAATTTCCAATACTCCCAGGCTCACTCTTATCAGGACCAGGAGCATCTGTTAGGGTTCCAACTATAGATTAAATGGATCAACCTGTTGCCTTGCAGGTATTGTCTTTTTAGGCAAAGGCAGACAACTGGAGAAAGGCCACAGTTGTACGAACAGCTGTTGGTTTCAGCAAGGGCATACGACCATAAAAATTTGCTCCAAATATAATGAAAATGCAACTTAATATTATTATACAACTGTGATGAAATAAAATTTAAGAAGCTTCGTAATTGATATTTTTTCTAATATTTTCTTGATAGATACATTTTCGGAGTCTGTTTATTCCTTGGCTGGATTGGAGGAGTCTTCATGATCCTGGCCGGACTCATGGCCATCTGCACAAGCTGTGGTGGAGAATCTTATGCGGACTCGCGGCCACGATACGCATACAGGCCTCCAACGAAAGGGACAGGCGGGGGACAGGAATATGTTTAAACACAAATCTTTGCTCAATAACAATTTGTCTTTCAATAAGAATTTTACAAACGCCCAGTTTACTTTTGCTGAAAAGTTTTTATCAAACAAATCAGTGCAAGTAACGTTTTTTTGCCCGCCCACCAGAAACTTTATGCTTTAGTAGGCCGACTTGCAAGTTTAAATAACAGGCCACAATCAGCCGTCTTAGCCATTTGTGTAAAAAACAATCATAACCAGGTTTTGTATCGCCAACAGTGTTTGTCAAAAAATTTTTCTTTGAGCATGCTTTGCTATTTTTCGTCTGCATTTTTCAGAAGTGTTTATGTACAGCAATTGATTTGAATAAAATGTTTGCTCATTCTTAACTTATGGAATCAATCAAACTGCCAATTACCGAGGTGAAATTATTCTCCATAAGCGTACCCGTTAATGTTCACTCGACAGTTGAAGAGTGGTGGGCAAGTTACTTTGTAAAAAAACCAAGCCTAGCTACAAGTTACAGTTACCCGGGCTAAAAAGTTACTAGTTACAAAATTATAACATACAGTTACAATTACTGAAAAATTAGAAAGTTACTAGCGGTGGCCTTACAAGAGGGGGACCCGGTGCAACAAAAATAGGGGGGCGCTTTTCAAGTGTTTCTGTTCCCAAAATAGCCTATTGATCTCTTAAAAAAGTCATTACTTTCAATCGAATACATTTTTCCTGCTTTTATCCTGAAGTTATGTGCAGACAGGGAAGGCCACCGTCATGGTGCTACTATGAAGAAATAAAGCAATATTTTGCTTTGGGAGGGCCACGTTTGACGTTTTTAAAGAAGGCCCGATGCGGCCGCAGTTCGCATTGTATTAAAACCATCACTGCAAGTTACTATTGTAAGTGCCTGCCTCGGACAATTAGTATTACAGTTGACCTCGGTTAACGCGAAATTTCGCTTAACTTGGATAAAACTAAAAATACCAATGATTTTTTATATACTGTAATTCTTAATATAAAGCTTTGGATTATCCGGATCTTCGTCAAATTTGGATAATTTTGTTTGTTAAATCGAATCCGGATTAACGAACGTCTACTATATATGGCAAAAGCAGACAGCAAGCCACCAATCTAGCGCCTTACCTGCCCTACATTCAATATCACAGAAGAAACTTTGTTTAAAATCGATTATATCAAGACTTTTGAGCAGAGCTTACGACACCATATTCGGCACGTGGAAGTGCAATAATAAGCTTTGGCCGATTTATACAATTAACTTTTATATACAATTAAAACCAAGTCGGCTTCTAGTCGATAAATCAAAGTTAAAAGGTTTTCTTTTTTTATTATTTTATGACGGAGCGGCTTTTTTTTAAGGCAACGGTTTTGCTGAAATTCCATAAAAAAAGTAAAAACGGCATTAGGGAATAAAAACTGAAGTAATTTTGAAACAAAAACTCTTTTTCCGTTTTGTTCAGTTTTTCTTTTTTCCAAATATAGTAGGGGAGACCCGGGCACATAGTAACCTTTTTTTCTTTTTGCTATTTCTCTCATAATAATTTTTTTTTTAATTCTTGTTTAATATAAAAAATTTACATCACTGTTTAACTAGTATGATTTAGTAGTTAGTGGTTAAAATTACGATTTAAATATTTAAAATAAGCGTTACAAAGTGCCCCGTCAAAGAGGTAAGTTGTAACACCAGTAGGGGTAAGTTGAAACAGCAAGAAAATCACTAATAAATGTTTAAATATAAATAAATTTGAAAAAAACAACAATATGAAAAAATAAACACAATGAAATCACACATAGCTTACTCGAAGACATGAGTATAAAGCACAAAAAATGAATTATCTGACTGTTGCCTAAAAATGTTAAAGCAATTTTTTTCACTGCTGGATAAGCCTAGCCATAAATTTCAGAATCACATTTGTGACAAAAATATGTATTCAAACCTTCGGAACAAGCCAAATGTGACCACTTTAGGTAATCATAGCATTGTACCATCCACTCCTTATCAGGACAACTGTTAAAATAGGGCTCAAAAAATGTAATACAAAATTATTCTTTTGCTTTTAAGTGTTTTTTGAAAAATTGCTTTTCTTTTGTTTCGAGCTGTAACATATTGTACTTTTCTGGTATGTCTGTTGGCATGGCACACTTTTTAGACCTTTTTTTGTTTCGCACCAAGGACTTACCTTTAAGTTTTATTGGCATTCTGTAGATGTTTACATGGCATACACCATTGTTTTGCTACTCCTTATCGATATCTTTTTAATTATAACAACTGCTGCAGCAGCTCTTAATTTGTCTTAGAATGATGAGCTGGTGTTCCTGTCAATGATTTACATAACCGTTCCTGCACTGCACATTTTTTGTCATTTTTTGTGTCTTTTTTGTCTTTTTAAATAATAATATTTAGTTTGAATTAGGTAACGCGGCCGTGCTTCTTTCTTTTTCTCTTTCTCACCCCCTCTCTATACTTTCTGCATGTTTAACGTTCGTCGTTGGGTCGCGTTTCCTTTTCATGCTTTGCTTAATGTACATTGCATATACTTAAATATTGTTACTAAGCGTGAATAAAATATCATCATCATCATCATCATCAATCTTTTCTAATCCCCGACAAACTTTATCACTTTATCAAATTAACTTGCGAGTTCTATTTTATCATTTTTTTAAATGATTTTAACAGTATGTTACAATTTACTCCACCTTATGGTTAGTCAAGTTTTTGTTAATATCTCAAAAAGTTACGTTTTAGTTGCTAAATCCTGTTGGGCATTTAATAGCTTATTATTTTGTGGTTCGACTGATATGAAACAGTTTAATGAAACCGCATCCGCTATCTCTCCAAAAGATAAAAATTAAATTTTGAAAAATTTATTTTGCCCACTTAAAAAGCTTATTTTAACAGTAAGCCTATTTAGTTATTGGAACTAAACAATGTTATTTGCTAATAATCGGTCTTAATATGACTGTTATTTGGAGCTATTTAAAATTTTGCTGGTTTATGTCAAATTTTGACAAATACGAATCTTACAACTTACCTCATGTTACTACTTTCCCGGTCCCCCTAGTGTCTCAAGATACAAAATTATTTTGTTCCGGAGTGACTTCCGTATGGTGATTTATTCGTATACTAAGAGGCGTTTACTTGTTAATCGCCTAATTCGTTTCAAGCCTTATGAAGACACCACTTAAATTTTATAATAAAATAAAACCAAAATGAAATCAGAACCAAATACATTGAAATTATTTAATATACTTTACCTCACCGACGTCCGAAAGCGAAGTGGCCGCAGAGGAGGAGGACAGTATAACATACAAAATACAAAATGGCAGGAAACATTTACACCTAATTTTACAAAATACTTAAAAATATTTGATGTCCGAAACAGAACTGAATGAGACGAGGCAATGTCCGAAAGCAAAAGTAGCAACAGAGGAGGAGGTCAAACGATAGAAAGCATAAAAAATTGCAGAATCACGGTAATGAGCGTGATTCTGATCAATAGCAGAGCAAGATCTAATGGCAAAATTTTAAAACTTTCTTCAAGCGGGAATTTTTAACTTTGTTTCGCTTCTTTTTCCACTGTTTTTACGCCACAATAGCTGTAGGTTTATTAAGCGATGACAGAGGAATAATTTTTCCATCAAGAAGGAAAAAATTGTACTCGGTACACTTTTTGGGAAGGATGAATAGGACAATTTTCGGGCGAAGTTCTTTTACAATCCAAAACGATCAAATCAGTGCTCAAAAAAAAAGAAATTAAAAAAAAAAAATCTTTACTTTAAAACTTTAGTGTTATCGTAATTTGGGAAAAATTGTTTAGCCCTCAAAATGTTTTGGTCTGGTGCTTCTATGACATCACGTATGGTTTTATATATTGGAGAATAAATATTCAAAAACAAAGCCAGTTTCAGGGCAATTAGCATTAGTAGTAATAGTTTGTTTTTATTTGCACCCAAAAGAAACAATTGATAATAATTGAAGACAAAATAGAGCAAAGGTTGCAACTAGAATTAGATTGTATTGTATTGCATTTATTGTCAGTATCATGCTAATTTAACATAAACTTAATCAAAACATGTAAAAACACACTGACCGAAAGGCTTCAAAGCGACCACAACATAAAGAGTCTTTTAATCTGCAGCCCTTGAAATTGTAAACAAAATGTGATGCAATTTTTAGGACATATTTACAAAGAAAAACAAATAAACAAAAAAGAAGAAAAACAGCAGTATTACATCAACTAGCTAGCGTGAAGGCAAAAATAACAACAGTAGACTATATTGGTGCCAAGTAGTAGTAGAAAAGTTCAAGATTGAAATTGAAGATAATGCAAATTAGTTGAATTGGGTTATCTTCGAACGTCGAAAGGGTCTGCCGAAAAAAATCAAGAAACTATCGACAGATAAGACGATAATTACAAATATTGGTCTTGAAATCTATATATGGTATCAAGTGAATTTGACAATGTATTATGCACAACATAAAAATATAAAAAAATGGGAAAAACTCGTATATTATCTATCTCTTAATGGTTTCAAAACTATTGTGATTTAATTTTTCCGGAAAAAGAGGTTTATTAACTTTAGAGAAAATTGGTAATTTACTTAGTCAACTTCGTCTCTATACCGAACTAAATAGTTTTTTACCGATCAACTTCATCTAGTATATTTTAAAAATGTAAAAAAGTTTTAGTAATGAAACCAATAAAACAAAGAAACAAATAATGAATAAACAAACATTTGAATCGAAAAAAAAAAATTTTATGATTTTATAAATTCTATAATGACGAGGTCTAATAAGAGCAAAACTCGAGTCTGGTGCTTCTCATTTTTAAGCAGTTTGGTTTCAAGTAAAAAAAAAACAAAAAAAAAGCAAGGAATAAAGTTTATTACCGTATTTTTTTCAAAAAACACATCTGTTAGATTGTTATTAACTCGCGCCATTTTTTTTCATCAGTCACTATTTTTTTATCTTTTTTGAATAGCGTACTTCGATTTAAAAAAAGTTTTTATCTTTTCTGTTTATTCTCCCGATTTATAATTAAGAAAACATCGTAAGCGTGACGCATATAGGAATCATTAAGCAAATACCTGACCCGCTTTTGGAGATGTCAAATTGCTGTTCAATTGGGTTTTTTAATTTTTTTAAATTTTGCTTTGACATTGGCTTATATTACCAAAATCTAAAGCTGCTTTCTAAGACCACCAAGCCAAAGAAAGTGCCAAAAAGAGACTTTTTAAAAACACAACAAAATGACTAAAGCGTGATTAGGATAGTGACCGTGTTGATTACATTCTCCATCAATATGGCATTTGTCCACTCGGCCTCATTGCCAACATTTTAAATATGAAGTTGAATTTATGTCATGAGATAAAATACCAAATAAAAATTTCAACCAGACAACAATATCTTGGCATCTCTGGGAGCAGGTCGGGGTAATTGTTTGCCCTTGGGGTGGCGCCTCCGTCGCTTTCCTTCAAGTCAAAACAATAAATATAGAGATAAAATAAAAATGAAAAAAATGAAAATTATTTTTTAAAATGTTGTCCTGTTTATTTTTATACTAAAAAATTTAGGTGCTTTTATGCTTGCAGTCATAAGATCTTATTTATTATGTTTTTATACCATTGCTGTCAAGTTTTTTTTCCTTGATAAATTATAAAAGATCCCAACTTTAAATTCTTTTTTTAGCAATTCCAAATTCACACCAGCACTGTTTTTTCTAAGAATATCAACAAATCAAGTCTCTTCAAGAAGCAAACGTGGGCGATTTTTGTTTGTAAAACTAACCAAAAACCACCTTTGGTGAATAGGGGAGACTGGGGCAAATCGGGACATGGGGTAAATTGGTCCAACCTATGTAAATTGGTCTAACCTATGTACCAACCTTATAGGCCTACTGTTGGTTGAAATAATCTGTTGCGTTAACACTGGCTACATCTTGCATTAGCAACAATATTAATTATGCGATACGGTCGTTAGTAAGTACTTATTTAAGCTGATGAGAAAAAGTTAAATTTTTTGCAAAAAAGTTAATCTTAAAGAAGCAGGTATATTGCTTACTATTTCTGCATGTATATGGTTTAATGCACCGGACTGATGATCAGCTCAAAACCTACGTACTTGCGCCATTCTGTTGTGTCCTTGGGAAAGACACTTTACCGCACTTTCCCCTGCTTGGTGGTCTTGACAAGCAGTTCTAAATTGCAGTCATATCTCTATTAAATTACTAGCGGACAGCAATATCTTGGTATTCTATTGGTTTTGTTACCAGGTAGGTTATTCATAATTTTTCTATGCTCTTCTGGTAAACTGAAGATTTTAGTTAAGTCTGTTTACCAGAAGAGCATAGAAAAATTATGAATATCTTGGTATCTCCGGAAGCAGGTCGGGGTAATTGCTTACCCTATGTATAGCGCCTCCGTCGCTTTCTTGCGAGTCAGGAGGATAAATATAGAGATGAAAAAAAAAAAAAAAAAAATGTCTCAATGATAACAATGCTAATTATGCTAGAATAATGTGGTAATTAAAAATCTGTAGCTGGTCTAGATTTTGAAGTGAAGTAAAAATATGACACTTAGTTTCAAAATGACGCCTTTGGGGTAAGTTGGGACATCGTCATGGGGACAAGTGGGACCACTGTCCCAACTTACCCCATTACTCTTATAACTTAACTTCCAAGTGGTAAGAATTTGTAATGTCGGCTGCGTAATAAAGAAAAATATTCAATAACCTTGAGCTATTTACATGTAAATTTATGTGATAATATAACCTTTCAATTCAGCTAATCAAAAAGTTCACTTGTTCAAATTTTATTAAAAGCAAGAAATATAACCTACCGGTAAAAAGCTATTAATTATGATGTTATCTACAAGTAAAACCAAAACAAATAATAAAAATAATGCTCGTTTTAAATTGCTTATATCGTCTTTTCTAAGTGGAAGAGTGATAACCTATGCCTCGAAAGTATACAAGGAAGACCGATAGAGGACAGATTCCAATAGATGTCCTAAAAAGGATAGCTGTTGCCTTACGTCAAAGTGGTAAGCCGAGGCAGTCCGCTCGAGAGTTTAACGTGAGTAAAACCACAATGAAGCGCTTTGTCGATCAGATGTCAATTGATGAGGATACAGCAAAAAAGTCAGGCTACAGGTGTGTGGGACTATCTGTGCGAAAGCCTGAAGCAACATCTCTGGCACGTGCAACAGTGTTCAATCGCCACACTGTTGGGAAATTTTTTGATCAATTAGGCGATTTGTATGATTGCTACAAATTTGAAATGCACGATATTTACAATTTAGACGAAACGGGTTGCACAACTGCGCAACAACCGGGGGTCGTGGTTGCACCCACAGGTAAAAAGCGCATTGGGTCAGTGACTAATGCTGAACGTGGAGAACTGGTCACTGTCTTATACGCAGTGGAAGCATCTGGAGCTGTAGTTCCACCAATGTTTGTCTTTCCCAGGGTTGATTTTCGGAATAATTTTATTGTTGGTGAGCCATTAGGATGTATAGGAAGTGCTAACAAGTCGGCCTGGATGAATGACGACTTGTATGTCAACTTCATTAAGCACTTTATTCATCATGTGCGTAGCAGCAAAGAGTGACCAGTGCTACTGATTTTTGACAACGTGGATGCACATATAAGTTCTACAGCAGTTGATCTGGCACGTGAAAATGGTGTAGTTATGTTGACTATACCTCCGCACACCTCGCATTACCTCCAACCGTTAGATCGAACATAATTATGGACCCTTTTAAACTGCCTTTGGTGTGGCAATGGGTGGGTGGATGCGCTCTTACCCCGGTTGTATTGTTACAATATACGACGTACCATCTCCAGTTGCTGAAGCTCAGCTTCATTCACTTACTATCCGGAATATTCAGAATGGCTTTCGTATCTCGGGTATATATTCATATAACAGAAATGTCTTCACAGATGAGGATTTTGCGCCAGCCAAAGTCACTAATTGCCCAGATATGAGGATTGTCGATTGTGCAAATGACGTAAATGATCAATAAGATCCTAGAATTTAAAATATATCAGATCAGGATGAATTAAGTGAACAAGAGTCTAGCAATTCAACTGGGCAAAAATTTGCAAACTTCAAACAACCAAGTACCTCAAGTACAGGTTCATATGATATTCCAATGCGTAAACTTGAAGAAGCACTTTACAAAGAACGTATATCTCACCTTCACAGATATTGCCTATCCCAAAAGCTGCTGCAAGAAAAAATACACAAAAAGGCGGAAGATAAAGAGCGTCTCATAAGTGCTGATAAGTACCCCCGTCAGAGATGAAATTGTAGTTAATAAAACAAATTATCAAACAAAAATTAAGAAAAAAAAAAGGCAAGAAAGTCTCTATTTTGTAAAGTTAGTTCTGATAGTGAAAGTGAAGTAGAATTAGTGCTAGAAAGTGATACATGCACTGAAGAGAGTGATGACGAAGTTATCGAAGGCAATTTAGTGGTTGTAAAAATGGAAAGAAAATCTCGAGAAATACGATATATCGCCCAAGTGGATACTATTGACGGAGATGAGTTTAAAGGTACTTTTCTTAAAAAAGTGGACATGTGCCAGTGTTTATAATTAACAAAACTAATATCGCAGCATTTCAACGGAATGATGTGATTGCAAATTACCGGAACCACTAAAGAGCACTGGAAACACCAGAAAATTTAATCAATCAATCAATTGGTTTCTTGTTGATATAACACATTGGTTGAATTGATTTTTTGCTGAAAATTGGTCACTGGGAAAAAGAGGTGTTGTTTTTGTTGTCCGCAATGTACAGTTGCATGTAGCCTATAGTAGCCTACAGTTGAATGTACATTACAGTTGATTGCTTTTAAATTCTTTCTTCTTTTAAATTCTTCTAATAAAATTGCCTTTATGCGTGTGTGCGTGATAGATGTTGTAGCTGTCCCAATTTGCCCCATAGCTCGTCCTGACTTACCCCATGTATGGGGTAAATTAGGACGTTTGAGTGCGTCATTTCAAACCCTGTTTCCGGCTGTCTCCCAATTTTGAAAATAAATGGTACTGCTCATGTTAATTTATTAGTTTTTAAAGTTTTCTATCTAAAGTTTTATTTAAAAATAGCTCATGTAGTTTCCAATTTATGGTCCAAAAACTAAAATTTGTCTCGACTTACCTCAGTCTCCCCTATCGTTTCTTGAGAGATCCTTTTTTTCTTGATTTGTTTTTGATTGCCCCCTGGTGCTGTAGAGGGGATTCCGGGTTAATTTGACCGACAAACAACAGTTCAAAAACTTCTTTCTGTAAGTTGATACAGTCAACTTTGAATATAAGAGATCTGCCGGGACCGGCTTAACTAATCCCTTATATCCAAAAATCCCGTATAACAGACTAACGTAAAGTTCGATCCGATACCTTAGGAACGAAAGTTTTAAACGCTCAAAACACCCTTTTTAAAGCTTTTTACACATTTCCTCCTCCAAAAAGTTCGCGAAGAAAGCGCACCCTCAGAAATGCCTGCAAAATTGAAAGCGGAACGCGCGCTTTTGGTTATTTTGACGCATCATCAGAACAAAAAATCAATCCTTTATAACCGACTGAAATTACTAAAAAATTATTTCATTTTTATATTATTTTTTTTTTATTTTCATTTTTACTCACAATCAACTTGAAATTAATCAGAGTGCATGTAAAAATAAAGATTGTGAATAAGAAAGCAGCGACTTAACGAAGTACGTTATTAGTATGGATTGATTTATATAATATGATTGGGACTTAAAAATTTAATCCCTTATGAGCGAAAGTCCCTTATATCCGGATCCCTTATAAGCGAATATTTTAGTATTGTTTTACATTGAAAATCATTGGGACCATTTGAAATAATCCCTCGTAAGCAAAAATCCCTTATATCCGCATCCCTTATATCCAAAGTTGACTCTAGCAGCATGGTCGACTGCTAAAAAGGATCAGGATTGTGATCAAAATGGTTTTTGTTCAAAACTTACTTACAACACTTTATTGTATCCTTGAAAAAAAAAAAACACATTAGGGCACTTTTTCCTGCTTCTTGGTCTTAGCAAGCAGCTCCAAATTTCAGTCATATATCTATAAAACTAAAAACCAAATAAAAAATTTTGGGTCTCGTTCACCCATCGCCGTTACTAACCTTACAGGCTTTAAAAATTACCCAAAATATCAAAGAGGATAAAGTAAGCGCAGTAAAGAGTGAATGAGAACCCAAATTTTAACCATTCAGCAACAATATCTTAGCATCTTTGGGAGCGGGTCGCTGTAATTGCTTGCGCTATATATAGCGCCTCGGTCTCTTTGCTTCGAGTCAGGATGATAAGTATAGATTGGTATAAATAATAAAAGCAACAACATGCAGACAGACAGACACACAAAATTTATTTTGCCCAAAACCATATGAAACAACAACAAAGAAATATAATGCAAAAAAAAAAAAAAAAAAAGGACAAGGAAGCACCGAACAACCCTAAGGTTTACTAGTCAAGATGCTTCCCGAGTAAATTACAATTACCAATAACAATTGTGTTAGTGCAATTAATAGAAAAAAAATAACAGCAAAAATAAAAAGAAGAAATTTTTGACGAAACAAAAGTTTATGAAACAACAGCGAAAAAAAAAAAAAATTTCAATCTCACTTGATTATGCATATTAACGTCAAGTTACGCCAAAGCATTTTTTATTTTTATTTATGTAAAAGTACAAAACTGGGGCTACATTGTAGGTATAGCAAAAGACTATATATATATATTCAATATGATTTACAAAACAAAGTAATCTATTTAATTACATAACATATGCTAAAATGTTGGGAGATAATATAAATTTGAAAACTTAATATTGATCAGTAAAACTTTTTTTAATTGTTTTTTAAATGCATTCCAATGTAAATTTTTCATGCAGCTAAAATACTACATTGATTGAAAAGCTAAGATTAGGTGTGCAAATTCTAACTTAAGAGAAGAATTTAAACATTGCTATGAAAGAAAAAAAAAAAAATTAATCTTTTTTCACTAATCTTAATTCTTAAAACGTAGGACTTTGATGGTACCATATCTAGCCTAACAAAACTGACAAAATAGAAAATACCTCCCTTTTTAATTATAACTGCATAATTATAAAGATTTCTAAAAATTTATATTTTTTATTTTGGCAAAATAAGAAATTAATTAAGGGTAGTAATTTACCACCACTGTGATTCTAGCAGAATAACTCTCATATCTTACAAAAAAAAGAAAAAAGGCGAAAAAACCTTACGCAAATGACGCAAACCTTCATTCATTTCTATGCTACAAAAGAGAGCAACAATCTTCCACTATTCAGGATTAATTTAAAATATGTTCCCTATCGATTCAAATGACAAATTTGATATCACATTGATCAGAATTTAACGTAGATTTCAGATATAAATTCAAGTTCCGGCGACACTATATTAGTTTTCGAACAAAATGCACTTGAATAACCTCCGCTTTACGAGATAATAATTAGCATCGACAGCATTTTGAGTTAAAGTAATTTCGATTTACGCTATTTGAAAGTTCATTTTGACCATGTTCCCTATCGATTCGAATGACAAATTCAATATCACATTGATTAGAATTTCACGTAGATATCAGATATAAAATCAAGTTCCGGCGACACCATATTAGTTTCCTAACAGAATACAGTTGAATGACCCCCGCTTTACGAGATAACAATTAGCATCGACAACATTTTAAGTTAAAGTGATTTCGATTTACGCTATTTGAAAGTTCATTTTGACCATGTTCCCTATCGATTCGAATGACAAATTCAATATCACATTGATCAGAATTTAACGTAGACATCAGATATAAATTCAAGTTCCGGCGACACTATATTAACTTTTCCACAAAATGTACTTGAATGACCCCCGCTTTACAAGATAACAATTAGCGTCGACAACATTTTGAGTTAAAGTGATTTCGAGTTACGCTAATTCAAGGTTTAATTTGACCATGTTCCCTATCGATTCGAATGACAAATTCAATATCACATTGATTAACATTTCACGTAGATTTCAGATATAAATTCAAGTTCCGGCGACACTATATTCACTTTTCCACAAAATGCACTTGAATGACCCCCGCTTTACAAGATAACAATTAGCATCGACAGCATTTTGAGTTGAAGTGATTTCGAGTTACGCTAATTCAAGGTTTATTTTGACCATGTTCCCTATTGATTCGAATGACAAATTCAATATCACATTGATCAGAATTTCATGAAGATTTCAGATATAAAATCAAGTTCCGGCAACACCATATTAGTTTCCTAACAGAATACAGTTGAATGACCCCCGCTTTACGAGATAACAATTAGCGTCGACAGCATTTTGAGTTAAAACGATTTCGATTCACGCTATTTGAAGGTTTAATTTGACCATGTTCCCTATTGATTCGAATGACAAATTCAATATCACATTGATCAGAATTTAACGTAGACATCAGATATAAATTCAAGTTCCGGCGACACTATATTCACTTTTCCACAAAATGTACTTGAATGACCCCCGCTTTACAAGATAACACTTAGCATCGACAACATTTTGAGTTAAAGTGATTTCAATTTACGCTAATTCAAGGTTTAATTTGACCATGTTCCCTATCGATTCGAATGACAAATTCAATATCACATTGATCAGAATTTAACGTAGATATCGGATATAAAATCAAGTTCCGGCGACACTATATTAGTTTTTGAACAAAATGCACTTGAATGACCCCCGCTTTACGAGATAACAATTAGCATCGACAGCATTTGAGTTAAAGTGATTTCGATTTACGCTAATTCAAGGTTTATTTTGACCATGTTCCCTATTGATTCGAATGACAAATTCAATATCACATTGATTAGAATTTTATTTAGATTTCAGATATAAAATCAAGTTCCGGCGACATCATATTAGTTTTTGAACAAAATGTACTTGAATGACCCCCGCTTTACGAGATAACAATTAGCGTCGACAACATTTTAAGTTAAAGTGATTTCGATTTACGCTAATTCAAGGTTTATTTTGACCATGTTCCCTATTGATTCGAATGACAAATTTGATATCACATTGATTAGAATTTCACATAGACATCAGATATAAAATCAAGTTCCGGCGACACTATATTAGTTTTGAACAAAATGCACTTGAATGACTCCCGCTTTACGAGATAATAATTAGCATCGACAACATTTTGAGTTAAAGTGATTTCGATTTACGCTAATTCAAGGTTTATTTTGACCATGTTTCCTATCGATTCGAATGACAAATTCAATATCACATTGATCAGAATTTCACGAAGATTTCAGATATAAATTCAAGTTCCGGCGACACTATATTAGTTTCCTAACAGAATACAATTGAATGACCCCCGCTTTACGAGATAATAATTAGCATCGACAACATTTTAAGTTAAAGTGATTGCGATTTACGCTATTTGAAAGTTCATTTTGACCATGTTCCCTATCGATTCGAATGACAAATTTGATATCACATTGATTAGAATTTCATTTAGATTTCAGATATAAATTCAAGTTCCGGCGACACTATATTAGTTTTTGAACAAAATGCACTTGAATGCCCCCCGCTTTACGAGATAGTAATTAGCATCGACAACATTTGAAGTTAAAGTGATTTCGATTTACGCGATTACGATTATTTTTCAATGCTATATTGGTGACAATACCAAACCAAAAATCATAAACCCAATTTTATTTTAACTGAACTCTCGTTGGTCAAAAATCGACGGAAACTTTAGAGAAAAAAATTTAACACTT